>WPIO01000086.1:502500-660000 GCA_009760855.2 Cristatella mucedo
ACTCAGCTCCTTTACCTGAACCTGAGCGTTGTTCTCAGCCGTTTGGGCTGAAGTTTCCGCAAACAAGCCGATTCTCTTTGCGATGGCTTTCCAAGCTGATGATCGGCAGCTGATTCAAATGATCGATTGGTCAAGTGCAGTCCGGCTCGCGAGTGAGCCGCCACAACCCGACAACTCAACAACGAGACTGGCAAGCTTACGATGTTTCGGTACTGCAGCAAGGCAGCTACGCGCATCGGCAACCAAAAAATGGAGCTAGCGTCTCGGGCAAAACCTTGTATGGCACTCAGAAACACTACAGGCGACCATAAGTTCTGTATTTTTTAAATTAAGATGATAATACACTTTAAATTAAGATGATAATAATACACATACACACCTATGAAAAGTACATCGCTGTCCAAACTGGAAGGAAACAACCAATTGGTTAGTTGCACAAATAGCATGCACCCTAGCAGTTTAAGCATAAGCAGGCTCAGGATGCTTTATTCAAGGGAATAAAGCAAATGCTGTGAAGAACTTTAGGCTGACTTTTTTTTAGCACACATCCTGAAGAAACTGTAGACGTCCTAGACAACATTCGTTGGCTATCTGCCAGGCGGCAATGCCGGTGGGTGCACTGAGACGGTGCGATGGCTGATATGCAGCGCTGCTGCTGTGCGACGCGATGGATAATAATAATAATAATAATAATAACAATTAATGTACTTGATAAAGCGCCCTCAGAGAACTTAATCTAGTTCTAGGCGCTTCACATTTGCTGCAAAGGGAAATGCAATTGAATGGTAAGTAAAATCATGCTTGAAAAACAAACAAAATGAATAGCATGGCTAGGGGTGACATGCACAGGGTCAGCATGCAAATGTGGTTAGTGGCAGCATGCACAGTGTCAGAACGCATAAGCACGTGAAGGACGAATCACAGGGACCCACTAAATGCTGTCCTAAATAGGTGTGTTTTTAGGTTCCTTTTAAATGTGGTCAGGTCAGGGGATGTTCTGACGCAGGTCGGGAGGGAGTTCCAGGCTTTGGGAGCATACGAACTAAATGCACGGTCTCCAAAGGATTTGAGGTTTGTACGAGGTATTTCTAGACTGTTGGATTCCGAAAAGCGGGTGGTACGATGCTTGGCCTGATGGGGGAGTATGTCGGAGAGATAGGCTGGAGCCATAGAATGAAGGAACCTAAAAGTGAGCGACAAAACCTTGAAGTCAATCCGTTGCTTGACTGGTAGCCAGTGCAGGTTGGCGAGAAGTGGAGTAATGTGGCAACTGCGCCGCTCACGACAGACAAGTCTAGCTGCAGAGTTTTGCACCAGCTGCAATCGCCTGATCGCACATGCTGGTAGGCCAGTGAGCAGTGAGTTGCAGAAGTCGAGACGAGATGTCACGAATGCATGGACCAACTTAGACGTGGTATCCTTATCTAAACAAGCCCGAATTTTAGCAATGTTATGAAGCTGAAAATAGGCAGATTTGACCGTGGAGCTGATATGGTCGTCTAACGAGAGGTCGCTTTGGAATATGACACCTAGATTTCGAGCTGATTCGACAGGAGATATGCTGGCAGAGCCAATTTGGAGCGTCAGCCTTTCCAATTTCTGAATCACACTGGGTTTACTCGTAACTAGTAAGTTAGTTTTGTCATCGTTTAGTTTAAGAAAATGTGCTGCCATCCATGTGCAGATGTCATCAATGCATGCAGCAAGTGAGTTGAGAGAATTTGAGGCGCTCGAAGGCTGGGAGGGATCAAAGCAAAGGTACAACTGAGTGTCATCCGCATAGAAGTGAAAGCCTAGATCGTGCTTGGCAATCACATCAGCAAGAGGGAGAGTATAAACCGTGAAAAGAACCGGACCTAGCACGGAGCCCTGACGTACTCCATATTTCAGAGGTACTTCAGATTATCTTTGTCCATTCACGTCAATACTCTGGAGTCTCCCACTGAGATAGGACCTGAACTACTGCAGAGCAGTGCCAGTGATGCCCAAGCGAGATGAGAGGCGCTCTAGAAGAACTTTGTGATCGATGGTGTCAAAAGCTGCCGAAAGATCAAGCAAAACAAGCAGAGACACTCTACCCATGTCTGCATTCCTAAGTAGGTCGTTGTATACCCTAAGCAATGCTGACTCTGTGGAGTGATTAGCTCTAAAGCCGGACTGGAACTTACTAGCAAGGTGTGAGGTTTCGATATATGAGTTTAGCTGGTCTGCCACCACCCGTTCCAGTGTCTTTGATAGAAATGGTAGAAGGGAGACTGGGCGGTAGTTGCTCAAGTTCTCTTGGTCTAGTGTTGCTTTCTTGAGAGGCCTGACTACAGCTTTTTTGAAAGGTGCTGGGACATGACCTGAGGCTAATGACATATTAATGATATTAGTTATGCATGGCAGCAGCAGATCAATGCAAAGTAGGAGCAGGACAGTGGGAATAGGGTCCAGAGGACTTGTTGTCTTCTTTGATTGCGAAACGAACTTTAGGAGTAGATCACTAGTGACCTGCTTAAATGCAGACATTGAGGTGCAGCCAGGAACCGAGGAACAGCATTCTAGTGGGGAGGTTGTCATCGCAGGGATGGATTCCCTGATCTTGTCCATTTTCTGCACAAAGAATCGAGAGAAATGGATGCAGGCAGCTGCTTCGAGCCGTGCCCTGCCCCACAGTTGCGGCCACGCCGGCCGATGCATTGTGCAGGCGGCAGCAGGCCGAGATAGCGAGCAGCTCACCTCGGATGACACGTCGCCGTACTCAACTGCATCGTAGTAGTCAGATGCCGATGTGTGACTCTCCAGGGAGCCCACCTTGGCCAGGTCCCCGTGCTGCAGCTGCTGCCGCGAGTGCCCCGTCGGTGGCAGGCTGGGCCGCCTGACCTCCGCCGACTTAGCCTGCGGAAAGAAAGCAGCAGAGCACATTGCCAGCACGAGCACAATGAATGCAGCGCCGGTCGGCAAGAAGCGCTGCTCTGACGGTGCAGGCTGGCAGGTAATCAGTGTCGAGGCACGCTGCTCACGAGATTTGAATAGTAGGCCCAGGCATTGCAAACAAATTGTAGGCCACAAAAGCTGGGCATGCGCAGAAAACAGTCGGAAGCAGCCAAGCAAGGATTATGACGTGAGACAGCAAAAGAAGGGCGGCGAGTCGTTGCATGACGTCATCGGCAGCCATGATGCTGGCTTGCTATTTCGGTGCAGGGTATGTCAGATAAATGAATACGAAAGCAGAGAGAGCCGAAATCGATACACTCTGTGGGTTGTTACAGGTGAGTATGAAAACCAGCCCACTTCACACATTAGAGGACTATATTTGACATTAACCACACCAGTGCTGAAGAACCATAGCAGTGAGCTACAGTACTTTCCCATGTTGGTTCAAGCTGGGCAACAAGGGTCACTTCCCAAGTAGCATAAAAAATAAAAATTTTAGAAGAGCAAAGGTCACTAAAACAGATTCTGCAAGGTCAACGAACTCGTTTGCCCATCAATTGGGTTGCCTCTCACTGTCAATTGATCAATAAACTCCTACCCCCCTTTTATCATAATTAAGGCTTGAGACAATTAAGCAACATGATGTTATGAAAGTCGCTTTTCCGCTATTCCTGGGAATGTTTGGGGTAACTTAATTTACTAACAATGGGTTTGCAAATGCCCAAAAAAAAAGTTTACCTGATCATGAAAATTTAAGAGCCGATGAACAAGATGGCATTGTCATACCTTACTGCCAAGGTTCTGTTGACCACAACTGGATCGATAAAATTAGAAAGAAGATATTAAGTAATCTTTAGGGGCAACGAAAATGTATTATTTTTGTTATTATTATTATTATTATTATTGCACTTAGCACGACATGAATAAGTTCAAAATATAGGCATGTTGCAACAGCACAGCCTGGTTGCTTTCTGCCCCTTCTGGTCCTGATTATACTAATACAACAGAAAGAACATAATTTTTACGGTGACCTAGCAAACCCTTGTTCGAGCTCATTCGTCAGCCAGAGAGATCAGATATGAGAGCCCATCCTCATCGTCGACCCATTCGTCCAGACTGGACTGCTCACACACCGTTCCTTGCTCCATAGCAGTGCCCACTGTCACACGTGCAACTTCATTTCAAAATCCATCTTCCAGCCAGACTAATAAGCCCTGCAAAAAACACACCTAATGTTTTCCTTCTGAAATGCATTCTGAAACTCCCTCTGTTCTGAAACTCCCTCTGAATGACTGGACTGGCTTACAAGACTAATATTATATACATATATACATATATATATATACATATATATATATATATATATATACATATATATATATATATATATATACATATATATATATATATATATGTATATATATATATGTATATATGTATGTATATATTATTCATTACCATTCATTTGTATAGCACTCCAAGAGAACTTGATCTCTATTCAGGTGCTTGACATATACCTGGGGGGGGCTCTAGCCCACGACCTCGGTCAGACCTTGGTCGGGCGAGCACTTCATCCGCTGGACCAATCCAGCTCGGTGTGTGTGTGTGTGTGTGTGTGTGTGTGTGTGTCCTCATAATCAGATCTTGTCCCATCATTCTTCAAATAAGTTGAAGGGCGATTAGACAAGAACAAATTAACTACTGCGGTCCAGTCTTCTTCATGCCATTCCAATCAAAGGCACTAGAACGACTAGTAATACTATTAATCAGCCTAATATTTGAATAGCACCCTAGTAGAACTTAATCTCTTTCTGCGACTTTACAACTGCAGTAAAGGAAGCATGCCAATTGCTCAGTGATAATATGCAAAATGCTGGCAGACCTTCGCACAGACCCAGCAAACGCTGTGAGGTACAGGTAGGTTAATAGCTCCTTTTTAAACGCCGTCAAGTTAAGGGATGCCATGGTGTCAGTTGGCTGTGAATTTCAGGCTTTGAATGCATACGAACTAAATAACGGTGCTGTGTCCAAAGGATTTGATGTTGGTTAGAGGCTTGGATAAACCACTTGAGCCGCTGGAATGAGGGTAAGCTGTAAAGCATACCTGCTCGTCGGCCTGCAGCACAGCGCCGGCACCGGCGGCGACCGCCGGCGGTCCATCGCTGGCGGCAGCTGCACAGCTGCCCGGGTCTAGGTGCAGCTTGGCGCGCAGATCGGCGTTCTGCTTTGCCAGCGTGGCCAGCTGAAGCCGGAGCTCGAAGACGTCATTGCTGCTGCTGCCGGCGGCGGCAGCCATTACGTCTGCCGCACTCATAGTCGACTGATCCTTGTCGACGATGGCCTTCAGGCGCTCTCGCTCCGTGCTCAGCCTGCGAGCCAGGTTCTTCAGCATGTCGATCACTGCAGCGCGACGGCGCTCCGCTCTATCGCTGCCTGCCTACCTCACCGTGCGAGCCCGACCTCCCCCCTCCCCCCACAGATACACGCCAGCTGATAGAAGACAGGACGAGCGCTGACCGAGCAGTCGGCGGAAGAAAAAATTACCGACAACAGAGCACACTGCCATTATGCCAGGCAGCAAAACGTTGCCGAAAGTTTTGGCTCGACGGCTTGTGCATTGTTGGTTCAGCACCTACAGTCGCTAGCCGTGCTACAAGGTTCAGGCGTCACCAGTATTCGTCACGCCTATGATGAAACTAGCATCTTTCAAAGTGCTGGTTATTTTTTGTCCAACTTCTATCGGGACAAGGAAGCAGCACACGCGGCGCTTGTAGCAACACTGGGTGCTGATGCACAGGAAGGCGGCATGGGCAGAGGAAATGCCGAAGAGACTGTGATGAAACATGTGGGAGCAGAGCAGCCGACACCAGGAGGCTGAAGCAGAGCAACCAGGTACCAACACCTCACGTGCGCCTCCGACGGCAGGGGCATGGCTGACACTCTCTCAACGAGGTGCTCGATGGGCACCCACCTTCCTTGGATTTGCTGAGGAACACCTCCGCGCAGCTGCCGAACTCAGTCTTGGCAAAGTGACCGTCCGCTGACGAAGTGTGAGAGCCATCGGCAGCTGCACCACCACCGCCATCGCTGAGGTAGCCGTCTGACGTGCAGTCCTTCAACGTCAGCCGACTGTGGGCTAGACGTGGAGAAGCAGAGCCCGACATGCTGGAGCCCTGCAATGGGACCGACACGGAAAGATGATGCTTTCCTGGTGAAGATGAAAACGAGTGCCTGTGTTCCAGCAGTGTTTTGTCCACCGTAGCTGCTGAAGCTGCATCGGCTGCCGCCTCAGCAGCAGCTGATGCTGACTGCCACTGCTTAAGATAAATTATTATAACACGTTTACTATAGCACAATCAGAGAACTCAATCTCTTTCTAGGCATTTTCTATTTACTGTAAAGGAAGGATGGTCAAATATTTAGCGGTAGCATGCGCAATTAACCACAAGCGTAACATGGTTAGAGGTGACATGCAGTGTCAACGTGCAAATATGGTGAGTGGCAGCATGCACAGTATCAGCTCGAATAGGCACGTACAGGACGAATCACGTGGACCCACTAAATGCTGTGACATATAGATTTGTTTTTAGTTTCTTTTTAAAAGTGGGCAAGTGAGGGGCAGTCGTGACGTAAGTCGGACGTGAGTTCCAGGCTTTGGGAGCTTACGAACTACAGGCACGGTCTCCAAAGGATTTGAGGTTTGTTCGAGGTATGAGTAAACAGTGGGATTCCGAAAAGCTGGTGGTACGAAGTTTAGCCTGGTGTGAGAGTCGATCGGACAGACAGGCTGGAGCCAAAGAACGAAGGGACCTGAAAGTGAGTGGCAAAACCTTGAAGTCGATGCGTTGTTTGACTGGTAGCCAGTGCAGGCTGGCAATAAGCAGTACGATGTGGCAACTGCTAGGCTCACGACCGAAAAGCCTAGCTGCAGAGTTTTGCACCAGCTGTAAGCACCTGAGTGCACAGGCCGGTAGACCAGCTAGCATTGAGTTACAGAAGTCGAGACAGGATTTCACAAATGTATTGACTAATTTAGATGTGGTATCCCTGTCTATACACGCCGGAATTTAAGCACTGTTGCACCGGGGCAGCTCTCAGGTTACCCTGGATAGGAGCCCTTGCCTTAGTGGGTTCGACTAGGGAGCATAGTACTGATCCGGCCCCTAGTCCACCTAGCTCAGGTTAGAATAGAGCTTAGTGCAGGAAAGTTAGGATATGGACCGACTAATGTGCTTTTCATACGGGTCCCACTAGGACACTGGGTGCAGACTCAAGTTAGATCAAGTGTATTATCATTATTATAATTAAGCCTGGTGCAGACGATGAGGTCAGGATGTGCAACGACAAATGTGCTTGAGTAGACAAAGACAAAAAGGATGGCAAGCTGGAGCCATCTAATACATTACAGGCAGAAACTGATAGGCTGAGAACTGACACCAAGTGTGGGGGCCCAGAAAATATCTGCTAAGCACGAGGTCAGGAGTACAGATGAGAGGGAATATACAGGAGACGACTAGCAGAGCTCAGGACTGCAGCTTCCATAGTCGATCTCATCATAGTCGCCTAAGCTTCGAGAGCAGTCGAGAGAGAGCGAGAGTCAAAACCTATGCGAGAGTCGAAACCTATGGCAACAAACAGTTAAGTGCTACTTATACTGTGCAGTTGTGTTCTGCGGGCTACTCAGCTAGCTGCTCATATCTGTGGGTGCTCTAGCAGTCCGCCTTCGAGGTCTGGACCATTGCTAGCGATGCAGGCATAAGGTAGCTGATTATACTCGGGCTTTGGGAGTTTGCTCAGTTAACTCCGTCAGCCCGGTCTGCCGCCTAAAGCCCTAGCCCCGGCGCATAATCGCTACTAACAGGCCTACAATAAACTGTCGCTTTAAGCGTCCAGTTGTGGCCGCTTGTGTTTTTAACCACACTGCTGCACTGCATTGCACAGTCCAGTCTGCCGGTAGAGTACCGGGGATGAACCCCTGCGACCGTCCACAACGACTGTGTGGTTACAATGTTATGCAGCTGAAAGTAGGCCGACTTGACTGCGGAGCACTCTCTCTCTCTCTCTCTCTCTCTCTCTCTCTCTCTCTCTCTCTCTCTCTCTCTCTCTCACTCTCTCTCTCTCTCTCTCTCTCTCTCTCTCTCTCTCTCTCTCTCTCTCTCTCTCTCTCTCTCTCTCTCTCTCTCTCTCTCTCTCTCTCTCTCTCTCTCTCTCTCTCTCTCTCTCTCTCTCTCTCTCTCTCTCTCTCTCTCTCTCTCTCTCTCTCTCTCTCTCTCTCTCTCTCTCTCTCTCTCTCTCTCTCTCTCTCTCTCTCTCTCTCTCTCTCTCTCTCTCTGTGTGTGTGTCTCTCTCTCATGCATCACATCCTCTAGCTAGGGTGTCGGTCGAGAGGCCTACTCCATCAGACCATAGCTGTGTGCCACTTCTAGTCACGGAGTGGCACCGTTACGTGCCAGGTGGCACCGATATGCTCCAGGTGGCTCCGATAGGGATGCATAGACACTAATGAATGGGCAGAAAAAAGGCAGTTACAGCTGACGAGGCAGGGAGGTACAAACAAGCACAGACTAGTAATAATGATGGCAATAGAAAATACACGTTGCACCCGAAGAGAGCTAAATATAATTCTAGGCATATTTCCACTTTCTGGAAAGACAGCAGTCGATTGGATAGCAGTAACATGGAATAATATCAGCACACAAAAGACGATTCATGTCGACAGAGCAAAGGCTGGGAATAGAAGTTGGATTTCTAGCAGCTTCTTTTAACTGGAAGGCACTGACAAAGGTAAGTGAGGAGGTGAAGGCACATAGGCCAACATGCACAGACATACAATTAATAAAAATAACAATAATATCACACTCGCATGGCGCCCGAGAGATTGTGGTACAGAAAGAAGGCATGGATGATTAGATGCAACCAAGCTAGGTGCAGGTACCGGCATGCATTCAAGTAGGTTTTTCATGCTTTGACGTTAATGTAATGAATCTCCGTCTGTAACTCCACAAAGTCATAAAGACCAGGTGGGTGTTACGCAGGAGTTTTGTATAGTGCACTCACAGCCTAAGCGGCTTTCGGTACGCATTCGGTAGCCAACAGACTTCGTCTCACGCAACATAGAGAAAGTGGGAAGCATAGCAGAGTCAGGAGAGCAGTTGAGGTAGTGAGTAGCATGGAAGTAGCAGCTCAGGACCGCTGAAAAGAATGAGCCATAGTTGGCAGTAGGAAAGTAGTTGTCGTTGGGGAAGAATTGCGGAAGCGAGTTCCACAGTCTAGGACCTGCTGAGCTAAAGCTTCGTTGCTAGCCCTCCAATCAGAACCTTGAAATTAAGTGGCCCCAATGGATTCGTGCTAACAAACAAGCAGTTGACGGCAGAAAATGTGTGCTCTGGTACATGCACCATCGATCGCCGTGAGATAGAACACTATGAGCACAAAGTCAGGAGGACCACGATGAACCTTTGGCACCTGCTGCACAGCGACACCAGAAACACATGTTTCTGGTGTTTAGGATCTAGTCATCGCTATGCGTTTCGTAGCTGCAGTAACATAACTTGAGAGACAGATTTAAACCCCAAAACCAGGGAAAACAAAGGTCATGGTAATAATAATTAGTAGCAATGATATAGCCATACAAGAAAAACCAGATTTATTTCTAGACTATTTACCTACGTTGCAAAGGAACTATGTCACTAGGTTAGTGATAGCACACATACTGTCGGCATCAATAAGCACACACAAAGGACATAAACATAGAGTAATTGCTGAAACAAAATGTTGTTTTAAACTTTTTTCAATGTCTTACAATCCAGCGACGTCGTGAATTCAGTGGGGAGTGAGGTTCAGACATTAGAAGCGTGCAAACTAAACGCATGGTTTCAAAAGGATTTGAGACAACTTAGAGGCACAGCTATACGACTTGACTCAGAAGAGCTGAGTGGTACAATGTAAAGCCTGATAGGAAGTGTTTTTAGATAAGGCCGTGGCAAGAGAATGGAGGAACCTAAAAGTGAGTGACAGAACCTTGAAGTCGATAAAACTGCTTGATGGGGAGCCAACGCGGGTTGCTGAGAAGTGGTGCAGCACTGCAGTTTCGAGGCTCACGACAGATCAGCCTGGCTAAAGAGTTTTGCACCAAACCTAATGCAAGCTTCTTACTGCAGAGCGACTGCACGACCTGCAAGTGGCGATGGTACAAAGCACTGGCATCGGCTCATGTAGAAGGTGCACACACCCCGTCTACCAATCAATTTTCGCCTCGGCTTTGTCGCCAACGTGGCATACCACAAAGGTTTGCAAAAGTCTAATGGAGAATAGCATGGAGGTGTTGTCAAAGAATCCATGCACAAACAGTGCCTGAATTCCTTCCATGATATCAAATAACCTCTTAAAACTGAATAGAGACATGAAAGAAGGCCTGCCGATAAAGCAGAGACTTCTGTGTGCCCGAGAATCTCGTCGTGAGCACGAATACGAGCGGCCAAATAATTGTCCCATCTGGATTCGTCAGCGCTTTTGGCATAATTTTCACTACTTAGATTCCTTTATTGGAATGGCCGCTTGCTTGCTGCAGCTTCACGATGCCACTGCTTATTGAGGGTCATCTGGTGCACTGGATGGGCGGACAGTTGCACGATTGCTAAGTGTCTAGGACCCTGGGGGAGAAACGATCGGATGTAGATTTGCTTCATGGCGGAGTGGGAGGTACACCTTCCACAATTCGACATGCTACTCATGGGAATTCTAAATCAGAGTAATTAGGGTGAAGGGACACAGGCTCGCTCAGATGCCGTCAGTACTGGATCGCTTTTTCAAGCTACATATCACGGACTTAGCGCAGCAAAAGAAGCCCCGTGCGAAGGTCCTCGAACGATAGTGGTCGCCTAGTCTCGGAAAACACTGAACACTAAAACGTGAACAAAAATCAGAGCCGTTGCAAATCCCTTTCTTTCAGAAGATCATCGGCTCCCTGGTGGAACCTTCTAGCTCGAAGTGGGTGTCATGGAGAGGCCATCACGCGAGTGAGACCTTTCGGTGTGCAGCCGCAGAAGATGCTAGCGCTGCTGTCGGTGCGACACACGTGTGCCGACCAGCCTTACCAGCTCGCGGCTGGGGGACTTGCCGCGCGGCGACTTGCTTCCGGATTTAAAGGACAGCTTTCGCATCAGGCCATTGCCTCCCTTCTTGTGTCCCTCGTCAGACGTTGCCTTAAACGTGTCAGACAAAAAACGGTCTCGACTGCCAAACCGAAGGCACTGGCTGGGGTGCCACAGCCATGTGCCGAGCATGAGCCACCGCGATGCGACCCCCGATGAGAACGAGGCAAGGGCCACGTTCGGGAGTGACACTGTGCGCGCACAGCTCAGCATCGTCACGAGCTACGTCGCACAATGCCTGTCCGCTCATGGAACGCGCTGCTCGCACAGAGCTCCGCTGCACTAAGCTCGGCGTAGAGCAGACGGTGCCGCCGTCGAGGCAGAAAGACGCAAGGAGAGCGCTCTCACGGAAAGACTGCTACTGCATGGGACCGCGAGCCAAGGGGCAAGAGAAGAAATGTTCCCAGAGCAGCGGCACGAGCTCCGAGGGGGGCCGCAGCACGGTGGGGGCTAGTGGGAGGCGCACTTACGCCCCAATCATCACGAGCTCCGTGGACGGACAGCTGGCGCATGAGCGTGTAGAGCTCATCGAGCGTCTGCTCGGCTGTGCTGAGATCTGCAAGCAAAATAGTTCTCTCGTTCGTGTCCATGTTTGGGGGTGCATGCACGAGTAGCAATAGGTAGAGAGCAGCCGACACGGCACACTCTACGAGCACTCTCCTCGCTTAGCTGGCGACTGCATCGTCCGCCATCGGCTCGGGAGGCGGCAGCGCCGACCGAGCACGGCTATATAGCTGATCTCGGCGCTGCCGACAAACAAAAGCTGCAAATGAGGTTGCAAGGTGCGGCCTCGCTGTGGCAAATGATAGGCAAGGCAGTGCCGACGGTGGCAGCAATCGAAGCAGCAGCAGCAGTGGTGCCAGCAACAGAGGCGCCGTTTGCTGCCAGGGCAAGCAAGCAAGCGGCGGCCCCTCTGTTTGGCAAGTGTCGTCGCATCAGACAGGCCGGATGGAGTGAGCAACAGACCACCTACCGCGACTGTATTGCTCGTTGCCCGAAGCATCAATGAGCCAGGCGATGACCTTGCCCTGGCTGGCCAGCAGGGAGCTAGACCTCAGTAGACTGCCCTCGCGAAGCAGGCTATAGTGCCGCCGCTTTTCCTCGGCAAGCGTTCTTCCGGCTGTACAGAAAATGCTGCGGTCGTGCGGGAGAAAGCAGCGAGTGGGCAGGCGCTCTCCGAACCCAGTAAATAGCGCGCGCCGGCACCGAGGTCAGCAGCAGAAAGCAGCAGCACAGAGTGCAGAGAGCAAACGCTGCCCGCCACCTTTGCTCAATAGTAGAGGGAAGAGAAAATGATGAAAACGCTTCCACCGACCTAACCGATTGCATACCGAAAGCTGCTTAGGCTGTGAGTGCGCTATAAAAACTCTCCTGCATAACACCCACATAGTCTTTGCGGCTTTGTGGAGTTACAAGCGGGATACATTACATTAAAAGCTGCTACAAGGTAAACGACGGGTCCATCCCGCCCAGAAGAACTTTGATTCGGGTTCCCCATCAGGAAAACAAAAGAAAACTTGAGAAGGCTGCCAAAAAGTCAAGACTTTCTTTTCTGTCCACCACTCGGCATTTGAGGGCTACTGCGGGCGGTATCAATCAAATTTAGCCAATGCAAAGATGACTTTTACGAGACATTGCAGAGTAACAGATCAATAACCAAAAGTGAGAGTCTTCACTAACGACCATCTTCTTAGATGCTCACAAACAAGCATAATGCCCAGTAATCCCAATGGGGACTTGGCAAAGTGTTTCTCCACAGTCTCTCTAAGTTAGATAATGGAGCAGCGTCCCTTACCGGAGCCGACGCTCGCCCATCCAGCCACCGGTAGCAGTCCTGCCTACTAGCTGGACCAGGTTGAACTTAGAGAGACCAAACTTAGAGAGCTCGCACCGTGGCAAGCCGGTGTGCAGGTATTTGTTTCCACTACCGGACAGCTCTGGGAGCATTTATGAGAGCCGAAGCTGCAAGCTGCTCACACTAACTCAGTGGCTCCTTTTTGGCTAGCAGCACGACAAGCGCCGTGCTGACACAGCAGCTGCGGTGGTGGCAGTGGTGGTGGATCACACTGCTGGCCTGGCTCGGCTTGGGCCCTCCTTCCTGCAGCCAGCACAGCAAGGCAGCAAGCACGGCCATTTGCCAGCTTTCGTTTGCCCTCAGCAAGCAGGTCCGAGCATGCTCTCCCTCTGTAAGGTCACCCATGGCAGGCAGGAATGTCACCCCTCAGTCGCTCAGGCTGCATCACCTGATCTTCTATTCCTGGCCGGCCTGTCTGGATGATAGCACTTTTCTGGAGCACTTTTCTAGAGCACTTTTCGGGAGCACTTCTGTTTGCACTAGAGAAGCCACCTGATCGAACCACATGGCAAAAACACACTATTAAGGAAGCTGCTGAAATCGATTGGCCAGGCGATACCATTGGCCTGTTAAACTGACAGGCTAATCAATAGCCTAGCCTCGTGGGGGTGGGGGGAGCTCCTTTAAGCTTCTCCTTTTTGTCTGCTACGGCAGTGTCAGTTACAACTGCAAAGCAGCAATCGGCTTGGCCCACGGGAGCAAGGCATCTGCAGCAGCCACAGCTGGGCAATACAGTGTGTGTGTGTGTGTGTGTGTGTGTGTGTGTGTGTGTGTGTGTGTGTGTGTGTGTGTGTATATGTGTGTGTGTGTATATGTATGTATGTATATGTAAATATATATATATATATACACACACACACACAGCCATAAGTTTTGCCACACTACCTAACTAGAGCTGCCTGGTCGAGTACTGCTGTAGGCAGTTTTGAAATCCACCTGGAGGGTTCACACAAGTGTAGTTGATGCCAAAATAAACATACACAAATATATAATATAATTCATTTGTGTGGCACCCTTGAAGAACTGTACCTCTATTCTGGAGTTTAACATATGGGGTGCTCGAGGCCTCTACCTTGGTCATCAGACCTTGGTCGAGGCAAGCACCTTAACCCCTAGGCCTAACCAGCACGGCAGCACAACACATGATTAAATAGCATGACAACCACAGCACGGGCTGGAAAAGCCCTAATGATAGTAGGATGTGGCCCCTATCTGATTAGCAATGGTTGCTAATCGGGCTGGCATGGACTCGATGAGTTTTAGAGTTATATCAGATAATATAGAGTGTCAAATCGCTTACAATTCGTCCTGTCGTTCGGTTTTTGGGTGTCTGCCTAATTTTCCCAGTGTGCTAGCGCATCCAGAAGACGTCAATCATTCTATTAGCAGAAAAACATCTGCAAATGCGGCCCATTGTGTATCAGCCATATTTAAAGATATTATGCCAAACCATGTTGATTCTGTTAGCAGATTTTTCTAGCACTATTATTTTGTAGCACACCAATGAGTGAGCAGGCAATACGCCCAGCCAAGCCACCGAAATCCAGAACCACAGCAGGCCATCGGTAATGGAGTTATCAGGTTGCTAAAGGGGGTATCAACAAATGTATCTACAACATGGCTTCTTTGGTTCAGAGCTCAGAAGTTCTCCTGAGCAATAAGTTACCGACCCAAACTACTTTGCGATTGACAATGAAAGAAACGAAATGCTTTAGAATCTAACTAAAATTGATGGTAGCTCCAACAGCTACCGGCTGAGATACATCGACAGTACTCACCAGACGGCAACTGCTGCAAAACCTATGGCCCTTAGTGTACTTATATTTATAAGTACATCTATTTACACACAGCAAAGCATTCCATCGCTCTGCCAGAGGATTCTGTTAAGGTGCTCTGCAAGGTATGTGAACAGACTTTAGCAGCTAAAAATTAGCTATTAAAAACCGGGGCACGAACCAAGTACCTCTAGATTACCGGCCAAGCACCTCGACCAGTCACACACCGACCGACCCAATAATCAAACTGCATGTACAACACTTGCACACCCCACGGCAGTGCTGAGCTCAGCAACCTTTTGTGGGAAACCTGGCTGCGCTTGCTGAATGGAACAAAAGAAGAAGGAATGCAACACCTAAATGAAGGACCGCCGTCGCCCAAGGCGACATGTTTTCCTTTCTTTTTTTTCCATCGGTATAATAATCCTAGACGAGGCAGGGCATGCCTAGGCTGAACAGCCGGCTCGCATGGCCTTTTGAAGAAAAAAATTGTCCCACATACTATCTACACAACGAACAGAGGAAGTCGAATGGAATAGATATAATTTTGGTCAAGCTGGCTCTTTCCGTGATGCCCCCTACCCTGCTAATAACCTATGGTTATATTGCGTGCCCTGAAAAACCCTGAATAGCACTGTTGTCAGTAATGACTCACTGAGGTAAGATCGGTTGGCTGGCAAAGGCCGTGGGCAGCAGAGGAAGTGCAGTTCAAAGTCAGCCTGCCATCGGCTTTGTCAAGGTGATCTTTCCGAGAGTGGTGACAGCACACCGGTGCGAATGCAAACACGGGCATCCGGATCAGCTGCCACCGGGTGGCTAGAGCAGTGGTGGCAGCAGCAGCAGCTCCCGACTAACAAGTAGCTTCTGCCACCACACCAGCACCATTTGCTAAACAAATGCCCCCAAAAGCGGGATACGCACACCTGCAGCCATGCTCTATCGTCACTTATGGGCAGGGGAAATGGGCAAGAGGCAGAGGGGCAGAGGACAGAGCAGAGACAGGGACTTCGTACCGCACTGAGCTGCCGATGACGTCACAATAACGGGTATCGTCGGGGCGCCCGATCCATGCTTCCCAAGATTGTCAGCCGTGACTCCTCTGCTAAGTTCAGTGGATTCGGGGGACCATTGAGTGACCGGGGCATCGCCAGTGGCGTCGGCCACAGTTGGCGGCTTTGAACGGTCGACTGTTAATGAGTCGGCCGTCATCATCTCTAGCAGCAACGGTGCCGACCGTGTGCCATAGCTCAGCTCGTTCTGCCTGTAGAGACGGTGCCTCCGCAGATGCTCCAGCCACTCATTGAACCACTCCGGCGACTTTGCCTGAAATAAAAGTAATAATAATGATGAGAAAGCAAACTGTCGAGTCAAAAATTTTGCAAATCGCTCATCGAAGCACGGCTACATGTGCTCGCTGTGTCAAAAAAAGCCAACCAAAACTCTGCTCCTTGGTTTCCAGTTTCCTAACCGGTCCTCGCCCAAGACTGAAATCTTTCGGGGTTCAGACCTATGGTTCGGTGCATAGAAATTTTGGTACTCACTTTTATTTTTTTATTTTCGGTCAACACCTGTAATGGCTTAGCAGTATTACGGTGTCAGCTAAAGATGCATCAGTCTAGTCTGTTGGCTACCGAATGCCTACCCAAAGCCACTTGGGCTGTGACTTTGCTATAAAAAAACTCATACGTAACACCCACATAGTCCTTGTGGCTTTGTGGAGTTACAGACTGAGATAGATTAGCTCCGATTTCACTTTACAGTAGTGAACTAGGCTTTTGTCGTTTTTGCATGCTTACCAGTAAAGGATTATCTAGATGCTAAAAAAAGCATAGGTATTACTAACCTCAGGCCTTAAGTCAATCTTCTGGATGCTGACTTAGGATGTAGGATACTTGTATACTTGTAGTAGGATACTTGTATGCTTATGCATACTTGTCTAACCATAATATTATGCATGTCATTGATCCTTAGTAATTGATTCTCTTGAGTTGTACAGCAATCCAAGGGTCAAATACAAACGATGTACTGCGATTATTATTATTATTATTATTACTATTAGTCAGAGAAAAATCTAAATTTAAGCTTAAAAGACTTACAGATACGCCCATGTAGCTCTTACTATTAGTACTATCTGAAATGTAATTGGATCAACTGTCGCTAATCAGCACCCGATCAAGTTTGAGCAATGGGCACCTCAAGCCAATGATGCACCTGGTCACTTGTAAACGTTTCTATGGCAGTTCGATTCTCGACGGTCACCTGACTCAAGAAGTAGCCTAGTCTTGTCAAGCAACTGCTTCCGCAAGGTTACATTAAGGTGAGCTCCGAACACATCAGGTAGAACGACAATTAGATCTAGATTCACAAAAGAGCCCAGTCATTTGCATTTGCTGAAAGTCAACTGGCTTGACCTTGTCGTTCGGCTTCATTTTGGGATTGTCATTCCTGAGCCTCAACACAAACCAGGGGAATCCCTTTGTTTTTGGCCAAGCAGCCGAGAGAGACACACCGGAAAAACAGCCCTAACTAGTTGGCTGGACACTGCTACCCACACAGTGCATCTACAAGCACATGAGCCGAAGCAGCATTGCAGGGTCCTCAGTTCGTGCGCTGGTAAATACTGGCGCATCGCTCCATGCCCTCGTTATAGGGCTGCAAGCGGCGATCGGTCTCACTCGATCGCCACTTCTAAGCGGCTTCATATGCACGTGAACTCATCAGGATAGCTCGTGCATGCCCGAGGATGGCATCGGTGCTGGAGGGCGTTGAGGGAGGCAGCACAGAGCAGGGACTGTGTCGTGGCTGAAGTGCACTCTGACCTTCATATCGGTCGGTCCCTGCTTGCTGGGTGCTACTCTGTCACTGGCGCTGTTACTGGTGTCAGGTCTATTGGGTTTGGCCACTATTAGTGACCACCTCACGGCATCTCACAAGAGCCGATAGACAGTGGTGGGCAGGCAGCCCTCTCGCTAAGACCAGATGAACCTGCTGAAAATTGCACCCTAGTAGTGCTGCCGCTAAATACTTATCAGCAGGTAGACACACTAACTGAACCGGCTAGCATACATGGACAGACGTAGAGTACATCGACACACACCAGCACATGCATGTAGACACACATCAGCACAGACACAATCTCGCATACACACACGCACGCACACACACACACGTGCATCCGAGCATGACCCAACGTGCATATGGTCGCTCACACAAAAGCATGAGCACAGGGATCGAGCCTGCTAGCTCCAGCAGCTGACCTTGAGATGGCACACAAACTCCCCATTGTCAAGGTCGATCTTTCTACTTTTCCGGTTGATAGTGAGCACTGAGACACCAACATCGATAGTGCCGTGGATTTTGCCTTTCTGTAGCTGCAAAAAAACCAATGGCTGCTCACTCAAACACAAAAGTATTTCAATATTTGCTCGATATACACCTTTTCCTAAGACCCCGACAGGACGAGAGCCGGGATGTAAGTGCAACTGATAATTATTTGCCAATGTAATCGTTCCTAAGTATGAATTGCCATGATTAAGATGCAAGTTATGGACATTGTGCCCAAATTTATGCAAAAACAATTTATACTCCTAAATAAATGGCATTTTAGACCAAAGCATCGAGAAACGATCCCTTTAGGCAGCTCATGCACGAAACACAGAGTCGGAATAGCAAAGCCAAAGCCTTATTTATTTCACCCAAAAAACTAGCCAGTCATGCCGAATGTTGCCCGAATTGTTAAGCTCCACGGTAGGCTGGGTCAAATTATGGCACTGTTCGAGGCTGAAGGCTCACAAGGTCGAACTCCTACTATTCTTTCAATACCAAAAAGTACTGCTTCATAAAACTGGACGAAGGTGAAGACTGGGGGGTGGGGCAAAAGCTCGTGCTAAAAGTCTGCAAGCATCATCAAGCAGCGACACCGTCAGAAGGCGCCTAGATGGTGCTGGTCTGCATTCTCAAGTGGCTAAGAGAAAACGACATATGTCAGCAAATAATATAGCATGTCGTTTACTGTTGGCCAAAGCTGGTATCCACCGGACTGGACTGCTCTGTAGATTGGGGTAGAGCTTACGGAGCGAAGCTAATTCATGCTCTTTGCAAACTGCAAAAGAAGGCATTAGATGTGCCGGTGATCCACAGTAGTGTAATCATCCAAATAAATTCAGCCACATTTCAAATTCGGGGGAAGTTGTCATATTGTGCAGGTGCTTTAGCAGAAAAAGCATCTGAGTCCTGCATCGAGACAAGATGTCTGTCAGACAACTTCAGAACATAAGACTGCCAAGTGTGATATCGCTTACCTATTTATGACAGCAGTTAGTGGGTTCCTGTGATTCGTCCTTTATGGGCTTATGCTTGCTGACAGTGTGCATGCTGCCACTAACACCATTTGCAAGCTGACCCTGTTCATGTAACCCCTAACCATGTTATATTGTTTATCAAGCATGACGCCACTCACCATTCGATCGTGTTTCCTTTGCAGCAAATGTAAAGTGCCTTGAAAGAGACTTAGTTCTCTGATGGCCCTCTATCAAGTGTATCATTACTATTCTAATATTAATACGGAGTCAGATAACATTACTTTGAGCTGGATAATTAGACAGCATATTTTTTCTCCTGCATCAATGTTAAGACATTTTCTGTGGAAACACTGAAAAATCTGGACAGAGATACTTTTGCATCAACCCCCCCCTTTCCAGCCTCCCTAAAGTGTCACATAGCAAACCATAGTTGCTACTAGATCATATCCCTGTGGAATAAATTGGCTAGAGCCTGTTCATGTTAGCCGGGGGGTGTGAGCTCACACTTCGAGAGCCAGGTCTCGGGCTCAAGTTCTGCATAAGACGATTCCTTATCGTTCAATCGAATCATGAGTAATAGCCGTAAGAGCTCTTCTGCCAAATTGCATCCCATAAACGAGGCCATTGAATCGGCTGATCTTAACTTGCACAGAGCCAGCAAACAGGACTACCTGGAACTTCATACCTGCTCACCCTGTCTCTCTCAGCATGCAGTTGATGAGCCCATCTGAGGCTACAGCATATCAACCGATAGGGTGACACGTTTTCCACGAACAAGCCAAGTCAAGAAGTCAGTGAGAAATTCTAAGCAAGCCAGCCACCACAGGCATCTCCCAAACGATATGCATAAAGCCCTGGGAAGCTGCCTGGCTAGACAGTAACCTCACAATCCATAATCAGAGAGAAACAGAGACGGAAAGACATAGACACACACACACACACACACACAGAGAGAAACAGAGAGAGAGAGAGAGAGAGAGAGAGAGAGAGAGAGAGAGAGAGAGAGAGAGAGAGAGAGAGAGAGAGAGAGAGAGAGCCACCAGCATACCGGCCGGCACAGACACCGACATCGGGGTGATACAAACGTTGTGTCTAAACGTCAGAGCAGCTGCATGTTTGAGCATCAGCAGTCTTTACGAACCTGCAAATGCCTACAAGCTAAAAGCTGTGGCCTAATGCTGCCCTGGGCAACCATCTGTCAGTTTTTCTGACTACTGCATTAAGGCTTGACACTGCCTAATTCTAATTGCCGACCCAATAAAGGCACAGGTGCTATTTAACCTCAAGCCTCATAACCAATGCAAGGACATTGCCTGTCAAGTGGTTAGCAGTCTCTGCAACGAATTGCAGAAGTACTTGTAGTCCTCGAGAACCTCCGGTCATACCGGCAGTGGACTGTGCATCAATCACTGTCAGGCTCAGCCGCTAGCTGAGAGCAGGCAAGGCAGATAAAATTATTAACGTGGTGATAAAAAAATGTGGCTACTTTCTCACAAGCAGCACATATTAAATGGGGTAAGAGCTATAGCATCTGCAGCTTAGACCATCTTGCCATCCGGCCGCTTGTCGTCCTGATGCTCGGCATTGTCAACATTGCAAGTATTGGCGCTGGCAATCATGGCCTGCACACTGAAGCCACTAGCCTATAAGATCCGACTCTCGGTTATGACAATGACACTTGTAGTAGCAGGCATTGTGACGAGTTGTACACCCATGCTAGAGGTTGAGGCCAACCATAGAAAAAACTTACCCACCGATGGGCAAGATGCTCAAACTTCAGGATCCAGGTTGCAGGTTCAAGCTCCTTAACAGACCATTGATTATCTCTCAATGAGAGTATTTGGAAATCTGGAGGAGTACCGCATTCAGAGATGCGCAATCAATGATGAAAATGCCACATTGAGGCCTCGACAGCAGCCCTCGGACGGTCCGTCTGACTGTCGGTGCACTGCATAGTACCGAGCCCTTACTGCCCCTGAAGTGTGACGACATGTGTCACAACGGAACGTGCATCTCTGCAGTGCATCCAACTTGTATACACAGGCACCTGAAGTAGCTCAGCACTGTCGTGGTTGCACAAACATAAAAATTTCGTCTCAAGCAATGTCGTCATAGCAGATCAACTAGGCTTCGTTAAGAAACCCAATTGGCCTGCATGCAGAGAGTGCCTGACAAACAAAACCCGTGCCCCCTGTGTCTGGTGTGGAGATGCATGCATCTGACCAGACTAGGCTGATCATTGCTTGAGTGACAACCGGCCCCAGCCACAACAATGCTCTGCTATAACTGGCGATCTTGCACAGGCCACGACAGCTGCCCCTCCCGGCTGCCCTTGTAAGTGACAACCAGTCATCGAGACCGGTTCGTCGCTCCTGCTTCTCTCTCTCTCTCTCTCTCTCTCTCTCTCTCTCTCTCTCTCTCTCTCTCTCTCTCTCTCTCTCTCTCTCTCTCTCTCTCTCTCTGTGTGTCTCTCTGTCTTTCTCTCACCTTTCTCTCTCTATCTCTTTCACCTCTCTCTGTGTCTCTCTCTTACTGTCTCTTTGTCTCTGTCTCTCTCTCTGTCTCTGTCTCAGTCTGTCTCTCTCCCTCTCTCTCTCCCTCTCTCTCTCTGCCTTTTTCTCTCACTCACATCCACCCACTTGTTCTACCGACGGGAGCTATGGGTGCTGCTAGTTAGCACTCAATTCTTCGGGGGGGGGGGGGCGGGCCTCTTGGTTACCTACTGATCATAGAGGCAGACTTTTAGCCAGCTATCAAGCCACTTCTTGCACACCTGCAGCCTCACTGCAGACTGCAGCAAAGACTCAGTCAGGTAACTTGGTATGTCATCTGCTCTTGGTACCACACTTAGATGAAAGCAAGGGATTATGGTTGGTCCTCCTTCTCACCCGGCACATCTATATAGCAACCTAACAAACTGGGCTCTGTATACCGTTTAGACCATAGATTAATATGACGTATCTGGTTCCCAACCGTCATAATTCGGGAACCACTAAAAATCTCAAAAACTGCCAAAAGCCAACAGTGTTAGCATGAAAACGCTTTGCTACAACATCTCTGGGGGTATCAAAGTACCAGAAACAAAGCAGGATATTTTGTCTCATCCATGGGAGTCGTACCTTCTGCAGCTGACACTGGTGGCCGACATCCAAGTAAAGATTCCATTTCAATAAACAGGGCTAACCATCGTGGCCCATGCCACTGCAGGCACCAGCTCACGCATTCCACCGACCAGTAGCAGGTGGAATCAGCCACCTGCCCCTGGTCGGACTGGATCTCCGAGTAATAAACAAAAAGGTTATAATAATAATAATAACAATGCACTTGATAAAGCGCCCTCAGAGAACTCAAATCTCTTTCTAGGCGCTTTACATTTGCTGCAAAGGGAACCGCGATTGAATGGTGAGTAATATCATGCTTGATAAACAACATGAATAACATGGTTAGAGGTGATATGCACAGGGTCAGCATGCAAATGTGGTTAGTGGTAGCATGCACAGTGTCAGCACGCATAAGCACGTGAAGGACGAATCACAGGGACCCACTAAATGCTGTCCTAAATAGGTGTGTTTTTAAGTTCTTTTTAAATGTGGTCAAGTCAGGGGAAGTTCTGACGAAAGTCGGAAGTGAGTTCCAGGCTTTGGGAGCATACGAGCTAAATGCACGGTCTCCAAAGGATTTGAGGTTTCAAGAGATTGGCTTCCACAAGCCTCTATCTTGGACAAAAAATGTGAGTAGAGCAGAGAGGCTAGGCCGAGCCGGACAATGCAAAGGCTCAACAGTGGTCAGAGCAATGTTGAAGGGCTGCGATAGCTACCATGCGGCTACAAAATAGAGAGCTTACATTATATGGTGTCTTGCTGTAGGTGAGAGCTCCTTCATCCAAGACAAAGTACCGCTAAAACAAGATGATAATAATAATAATATTTATGAAACATGTGCTACTGACCTAAAAGAACTAAGTCTCTTTCTAGGCACGTCAGATAGCATGGAAAGGATGTGCATCAACAAATTACCTATAATAACATACAGAATGGCTTTGTACTTAAGAAAACAAAGGACAATTTAAGCAAACAAAGTGTACATCAAGGAACAGGTAGATTTTTAGTTTAGCTTTTACTACTTTTACTTGCTATTACTTCCCTATTTTTGCTTTTAGATGCCGCCAAGTCAGGGGATGTCATGACGTAAGTCGGTTTCGAAGTTCCAGGCTCTAGCAGCACGTGAACAAAAGACACGGTCCACTAAAGGGTCTGAGATGGTTAATGGCACAGCTAAACAACCAGGGTCAGCGGAATACAGGTGACACGGAATACGAGGGTAAGGGTGAGGTAAATGCAATGCAGACTAGCCATAAAAAGTGAACGAAGAGGCCTGAAATAGAGTGATCTTGACGTCGATTTGCTGCTGGACGAGCATATGAAAAAAAATCGTGGCATGTTCATGCCCCAATAAGCGATCTAAGCAAGGGATGGTGACAAGGAGCATGTTACTTACATGGATTTGCAGTCGCCTGTATACACACGAAGGCGCACCTCCGAAAGGTAGGCGAATGCAGTATAGACAGTATGCACGAAAGTGACCGTGAGCTCATACACATGCAAACATACATAAGCACCCGCACGAGCGAGCATGCCCGCACACACTCACATGCAACAGGCACAAACCCAGGCTTAAGTACTGGTGCAGGAGCAGATGTAAAAACGTCGTGTCCACTAAAATTCCTTCAGCGACTCAACTGCAGACCTTCAACTGCACTGATCTGCGAGGTTAGGGTGGTGGCAACGGCTAAGACCTGACACTGATTCTGGCAGTTGCAGTAGCGGCCGTAAGGCTGCCGCGCAGCAGCAGTGCTGACAGCAGGCAGGCCTGCAGCCGACACTGAACCAGAGCAGCACATGCAAGAGCAGCACATGCATGCTCAGCCAGCTACCTTGCCACCTGGGAGTAGGTCGGTGAAGTGCCAGCAGGCTAATATTAGCTAGGCTCTTAACAGCTCAGTGAAGGATTGCCCTGCAGGGGAGAGGGAGCAGTAGGATGAGCACTGCCAAATTGTCAAACAGCTGCTTCCTAAACACAGGAGATGTATGATCCAGATCTGATTATAGAGCTTGTTGTCGGGACGAAAACTCGTCACCACTCGACAGAAGCTCAGCTAAAACTGGCCCTCTCAAAAGCAGCAAACATGCATCCAGTTTTTGCAGCAATCTGGCAGAGGCCACCCACAAGGGCTTTGCAGATGATTTGCTAGACGGTCAAGCTGGACCTTCCGAGCTAATGGGCTTTTGGCCAGCCTTTAATTAAATCTGGTAATGAGCTTTCCGGTAGGTCGATGATACAGAACAGGAAACGTTGGGCAACAGCACGAACAGAATGGAGTGAACAGTTCAGTCAAACACTCGGCAGACTGCTGCCATTGGCAGCCGATGATTAGCCACATCCTCAAAACAATAAGCTATGAGCAAAGCAAACAACTTGCATCTGGGCAGATCGACTCTGTGCATGGCATACATAACATTCCATTACATGGCATACAAACAGCAGAACAAACAGCAGGTCGGCTGACTAAGGCATGCAATCACCGATGCAGGAGCCATTGCTGCAAAGCAATGCACTCAGCATCCACAACAAAGCCAACAAGACGATAGGCAGACTTGATAGGTGAAATCATGCGTCGCCACGAGATCAAGCTTCATCACGACATCAACACTCCTGCCAAATAGGAAGACATCTTCCTTCAGCTCATGACTAAAAGCCATTCATGCAATGTCTCCCTGGCTGTGACTCCACAAAGCCATAAAGTTTATGTGGGTGTTATGCAGGAGAGTTTTGTATAGCACACTCACAGCCTAAGCGGCTTTCGGTACGCAATCGGTAGCCAACAGACATTCATCTTTAGAGTTCACCTTTCCCGCCACCTTATCGGTGCCTCGCCTGGGAGAAGCTCTGGCCTTCGATGAAGCCCGCCTAGGCAGTGGCAGAAGCCCCTTCTGTAGTCTGTCTTGCAACTCTTGCTGGCTAGTTTTCATCGCCAGAAGGCCACAGTGAGAGGCCAAAGCGCTCTCGTTTTTTCCATAGTGGTTACACTTGCATCAGCTCCTTTGACAGCCAGCAGGTCAGGCATCAACACCTTGCCCCGCACCCCCTGCCGATCTAGCACATGGAGCCGCCAATCGATGCCAGCTCTCACAGGACAGGAAATATGTAGGCCGAACATACCCCAACAAGCCGTCCCTGTGCATCGGTCTTCAAATGTGCAAAGATCGCTGAGTACTCACAATATTCGAAAGGCTTACTTCAAAATGCTGTCTCTTAAGACGGCAAAGGGGGACAGACCTCTAGGAAATCGAATTCCGACAAAAGCAACACAAACCATTTGTGATAACCAAGCAGAAAGAGATAAAAGAGAGAAGAGTGTAGACAGACACCTGCACAAGAGAGACACTAGACACTCGGGCTACTAGTAAGAGACTACGACTTCGACTTACAGAAATAGACACAGACATTAACACGAACAAGAATAACAAAGTAGAATGATTAAATATCTCTCAGCTCAGAGACTGAGGAAGTAAAAGAGCAAGATGGGAGTGGCAGTAACAAAAGCCGTGAGAGCAAGCACGAGTGAGCAAAAGGAAGAAAAAGATAGTGCAACAGATTACAGACAGACTTTGGTGCATGAATAGACAAGAAGACAGTAGATGCACTAAGACGCCGAGGGGGGAGATCTAGAGACTGAGGTGGCAAGTGAGCAGGGATGATGCCGATAATGCTGATGGCAATGATGATGAAAGGGACGACAAAAATGATAATGCAATGGATGCTTGGCAAGCCGCATATCGTCATGCCAGACCTACCCGGCTCTGGCTTTGTACTAACTGGCACCCAGGTGGCAGGCCGTAGGTATGTACTGCACATGAACACATGCTCTAACTAAAGCACCGGCTTTGAGGACGGCATCGAAGCTGGCCCCATCTTCTGGCTACAAGCAGCCCCGCATAAGCCATTATTGTCAGTCCCTCGAATATATAAGAACACGTCTTACGATAGGTGCACAATAAGCAACAGGCTGGATGCTTCCCGTGGGTAGCCTGGCAGTGGTATGTTGCGGCCTGCAACCAAGGATTGCACTATTTCGTGCAGATGTTTTCAGGGACCATGTTGGAAGCAGCAACAAAATATTCTCAAAATTGTATCATTAGGGTGCAACGTCGGTGAAGGTTTCAGAGAAGCATCAGATCGAGGGGAGCAGTAAAACCTGATCACACTGCCACTGTCGATGGCACAAAAACATGGAACTCTCAGCAAAGCCCTGAACAAACGTGTGCACACACACACACACACACACACACACACACACACACACATACAAAGCCTGTCAAGCCACTGTGGTACACAGGCTGCCCATGCTGGGAGCCTGAACCATGCTTGAGCCAAACAAGCCGGCCTCTATCAAGACGGCCTCTGTCAAGACTGTGCTCTGGTGCTTTCGAGGAGCCAAAAATCGATAGCATGTGCATGCACAGTATGCATTCGTACAATGGAAGCAGCACTGAATCGACTGAGTGCCGGCTGAGCACCGGAGGCAAATCAAAAACAGTATGTCAGCCACTCAGCCAGACACCCCAATAGTGACACCCTGTGCCGGCGCTACCCAGACCACTTCTACTCCTGCTTCCCCTCCACTTGCTGGCTAGTTTATCTTGTGAATTAGCTGTGAACTCCGGGAGGGGGACGGCCAGGGAGCCCACAGATACACGCCCCCAAACAAGCCCATGCCGACATAGCTTGCCAGCCTCGACATCCAAGTCGGCATCCAGTAATTCAGCAATCAATATCACCCACACAGCTGCCGCTGGCATATGCATTTCGGGGGCTAAACCATTGAATTTCCAGTGCATGACTATTTTGTCGAAAGGCAATAGCCCTTAATGTTTTCGAAGCATCCAGCGAGCCCAGTGGGCAGTATTATATGTTCACTTGCATTCACTCACCCATTCACAATCTGGCACATCAGGAAAGTCGCATAACGCAGTGCCATGCATTAAGCAGGTTAAAGCACACCACTCCCACTATCACCTCACACATGACTCTGAGCTAAGGCAGACTGAGTGTAAAAAGCTTGATGCTCGATACTTTGTGGAGAACCATATCCAGTGAAAGCGAAGAGCCTCTCCCAAACAGCTCTCAAGCTTGGACCTCTGGGGTTCACTATAAGCTGCCCTATCACAACAAGCCTCAACCTCTGCTACTTGCCCAACCTAGTTGTCTGATCGCATCTCCATCCCGACATTCTTGCTCCAGCTTCTTGGTTCCATATCTTTCTCTGTTTCCATCTAAAAGGGTCTTTCTCTCTCTCTCTCTCTCTCTCTCTCTCTCTCTCTCTCTCTCTCTCTCTCTCTCTCTCTCTCTCTTCTCTCTCTCTCTCTCTCTCTCTCTCTCTCTCTCTATTTCTCTCTAGATACCTATCTCTCTCTCCCTCTCTTTCTCTCTCTCGTCTCTCCTGATATTATTCCCTTCCTTTCTCTCATCACTCCCTCTATCTCACCCTCCCTCCTACCCTGTCTCTCTCTCTTTCTCTCTCTCTCTCTCTCTCTCTCTCTCGCTTTCTCCCTTACTCCTCTCTCATACACATAATCACCCTTTCTCCTGACTCGCAAGCCTACGTGGCCGGACTAGGAGATTATGATTTTATGAGGCATGCTGTAGTGCGACAGTAGTCATCTCCTTGGAGTTTAGGTATACTCTTCTGTAACTGCTGCAAGTTCAAAAGCTTCAGTAAAAAGACTGCTTCAACAGCTACTCATCACGTTCATTCTCTGTCTAAGATTAGGGAATGCCTACAATAGTGGTTGGCTAGAAATCCTACTAGCACCTCGGTCCTGCCTAGGCTGGACTAATGTAATCAAGAGTTGTCATAGCAATCGAAAAAGCTATTAAGCCTTTGCAACTAGTGATGAATATGGTCGCCATGGTTAGTCAGCAAATCATTGAGATTAAGCCACGTGCCTCCTTTGCTGAAGGAGCTGTGATGGCTCCCGGTCAAACAACAGATACAAAGAAAAGTCTTACTCTGACCGACAAGCCCTGCCATGGCCTGCTTGACTAATTCAAACCTCCCTAAACTGCTGTACCAGTTTTGAACTCGTAGCTTTTCCATTTCTTAACTTAAATACTAATGTGATGTAATGCATCTCCGTCAGTAACTCCACCAAGTCATAAAGACCAGGTGGGTGTTACGCAGGAGAGTTGTGTATAGCGCACTCACAGCCTAAGCGGCTTTCGGTACGCATTCGGTAGCCAACAGACTTCGTCTCACGCAACAAAGAGAAAGTGGGAAGCATAGCAGAGTTAGGAGAGCAGTTGAGGTAGTGAGTAGCATAGAAGTAGCAGCTCAGGACTGCTGAAATGGATGTGCCATAGTCGGCAGTTGGAGACTAGATGTTGCGTAAGAATTGTGGAAGCGAGTTCCACAGTCTAGGACCTGCAGAGCTAAAGCTTCTGTCGCCAACTGTCTTTAAGCTGAGGAATGGGACAGCTAGTTTATTGTCCACACAGAACCTGAGGGCGCGAACAGGCTGAAACTGATGCAGCAGTTCAGCTAGGTATGAAGGAGCCAAGCCGTGGCGGGCCTTGTGGGTCAGAGTAAGAATACTATCGGCTATAGAAGCTGTCTCGGCTTGATTATTGTAATTCCCTTTTGGCTGGGCTACCAAAGAAAGCAACTGAGCCACTGCACTTGACTATGAATATGGCTGCAAGGCTAGTCTTCAAGTCCCAGAGGTTTGACCACGTGTCCCCTTTGCTGAAAGAGCTAGGATGGATGCCGGTTGAGCAACGGATGCAAAGCAAAGTTCTTGCGCTGACCCACAAGGCCTGCCACGGCTTAGCTCCTTCGTATCTAGCTGAACTGCTGCGCCAGTTTCAGCCTCCTCGTGCCCTCAGGTTCTGTGTGGACAATAAACTAGCTGTTTCATTCCTCTGCTTAAAGACCGTTGGTGACAGAAGCTTTAGCGATGCAGGTCCTAGACTGTGGAACTCGCTTCCACAATTCTTATGCAACGACAACTGCTCTACAGCTGAAGACTATGGCTCATCCTTTTCAGGGTGCTGAACTTTTACGTCCATGCTAATCACTATCTCAACTGCTCTCCTGACTCTGCTATGCTTCAGGATTTGTCGCTCACTTTTAGGTTCCTTCATTCTATGGCTCCAGCCTATCTGTCAGATATACTACCCCATCAGGCCAAGCATCGTACCACCCGCTTTTCGGAATCCAACAGTCTAGAAATACCTCGTACAAACCTTAAATCCTTTGGAGACCGTGCATTTAGTTCGTATGCTCCCAAAGCCTGGAACTCCCTCCCGACCTACGTCAGAACATCCCCTGACCTGACCACATTTAAAAGGAACCTAAAAACACACCTATTTAGGACAGCATTTAGTGGGTCCCTGTGATTCGTCCTTGATGTGCTTATGCGTGCTGACACAGTGCATGCTGCCACTAACCACATTTGCATGCTGACCCTGTGCATGTCACCCCCTAACCATATTATTCATTTCGTTTGTTTTTTAAGCATGATTTTACTTACCATTCAATTGCATTTCACTTTACAGCAAATGTAAAGCGCCTAGAGAGAGAGATTAAGTTCTCTGAGGACGCTTTATCAAGTGAATTATCATTATTATTATTATTATTATTATGCTTCCCACTTTCTCTTTCTTGTGTGAGGTGGAGTCTGTTGGCTAACAGTAACGAATGTGTACCGAAAGCTGCTTGGGCTGTGAGTGCGCCATAGAAAACTCTCCCGGGTAACACCCACATAGTCTTTGTGGCTTTGTGAAGTTACAGATGGAGAGACATTACATTACAATGGTTGCATGCTCAATGTCGACGTGCATAAAATGGTCAGGCGTGACATGCATAGGATCAGCATGAAAATATGGTTGGTAGCAGAATGCACACTTCCGTGCTATTCCCTTCTTCGACTGCCCTCCCGACTCAGCTATAGATCGCTCTTTCTTCGTTGTGTGGGACGAAGTCTGTTGGCTCACGTATGCACACCGAAAGCTGCTTTGAGAGCGCTATAGAAAACCCTCTAGTGTAATACTCTCTTAGTCTGCTGGGCTTTGTGAAGTTTCAGACAGAGATAAATCACACTAAATTACCCTGTGCTCTCTCTTTCTTCTTTTCCTCTTGTCTCTTTCCTCTCTTTCCTTCTCTCTACCTCTCTCTCTCTACCTCTCTCTCTCTCTCTCTCTCTCTCTCTCTCTCTCTCTCTCTCTCTCTCTCTCTCTCTCTCTCTCTCTCTCTCTCTCTCTCTCTCTCTCCTCTCTCTCTCTCTCTCTCTCTCTCTCTCTCTCTCTCTCTCTCTCTCTCTCTCTCTCTCTCTCTCTCTCTCTCTCTCTTTCTCCCCATCCCTACCTCCTAAGTGCTACACGAAGACTCCCAATACTAGAGGATGTTCGGTCACGTACCTTATGCCATCCCTTGAGAGGAGGGTTCCTCCTTTTTGACAGGAAACCGTCAAACTTAAGCGGCTTCTCCTCGAAGCGCTGACCATCGCGCAGGCCCTCGACGATTTCCCATTCTCTCTTGATTCGCTTGGAGCGGTTCTTCCTCTTACCAACGCTGTCGGCTATGCTGCCGCTACCCGGGCGCGAGTCGGTGGCGTCCTGCAGTTCAGCACACGGATTGACACGCACGTGTGAAGCCCCGAGTCGCGCCACCGCGGCCTCGCGATTCGTGGCAAAATAGCTATTGAAGCGAAGCACTCACGCACCGCGCAGGCGCTCGCTAGCGAACCACTGAAACTGCGGTCCAACTGAAAAGCTAGCTAGCAAGCTGCAAGCTAGCCGCCTGCGGCAAGCGCCTGGCCGCGGCTGCCACTGAAGCAAACCGGGCGGGACGGCGGCGCCGAAAGTCGAGCAGTCCGTCAGTCTTCGGCGTCACTGACCTTGTCTGAACAGGCAGCTTGTTCGTCGGAACTCATTTAAAACACCCGGCAGATCGGCTGGCGCAGAAGTGCATCGCTGCCCCCGCAACGCGGCACGCCCAGGCAGCTGGCCAGGAAGTTCAAGGCACGGCCCGGTTTAGACAGGCCCCATTACACACACATCCTTCAGCCGTGACCTTCAGTCCTCGGAGGGGGAAGTTGCTGTGTGGGCGTGCCATACCCGCTGCCGGAATTGCTAGGATGGGTAGCCAAAGCCCTCCCCCCCCCCCCCCCGCCACCAGCAGTTAAATGTCAATTATTCACGTCTGCCGCTTAGTATCCACCAATTCCAGTCACTCGAACTTGTCTTCTTTCTTAGATAAGGCTAATGCTGCCTCTACATCGTCTATTTTTCATCATTTGTCGGCCTAACGCAGGCTATAACGACCTCTACGTTGTCTATTTCGGTTCCGTTTTAGGCTAACAAAGCGCTCGGGGCTGAGTGCTCTCATGCGTGAGAAGGAAGGGATACAACTTTACTTCTTGGATAGTAAGTAGGACAAGTGGGAAACGAAAAACAGCCGAATAATCAGGAGTGTCTTCAAGACGCGCCTACCTATTTTGCCGAGAAACAAATGGAAGGGGGACACTGACAATGAAGATACGCGAATAGTGCGATTGCTTTTATTGATACGTACCCCAGACTCCTTAGTGACAGCAAAACCTCACCTTGGATTACCAGGATATATTCCTTCGCACGTCGGCGGCCACAGACATATGAGATAGGTAACCTCAGTACCTGGGCCTCATCGGACAAAGAACCAGAAATGGAAAGGGGCTATGCAAACGCCTCGATATCCTTTATTGCAAGCGGTGGCGATGGCCATTAAGGCTCTTCTGCCGCCATACAAATGAGGCTGTTTAATCAGCTAATATTTAAAAAATATATAATTCATTTATATAGCGCCCTAAGAGAACTTAATCTATATTTTCAGGCGCTTCACATATGCCTCGGGGCTCGAGCCCACGACCCCAGTCATACCTTGGTCGGGGCGAGCACCTTAACCACTAGACCAAAACAGCTCGGCATTTTAATTTTATATTTATTTATTTATTGTCGGGCAATGTAGTAATGACCTGAAAGGTATTATGCTTAGTTAAAAACTTACAAAAGTACGCAAGTATTATGCTTGAGCTTTACTTGCACGGCAAGTCGTATTTCCGTCCTGCTTCTATCCTGCTGCGATCTTCGCTAGGTTCGAACCTCTGCTTGTTGTCCGATAATCACAACTCAATACTGATCCGCTACAATGCCCTGAAGAAAATTATGTACCGCTAGATTGATGTTCGTTAATAAGAAAGTGTTTAAAAGTAATTTTGAAATACAATGGGATTTTTTTACTGGATAGATTTTGAAGGATTTACTGATAGCTCTAAGCTTGTCTGTCAGTTAAGCAGGCTCACCAGCTAGGTCAGTGGACTCTCAGGCCTACCATCCAAAGGCAAATTGGAGTTTTCCGTGATCTTTCACTGGTGTGGTGCATGCCAATTTTCATAAAAGACCAGTGGTTTGCGCAGCAAATGTAATGTGCCTACAGAGAGATTGAGTTTTCTCAGGGCGTTATAGCATATGCATAATAATTACTATTGTTAACTGGGAAAGAAAAGGAGTTAAGCCGGCAGATTATAGATATACCTGTCGTAGACAACAACGAAAAACAACCAACAAAGGAAGCCACGTAGTGCCACACTGCCAAAACTCAACAGAAACGTCCCATAGGACAAACTCTACAGCATTGAAGAGATTGAATAATGTGCTCATGAGCTTCATGCTGTCTAAACTCAGCAAATGCCACACTTATGACAGGTCAGAAACAGAAAGAGACTGAAAGTAAGATTGAAGTACTTCATGGCCCGATATGGATTGCTTGTACGACAGTAGGCGGGCTCACCGTCTCGGCTGGGCTCACCACTGTGTCAGCAGACACTCAGACCCGCATTGTAATGAACACTGAAATAACCAATGGTTTTTTATTTGCAAAACTTAGTTACGACATGGTTTGCATAATGCCTTGGGATAAGCAAATCTCTTTGAGGCACTGCACATAGACTTTAAAGGAAGCATACCAACTGATTAGCCTCCTATCCCAGTTAAAGATTAGATGTCGACGTCGCTCTCCACCCCTACGAGCTTTAAGTACAGGGGTGCCCCTGGGATATGCTCTCGACCCATATCTTAACAATTTGTATTTGCTCTCTCTTGCTGACATAATCGCCTAGCACAATCTAGGTTTTCCTTTTTATGCAGGCCTAGGGGTAAGGTGCTCGAAATTCACGACCAAGTCAAAGGTTTGATTTCTGCAGAGGGCAATCCTTTATTACCCTCTGCGAAAATTGGTGGTCGAAGCCGTTAAGGCTCTTCTGCTTTACATAAAAGAGGTTTTTTCAAATCAGCTAACCTTGTCTTTTCGCATCAGTACCTGTACGTTGATCCCACCCTGTCTTTCACCCCTGCAAACTCTCCGAGCCCCTTCCCGTATGTAGTGCTGACGTTTGTACTTGGATATGGCTACGAAAGCGCTTAGGCATGAGTTAGAGGCACACCACTGAAATGCTTCTGTTAGCCAAATTACCCGCCCCACCCAAAGCTCAAAGGTTGATGCTCGGTTTACTAGACAGGTGAAAGCAAATTTCAAATCATCGGGTACAACAGCTTCGATCAAGCCCTATAAAAGATGATTCGTAATGAGATGACAGCTTGTAGAATAGTATTAAGTATATCCGGTAGTGGAGCTGGAACGTGGTTTGGATTATTTCCCAGGTGTACTTTGGTTCGCACATCAGAGAGACAGCCGATGAACAACGCCAACAATGTATTCTACTACTCACAGAGCAGAGGGAGCACGACTTCACTCGCCCCTCTCTCCCACTCTAGTCTCCTCTCCTCGGCTCCGGCTGTGTCTTCGCCGACCCCAATGATGAATCCACCATCGGGTTATCGGCCGGCGTCAACGCCTCATTAGAAGCGGACCACAGCTGTGCACAGGCCCCTCTCGAGGATGCTCCCACCAGCTGTTGAGGAAAGGAGTGGTACCAGCCCGCCTGCAATCGAACTACACCAGGTACAGTTATCCGAGCAGGACATTGCACTTCCATAGTTATGAGCTAGAAGTTGTAAGTCAACGTGCTTCCTTTCACATTCTTGGCTATTGTGCACCCGACGACTATTTGGAGAGAACTCAATTTATCGCAAGGATCATCAAGATACTGCAGGCAGTGTCGAAGGGTATAATCGCGTAGAGCATCTAAGGGATAGCCCGACGACGCCATTTATAAGCGATGCCGATATTCTAACTAGTGCAAACTATCTGCTTGAGCGACTGCAAAGGCTGTGAAGGGTTCACGTTTTGAACAAATATCTTAAGTGGTCGGTAGCTACTGAAGAGCAGCGGCCATCAAAAAATCGAGGTGAACGCAGCCTATTACAATGAAGCCATGCCTAATTGTTTTTAATTAAAATTATTTTATAATGATTGTAGCTTATTTATAACTACTATCTAAGCATTATAACATAAATATCATGAGACTTGCTTCAGGCAACCACATTTTTGGCGTGTGTAAATACTGACGACTGTACATACCTGTACATATATATGTAAATATTTATTTACGTATGTATTTATACTGGCATATGCAATCAGGCGCTCACAGCTGGTGCAACACTCTGTAGCTAGGCTTGTCTGTCGTGAGCGTCGCAGTTGCCACATCATACTACTTGTTGCCGACCTGCACGGGCTACCAGTCAAGCAACGGATCAACCTCAAGGTTTTGTCGCTCAATTTTAGGTCACTTCATTCTTTGGCTCCAGCCTGTCTCTCAGATCTACTCTCCCACGAGGCCGTCGTATCACCCGCTTTTCGGAATTTAACTGTTTACCAGTACCTCTTACAAACCTCAAATTCTTTGGAGACCGTGCATTCAGTTCGTATGCTCCCAAAGACTGGAACTCACTCCCGACTTGCGTCACAACATCCCATGACTTGACCACATTTAAAAAGAACTTAAAAACACACCTTTTTAGGACAGCATTTAGTGGGTCTCTGTGATTCGTCCTTTACGTGCTTATGCGTTCTGACACTGTGCATGCTGCCACTAACCACATTTGCATGCTGACCCTGTGCATGTCACCCCTAACCACGTTATTCATGTTGTTTACCAAGCATGATATTACTCACTATTCAATCGCTTTTCCCTGTGCAGCAAATGTAAAACGCCTAGAAAGAGATTGAGTTCTCTGAGGGCGTTTTATCAAGTGGATCTAATCTATTATTATTATTATGTGTATATAAAGTAGAGACATAGAATGGCAGATACCTAGAGGTAACATGCACCTCAGATTATGTCTCATCAGCCTTGACATGTTATAGCGGAGCCTCGACATGATATAGCAGGCGCGCTCGTGCCTAGCTCTGACTGTGTTGGCTACTTACCCGTTGGTGTTGCTGCCTCGTTTTGAGATCCCCTAATGGTGGACTAGCCAATCGGTCGTTGCTAGCGACAAAATGCATGCAGGAAGCCATATACTAGACGAGTTTTTTTGGCGAAGATATGGGCTGCCCTTTTTTGACTCTCTCTCTCTCTCTCTCTCTCTCTCTCTCTCTCTCTCTCTCTCTCTCTCTCTCTCTCTCTCTCTCTCTCTCTCTATCTCTCCCCGTTCCCTCTCACCTTCTCTTGCTCGCAATCTTACGAAAACGCGTGCTCATACCAGCACGTTCAACGGCAGAAAATTCAATCTGGTCGAAGATAGGTTTGAAAGAATTTCTGGTTTCAGAAAGTCTATGTGGCAGATGACTAGCTTGATGTTGCCTATTATTTAATGTCTGAAACTTAAGATCTACTAATACAAATAGATATATATATTTTTTAGATATAACTTGAGCAACTAACTTTCAGCATCAGTAGCCCACACCTCCAATTCTCTCACTGGTTTGTCCCAGTGGTTAAGGTGCTCGTCCGACCAAGGTCGGGCCGAGGTCTTGGGCTCGAGCCCCATGGCATATGTGAATTGCCTGCATAGAGATTAGGTTCTCTTAAGGAGCTACACAAGTGAGATATTTTTCCCAATACAAGAAAGGAAACACGAAAACCTTAGTAAAGCAGAAAAAACCGCAGCCATGGAGTTTGAAAAAGATGCCAGTAAGCGTCAGGAGGCGCAGTAGAAGAAACTATCTCGAGATCAAAGTTTTGCAAGTGGAGGGCTAATTGTGTAGGGAAAACAGAGTGATCTATCTGTCACCAACCCAAGGAGGTAGGCGTTAAATTTTTAATTTGAAAGCGTTGGTAGCGTCGAAGCAGTGAGTTGAAAGTCGGCTTGTAGGTCACAGGCGACGGAGACAATTGTCTCAAAAGAGATGAGACTCTCTTTGACAAATCTGTATAGGTCTATTGAAACAGGATTAATGCCGTTCTTGACTCCTCACGGTACAGGTTTTCCAGATAACAGGAGCTAAGAACGCCAACCATATCAAATCGCATAAGGAAATATGTGCATTCCAAATCAGCCAGATTCTGCCAGTGCTTGAGGTTATTAGTATTTCCTGAATTATAATGATTAGGAACCAGATGTCAATCTATAATTTAGCCTGCGTCAAAAGCACGTTAAACATGATTCGTTTGTGTAGTGCCATACGAGATATTACTCTGCATCCAGATATTTCATATTCAATCGGCTTCCTTTGCAGAAATTGTAAAGCACATAGAAAAAGATTGAGTTCTTTGAGGGTGCTTTATCAAAGGTATTATTACTATTATTATTATATGCCTCAGGGCTGAAGCCCACGACCTCAGTGATCAGAGCTCACCACTGTAACCCCTGGACCAAACCAGGGTGTTTCATGAGATAGTTATTTAGTTATAGTACAGGCTCAGAGGAAGTTGCATACTATGGCTGGTGCTGTCCAAATTTGGCCCTCTGTGACTGACGAATTAACAGCTCTATACAAGGGCTTTGATAAGTCATGGGCATTCGCGATAGCTGTACTGCACTGCTACTGTCGGTATACCTGTGTGTAACTCGGAGCCGTATCTAAGACTCGGTAGCTGCTCTTCAAGTTTCAAGTTCCATCTGTATTTGGCAAGTATTCGCAAGAAACAACATCCACTGTGGTGTTGGCAGCGATTGTGGCAGAGGTTTCTAATTCAGAGCCGCTATGGTACTTTTTTTAATTCACAGGAATGAAAAAATTCGGTGGCTCTAGTTTGACAAGGACCGCACTCGAAAAATTTCGGACTTCTTTTACAAGAGGCAAGGTCTGTGCTTGGTTCACTTATTTTCACAACTTAAACACTTAGTCCACTGTGATTTTCACAACCTACTGCCGTATGTAATGTCATGCACGATCCATGCGAGCATTCGTTTCTGTGCTGATAAAACACAGCCGTACCTGTGGTTTGAGGCCTCGCTGCCTTCAAGCAATTCAAAATCTCTTAACTTCCTTGCTCCACGTATTTCTCACTAGGTAAGGTGGTTGCTTTTCACGACCTCGGGCCGAGGTCGTGGGTTCAAATCCTACGTTGGGTGATTCTCCATCGCCGCTGCAAGCGGTGGTGATAGCCATAAAGGCTCTTCTGTCGGTTTACAAAAGAGGATGTTGAATCAGCTGGTATTATTTATTATTCTCATTATTTCTGACATTTGCATGTGGATGGCAACAGTCTTTCTCAAATTAAACCACGATAAAACTAACTTAATGGTTACGGGCAGACCTAGAGTTGCTCAGAAATTGAATACCAACCCTCAAATGAGCTCTGCCAGACTATCTCCTGTACCATCTACTTGCAATCTTAGCGTCTTTTTCCAAAGTGACCTTTCACTGGACGATCACATCATCTCCACTTTAAAGTCTACCGACTCGCTGCTAGGTAATATTGCAAACATGCGGGCCTTCTTAGACTGCAATGCCACATCAAAGTTGGTTCGTGCATTCTGTTGATTATCCTTTGCAATACGATGCTTTCAGTTGGATCAAAACTCTGCAGCTACGGTTTTCTGTCATGAATGCTGCCATTGCCACGTTACACGACTCCTCACTGACCTGCACCGATAGTTCAAGATTTTTCGCTTTAAGTTTATTCATTCTCTTTCACCGGCCTACCTATTCAAACTATAGCCTTTTCTTCCCATTCTGGCCAGGCATCGCATCACTCCTCTATTCTGGCTCAAGTCGTTTAACAATGCTTCTAACCATCAATTGACATGCTCCCTTGGCAACAAGTGTTCAGTGCCAAGGAAGACATTTAGTACTCTGAGGATGCTATACAAATGTGTTACTATTAGTGTAATTACAAGTAGATATAAAGTCGACAATGCCCTATGCACTTTACACGGTTCACAACAATATTCATGGCCCTCCTTTTAGGAATGTATCCACACTCTCGCTAATTTATTGGCCGAGTATAAGCCAAGCTTCCATTTTTATGCAGATGACGCTCAGCTGTTTTTCTGCATTGATCCTTTCTGTCCTCCGTGACCTGAGATTCTCAGAACTCAATCGTCCTGTATTTCCGACATTCGCATTCGGTTGTTAGCTAAGTTTATGAAACTCTTGGCTTAGCAAACCAAGTGCCACTTACAAACTCCAGGAAGTATCACCGCAGCAAAAATCGGCTCACCCAGCACAGGCTGACTTAGCCCAGTGGTAAGGTGCTCGAAATTCATGGCTTCGAGGGTCGTGAGTTCGAGTCCTGCAGCAGGCAGTTCTAATTTCCAGCTGCAAGTTTGGTAATAGCCTTTAAGGTTCTTCAGCCTTCATATAAATGAGGCTGTTCAATCAGGTAACCTTGTATAGCCACTTTTAAGGATATGTAGGTTCCCACTTACCCAAATGACCTTTTGCTAAATGACCACATCTAACCAAAGTCTGCGCACTTTTAGCTTTGGCAGTAATTAGGTAAAAATTGAATTCGCGCTCAAATAAGGAAACCTCGGCCAAATTAGTACATGCGATTGTGCAATCCAGGCTTGAAATACGCAACTCTTCTCTCTCTCTCTCTCTCTCTCTCTCTCTCTCTCTCTCTCTCTCTCTCTCTCTCTCTCTCTCTCTCTCTCTCTCTCTCTCACTCAAAGGTCTCCCTGCCTGAGCAAGCTTACAGCTGGTGCAGAGGATGGCATTCTTGGTTGCCTGTCTAGAATGTTGCTGGTGCTGCATTACAGAAACACTTCTCTGCGACCTGCGCTGGCTTCCCCGTGGTGAAGAATATCGACTTTAGGGTGCTTTCACTCTCTTTCAGCTTCTTCCCTTCGCATGGCTCACTCCTCTGACTCTGCTTGCTTAGCAGTACGTGTATACAACGCCGAATCTTTCGGAGACCGTACCTCCGGTACTAATGATCTACAAAGTGAAGCTCTCTACTGACAGTCGATACAAATTTTAAAGCGCACCTAAGAAACCGCATGTCACTCACAGCACGTGCTTCATCTATGTGAATAACCGCTCATGTATATTGCAGCCGTGGTTATTATTTTTTAGCCGGTACGAAGCTCCGCGAAAAGAGACGTGGCTCTCTCAGGATGCTATACATACACCGTAGAGATTGTAATTATTAACATTATTAATCGCATGGTCAACTAACAGGCCAACAGTTAGATTCATTAAACCAAGCACGCCGTGATTGCAGATCATGCCACTTTCGATTGGCCGCCTGATAAACCTACTTTTCCCGAGAAGTCAAAGTACGATGCATGAGTAGATAGGTACAATTATAGACAGCACAGGATATTTGGAACAAGCAACAGATATAAAAAAGGGGACGTGCTGCACTTGCAAGAGACCATCTGCATACATGGTGATACCAACCATTAAATACTAAAGCCAATATCCTCAACACTATGCCAAAAAGATAACCAAAAACGTATTCCTTTAATGTAAATATAAACATTTGCCGGCGACCATGTTGAACAGCCTGATACGAGCACTGTGCCCACAGCGGATCCGACATTGTTGCATGAAAAAACAACGCAGTATTAGCTGGCGTCTACTGGTTACCTATAGTAAACTGCGATCGGCACCGAATACTCATAGAATCCCTGCGCCCGAGGAAGGTGCCAGAGACAGACAGCGACGGTGCTACGTCCGCTAATTAAAGGCTAAAATTGCATTCGTTGACTTTCGGACCCATCCGCTTCTTTCCTCTAGTGGCTGAGCCCGAGTCTGACAGCAGTGCACCGGACACACAGCAGCATTTCACTGAGCAGCCAGAGAGGCACATAAAAGACCAGGCAGCCTCAAAGCCAGCCCACGTCCAGCTGCACAGCAATAGCCAAACGAACATGTCACATTTTGCACCTAAAATTCACATTTCTTTGACTATTTTGTTTGTACACTTGTGCTGGAGCAAGTTTGACCGTCATCACGGCACACCAGCACGAGAATAAAAACAACAATAATAACATTTACATTTCGCCCTCGGAGAACTTGATCTCTTTCTAGACACTTCATATAAGCTGTAAGGAAAGCATGACAATATTGTGACGTCCCTTACCTGTCTACATTAAAACAGGCTAAAAACGCATTTATTTATCACAGCATTTAGAGGGTTCGTGTGATTCGTTCTTTATGTTCTCACACTTGCTGCCACTGCATGCTGCCACTAGCCATGCCATGATGGCACACTAGGTAAGGCGGTTGCTTTCACGACCTCAGTCCCGAGGTTGTGGGTTCGAATCCTGCGAAGGGCGATCCTTTATCGCCACTGCAAGCGGTGGTGATAGCCGTAAAGGTTCTTCTCTTGCTATACAAAAAGAGGCTGTTTAATCAGCTAGGATTTGATTTGATGTTTGCATTCTGACCTTGTGCATGTCGCCTTTATCTATGTTCTGCTTGCTGTCATTGAGCATGCTACCGCTAACCATTCGACAATGCTTCCTTTGCAGCTTATGGAAAGTGCCTAGAAAGAGGTTAAAGTCTCAGAGACTGCTTTACAAATGTATTATTATTATTATTATTAGTGATAACATATTTGGCAATAGAATGGATAGGCACACCGGCGGCAGATACACAGGAATCCAGCGAATATTTACAGCGAAGAACCGGTGTTTGTGTTTTAATTCCGACAAGTCAATGGATATCGTGATGTCAGTCGGGAGTATAAGTGCTAGGCTCTGAGAACGTAAGTTAAGGCACAGTCTCCAAATAGGTTAGCTCAAAGATCTGCTAAACCAATTGACTCAGCAGAGATGGTATGATGTCATGGTCGCATCGTCCCAGGAAGATGGTCAAACTTGCTTACTGATACTCCGCACACACACACACACAAATAAAATGCATGTGCAAATGTACTTACAGCCACCCCTAAATGTAGAACTTGGATAGCTTGCTTCAAATAAGCTGTTGATGGTCTCTCACATAACTCGAGCTTAGCATTGGTTAAGTTACAGAGGAAGTTGCACAAACTTTACCTGATCATCGAAAGGATAAATGCACTGTACACGCAATCTCAGCAACTAGTGCAATAACAATAACTAGTCTATGCCGATGAGTGAATGATGTGATGGGAGGAGCAAAGACGTAGGTCAGATACGCAGGCTGGTGCAAGGGCATGAAGCCACCTGAAAGCCAGACTGAGTCGATTCGATAGATCGTGCGAAGCTAGTGAAGCTCAGAAAAAGCTGCATCCTTGGGAATCTAACCAGTTGACGAGAGAGGGAGAGCAGACTGAGAGACCTGCTGACTCTCGCACCACAGCAGACGATTAGAGGCACAGGCAGGTAGAAGCATACAAAGGGAATTGCAGCAACTTAGATGCATTGTCACATACGTGTGAACTAGTTCGGCTGTCATGCTCTTATCTAAGCAGGCCCCGATTGAGGCAATGTTCTTCAACTGAAAGTAGGCCGACTTTGGACGACCAAGATTGCAGGCAATGTGCTCGTCCGATAACAAGTAGCTTAGGAATATTACTCACCATTCGATTGCATTTCCCTTTGCAGCAAATGTAAAGCGCCTAGAAAGAGATTGAGTTCTCTGAGGGCGCTTTATCAAGTGCATTATTATTATTAGGAATAGCATAGGTCAGCCTCACAGCCATACTGCAGCTGCCGAAGTCAGGTGTTCAAATGCGAAGCAACCTCTGAAACAGCTGTCAATTGAGGGACAATACGAGCGCAAACACAATTATAGGCGTTTGCTACGCGTGTGTAAGTACCTAGAACCACCGACAGCATTGCCGACAACCAATTCCAATTGCCAATAAGCTAGACTGCTTCAGGCATGGCTTCCATACAGAAGACACGATAGAATGAGCAGCAGCAGAGATATGTGAGGGCAGTGGTTGCTTTAATGTTCATCACAGACGTAGAAAAAACCATAGAAATTGTGCGTTCATTTTCACGTGGGCGGCATCGTTGCACAGACACGGCGCCGACACTAGCGTTTGTCATCCTTGGCATCCAGCGAGCCCGCCCCCAGCACAGCAGGACAGCGACGAAGGAGGGCGCAAACGAGAGTGGACAGCACGGTAAACCAGGCGAAGGTGGCAGCGTAGCCGACGGTGTCCGCTATCAGACCGTCCAGCGACACGCACACCAGCTTTCCGACGACTTCGGCCGACGCCAGGATGCTGTAGTGCGTGGCCTGCGCATCAGGTCGAGCCCTTTGTGAGCACGACATCATCCAGCCGAAGGTCAGCGTCGTCGTCACGCCGGCCACAAACAGTTGCACGCAAACTATGGCAACGAGGACTCCAGCTACAAGCATAGGGATCGAGGGTCATGCCGACCGGAGCATTAGCCTCGTCTTCCTAACGATTTGCTCTCAACTCGACATGTTGAGCTTCACTCGTTCAAGCAGGCATCTGTTTATTGCCCTCAAGAAACCGAGAGAAAAGAATGAAAGGTGCTACTCCCTGCTGCTGCTATATAAACAAAGCTACTGAATCAGACGAGTGTTACTTACATTTTACTTTACCAGCACATGAGAGAATGAGCAGCTGTGCAGGCACTACTTACTCCAGTAAGCACCAATGATGCATTTCCACTGAAGCAGACCTACGACCAACGCCTCCAGAAAAACTATCCCGAGTCTCACGTATGACAGAGCTGAGGACATCGTATGTGCACTCGACCTATAAGACAAGGGATGACACAGTCAGGGTGCCAGGCCTTTGACACACGGCTGGTGACTGTAAGACAGACACCCTGGCACGGTAAAACAGTAGAAAAAGCATTTTCACGAGGCACACGAGGTCACCACGACTGATGTGAAAAGACATCGGCAAGCCAGATTCAAATCCTAAAAAGACTGACAAAACAGCAGGGGCTATGGCTGGCTTGCATGTCGCATGACATCACACTATAACTAGCTTGCTGTCTACTGCCAGCTATAATAATAATAATAATAATAATACATTTGATAAAGCCCCCTCAGAGAACTCAATCACTTTCTAGGCGGTTTAGCTGCCACTTGTAGTGACTGATGATGGGCACAAAAAAGACGTCAGTGCCTGCTGCTCTCAACTAGTATTAAAAAAAACACAGTGCTATTGTACGTGGTCTGCTAAATCTCATGAGCAGCTGCATTACACGTTAGTGGTAGGAAGCAGTATAACAGCCTCTCCTCATTCCTGCTCCAGCTACAGGTCTACTGCAGGCTAAGACAAGTGATTCGGGGCTGCAAAGCAGGTTGCTTCCTAGGTTATTAGCCTAGATACATAAGAAGCACAACTCAGGCACTTAATAATTACAGTTCTGCTCCTGCTGCTGTTCTGCTCAAGCGGCTGTTTATATCCCCTTGTTCGGGCTTACCAGGCAGATGAGAGAAGCCAGCCACCGACTACTGAGCCCACAAGTGTAGCTGTCGACCCAATTACACCCGTCCAGAAGCCGACCGACGCCTGAGAGACATTCTGGTCCACCAGAAACATGGGCAGAAGACTGAGCGCTCCGTTCTCACCTGCGGCAAGGCAGCACGACCAGCAGCATGATTAGTGTCAAAACGCGAGCTCATCGAACTGCTCTGCCAATCGACTTGGGCACAAATGCACAGCACGGCCCAACCGCAGACGTGGTACCCAGTTTGTATACGATGACGTAAGCCAGCATCCATCGCGTGCCGCCGACCGACAGGGCTGAACTGATGCTTGCAAATGGGTCTATCGACTGGCCCCTCTTGCTCGCGTGCCCAGCCGCCGGGTCGCCGCCGGCGATCCTCCCGTGCGCCGGCGACGCGAATGCCTCCCCGACTTGCGCTACCGTAGAGCTCACGGCAGGAAGGCTCCAGAGAGAGACAGCTGCACTGGAGGACATGTATATCGCTCCAAGGACTGCGAACACAATCTTGTGACCGGTGGCCTCGTGCAACAGCAAAAAGAAGGCCCCGCCCAGCAGTCCACCAACCTTGTAGCCAACCACCTGGGCAGTATTGCCTAGGCCGATATCTGCCGATGAAAGTAGGGATATTGCAATGGCATCGACGGCAATGTCCTGCACGGAGGCGAACCAGTTCTGGCAGAGTAGGACCGCAGCTAAACCGAAGACGTCCGTCAGTTCGACTAGCATGGTCAACCAGCAAGCCAACGCCAGACACGCCATGCTGCCTACGAGCCACATCTTTTTTGTGCCACGCCCGTCCACGAACGGCGCCCAGAGTACCTTAAGGGTCCAAGGCAGAAACAGAAACTTGTACAATCCTATGGCTGTTAACGATCCACCAGAGCCACGTAGCACAATGGGAAGAAATTTGGCCTGTATTCCGTATGGCAGTCCCTGTAGGAAGTAGAGAAATGTGAGCGCCCCTAGCCGCTCGTTCAAGGCAGAGCCGGACGGCTTTCTGCGGACCGCAGATGGGCTAGACATAGGGTAATTGGCTGTTCCTGCTTGCCGGAACTATTGGTCTCTGACTTCCAAGGCCTGAGAAATAGCGGCAAGCGCAATCCGTTTCCTGTTAAATAGTGAATTCATAACTGCTGCATGACTAGCAAAAAAAGAGCGAGCAGCCGAGGGACCGGAGACCACCACCGTTTGTCTTCGAGGGCGAGGCATACACACGCTCTACAAATGGATAAGCTGTAACAAATTGTTAACATGCACTTCCGCCAACGGTGACCTCGGCCGGCTGGCTTATTGCCCAAGGCTACTGCGGTTGCTGATGTTGGGGTTCGGCGAATTACCGCAATCCACCTCAGTCCATACTATTTAGGCTAAAATCGACCGGGCATTGGCTTGCCGAGCTCAAAATTTGGGTGGATATTGTAGTACATTTTTGATTTTATCTACCCACCAAATTTCATATCGTTGTGCTCAGGCGCACAACGAGCTGCAACGCCGGAGGCCTGTACCGCAATGCAGTTTAATTCACTTCTAATTCACTACAAATCAGCTGCGCAAAGCTCCAAAAAAGTTTGGAATATAAAAAATAGTAGCTCATTTAACAGCCTCTTTTGCATAGCGGTGGAAGAGCCTTTACGGCTATCACCACCGCTTGCAGCCGCAGTAAAGGATAGCCCAAAGCAGAATTCAAACCCACGACTTCGGAACCAAGTTCATGAAAAGATACCACCTTGCCTAGAGTTTCATCACCAGAAAAAACTACGCTACATAAAAAAGTACCCAGAAGCTTTTTTTGCGATTCCGCTCACGCATTCTCACAAAGTTCACTGAAGTAATACTGCAGCGTCCCGGGCCAACACTGCGATCCACGGTAATCCAGTGCATTATACAGCACAAAGAAGAAATTATGTTCGAAAACTTCCTTTTTAAATACATATGACAGTTCACTGCGACATATGCACATTGCTAAAATTCGGCCTTGTTAGATAAGGCTACCACATCTAAGTTGGTTCATGCATTTGTGACATCCCGTCTTGACTTCTGTAACTCACTGCTTGCTGGCCTACCGGCATGTGCAATCAGGCGCTTACAGCTGATGTAAAACTCTGCAGCTAGGCTTGTCTGTCGTGAGCGTCGCAGTTGCCACATCCCACAATTTATCGCTGACCTGCACTGGCTACCAGTCAAGCAACAGATCGACTTCAAAGTTTTGTCGCTCACTTTTAGGTAACTTAGTACTTTGGCAGCAGCCTATCTCTCAGATCTACTCCCTCACCAGGCCAAGCACCGCACTACCCGCTTTATGGAATCCATCAGTTTGTAGCCGAGTTCCAGGAGGTAAGAGGTTAATTCCCGACAAACCCCGCCTTACTCCGCTCGCCATGCCGCTGAGCGAGGGTAAGACGAACGACCCTCAGGTTAAACCTCTTTATAATAACGCATGCGCCAACAAAAACAAGGGAACTAAACAAGTCTACGGGGAGGGTCCTAAACAAATTTCACTATAAGGGCGCAAGACGACGAAGCAAGCACGAACAAACGCGTTAGTTGGGCAGTCGGCTTCCACAGTCCTGCCGTTGTACCGACACCGAATCCAACAGTACGAGCGTTAAAGATCCGGCTAGCTGAGTAACTGCTTGGATAGTCGGAGTCGACGTCCACCCCAGTCGAGAGCTTCCACCGAAAGACGCCAACACACGGGGGGGGGGGGTCACGAACAGGCTACATGGGGAGCGTGGAGTATACAAGTCTCAACAACAAGCGTGCTATCCAGCTCCGCTCGGGCTTTGGGTACTCTTTACCTTCCGTGCGTGGCAGCATCGCCGGAGCACGCCTGCAACCATCCAGGTGCATAACTCGGCCAGATCGGGAGCCTCCAACACCACGACTTACTCGGCCAACTTCTCCTACCAAAGAGCCCTGGTGACCTCACGCCACCGCACATCCGGTCATGCCATAGGTCCGATCCCGGTCTTGCCGGCGACCCTTACCCTCATTATAGCCATCCGGTCCCAGCTAACCGAACCTAGACTGGGTACAAGTTTACCAATACCTCGTATACCAACCTCAAATCCTTTGGAGACCGTACATTGAGCTCGTATGGCGATTAAGGCCTATGAAATATGATGTCACTTAAATGCTGACGATACTCAGCTGTATTTGTCATTTAAACCGTCGGAATCTGCTGCCACAACTGTTAAACAGAATGCTTGCCTTACCGATATTTGACCCTAGATTTCAGAAATTGTCTTGAAACTAAATGACGATAAAATCGAACTGCTGCTCGTAGGACACCCTAAGCGTGTGTCCGGATTATAATTAATATAATTCATCTATATAGTGCCCCAGGAGAACATAATCTCTATTCAGGCGCTTCACATATGCCTCGGGGCTCGAGCCCACGACCTCAGTCAGACCTTGGTCGGGGCGAGCACCTTAACCGCTAGGCCAAACCAGCAAGGCGGTTAAAAGGCTTTGCTCGTCTAATAGGTGATGCTGTTGTGCAACCATCACCACGTGCTCAAAATTTAGGTGTCGTATTCGACAGCTGCCTAAATTTTAAAAGCTTCCTTCACATGACTGCTTCTACAGCTAGCCATAACGTTCGATCCCTATCCAAGATTAGGAGCTGTCTCCCAGAATGGCTTGTAAAAAAATTTAACTAGCTTTTTAGTTCTGTCTCGGCTTGATTATTGCAATTCCCTTTTGGCTGAGCTACCAAAGAAAGGAACTAGGCCACGGCAGCTGACTACGAATATGGCTTCGAGGCTAGTCTTCTAGTCCCAGAGGTTTGAGCACGTGTCTCCTTTGCTAAAAGAGCTAGTATGGCTGCCGGTTGAGCAAAGGATACAGAACAAAGTTCTTACGCTGACCCCCACAACGCCTGCCACGGCTTGGCTCCTCCGTACCTAGCTGAACTGCTGCACCAGCTTCAGCTTCTTCGCACCCTCAGGTTCTGTATGGACAATACCTTATCCGTTTCATTCCTCCGCTTAAAGATCGTTTGCGACAGAACCTTTAGCTCCGCAGGTCCAAGACTGTGGAACTCGCTTCGACAATTCTTATGCAACGACAATTACTCACCTGCTGCCGACTTTGGCGCATCCTTTTAAGCGATCCTGAGCTGCTACTTGCTACCTCAACTGCTCTCCTGACTCTGCTATGCTTCCCACTTTCTCTTTGTTGCGTGAGACGAAGTCGGTTGGCTACCGAATGCGTACCGAAAGCCGCGTAGGCTGTGAGTGCGTTATGCAAAACTCTCCCGAGTAACACCAACATAGTAACAGAGTAACACCCACATATGGCTTTGTGGAGTTACTGACGGTGATACCTATGCTCCCAAAGCCTGGAACTCACTCCCGACTTGCGTCACAACATCCCCTGACTTGACCACATTTAAAAAGAACTTGATTCATATCTATTTAGTCAGTGTTTAGTGGGTCCTTGTGATTCGTCCTCGATGTGCTTATGCGTGCTGCCACTGTGCATGCTGCCACTAACCACATTTGCATGCTGACCCTGTGCATGTCACCCCTAACCACGTTATTCAAGTTGTTTATCAAGCATGATATTATTCACCATTCAATCGCATTTCCTTTTGTAGCAAACATAAAGCGCCTAGTAAGAGATTGAGTTCCTTGAGGACGCTTTATCAAGTGCATTATTATTATTAGTAGTAACACCAAAGATGTTTCACTGTCAATTTTTTCTCATGCAATTCATTACTCGCAGGTCTTCGGCCTGTGCAAGCACAAGCTAACAGTGGGTGCATAACTCCAACAAAATCTTGAACGCTATACACCATTTGATTTCTGTAACTTAATGCTTGCTCGTCTACCGGCTTGTGCAATCAGGCGCTTACAAGTGTTGCAAAACTCGGCATCAAGACTTGTCTATTGTGGGCATCGCAAATGACTTGAAGCAACATCTCGATACAAAATATGCAGGAATAAAGGATTCTATCCTTTCTCTTTCGATTGGCCATTAAAAGTCTTTGATAAAAAATGGCTTGGCAAGCTATTAAACGTAAGCATAAATGTCTTTGAGTATCATGAAAAAGTCTGGTCCCGCATTACTAAAATTAACTAAGTTGAAGAAAGAAATCCCAGGAAGACATGCCAATCTTCTTCTTTTCAAACACAAAAAATTGAGCATAACATTTTGATCACCAAGTTCAATGCATGCTGCCGTACATCTGAATGCGGAGGTTCGTTGTTTTATTGTCATCGCTGCCAAGATAGAGTTGTCTCTCAAAAAGCATTAAATTTGCACCAAGCAGTTTGCAATGAACCCAATGGTCAACCAAAAACTTACCAAATGCCTAAAAAACCACACTTAAGTTTAACGACTTTCCAAGATTTATCTCATCACCACATATTTGTTATGCAGACTTTGAGAGTTTGTTTTTTAAAACGTGTCATACTTGCTTTGAAGGATTGTGCAGTTTTTATGGTGGATCTTTAGGAGAAGTGAAAACACATGAAAACAAGAAGAAATATAAAAAATGCTATGTTAAACGATTCTTTAACAAGAACCGAGTATACAAATGATACTCCAGATACTTTGCAAGTGACCTGCGGAGGTGCATATGTAATTGTTAATTGGCGAGGGGAAGTCGTTGATACATATTTAAATAGATCTCCAGATTGTTTTGCATTGATGTTGAAATCACTGTTTAACCAAAAAAAAGAACTTGAACAAAGTCTTCTCAGATTGGACAAAATATGGAAGGGGAAAAAAGATCTAACAGATGAAGAAAAAATCTTTTAAAACAAGTCAATGAATGTTGGATGTGTTCCTCAGAATTTATTAGTGATGAAGATCCAAAAGTCTTTGACCCTTGTCACTTTACTGGCGAACTCAGAGGTATCGCACATAGGACCTGTAATGTTGCCGCCCGCTTTTTAGTTGACAACTGGAAAATGTCAATGTTCTTCCACAAATTCAAAGGCTATGATTCACATTTGACTGTGAGGCTCTATCAATATTTGATGTCCTGGCAAAACCAATTGCTCTAGCAATGTAGAAGTATATGATGCTTGCTGTAGATAAACTAGAATTTAAGGACACATAACTTTATGTCATCTCCTCTTGCAGACATTGTTGCTTCCCTATCTTCTAATTTCTCTAATTTCAAGATAACAGAGACAGTCTTCTCAAAGAAGTATCCCACTATTCCTACAAAAGAAATGTTTCCATTGCTTCTTAGGAAAGGTGTTTATCCTCATGAATAAATGGATTCCATCTCTCGCTTTGAAGAAACACAATTACTCTAAATTGACACCTTTCGTTAATCTCTAGATGTCTGGGAAGCTGTAAAATAATAGTTATTAATTTGCAAAGGAAATAATGCAAAATTTTTACTTGAAGAATCTAGGAGTATATCATGACCACTATCTATTAGCAGATGTAACGCAACTTTCAGATCGTTTCGAGAGTTTTAGGAATCGGCTGGGCACTCTGTTTTTCTTGGATCCCACAAACTATTGGTCCAATCAGCATTATGCATGGTCTCGTGCCATGTGTAAGACTGGTGCTCAATTGAACTTACTGGGAGAGGGAGATGCAAATATTTATCATGACTTCAGAAGATCAATCTGAGGATGAATTTCTTGGTAAGCAAGAGATATACGTGCGCAAATAATATAGGCGTTCCTGGTCACGACCCATCCAAGCCAATAACGCACGTTATGTACTGGGATGCTTGCAGTCTCTATCCTACTGTGATGCAGTGAAGTTTTCCAACCTGCGACATCAAAGAGGATTTAGTTTCCAACTGGACTCCTGAAAGATTTATCAACTAGCCAGCGGATGCACCCAAGGAATTTTCATGGAAGTGGATATTGTCTATCCCGATAACTTATACGATCTACATACTGACTATCATTTGTGTGCCGCTGTAAGAATGATTGAGATAAATGAGTACTCTGCTTACAAGAAAGCTTTCGATACTGGAGCCATTGCTACACCAAAATTGATATGTGATTTCAAATAGAAGTATACATTTCTTGGCCACTATAGGTACTTGCAGTTCGTAGCCAAATACGGCCTTCGAATAACTAAGCTTCACAGAGTAATAACATTGTATTAGAAACCGTGGTCGAAATCTTTCCTACACGTTTGTGCAGAAAAGAAGATTTTCTATGAACGCGTGAAAGATAAATTTTCTAGAGGACTTTACAAAACTTTCATGTGCCAGATCTTCGGCAAGACGTGTGAAGACGTTGAGAGACGTGTTAATGTTAGAATTGTAAACTCAGGAGCAGCAAATGGTGAGAAGATGTACCACAAGTTGATGAAGAATCCTTGTATTAAACCATTTCACTGCTTTGACAAAACTCTTGCTGCATTCGAACAAGGCAAAAAAGTAGCGAAGCTAAACAAGCCTTTGTTCATTGACTCAGCTGTTCTTGATTTATCAAAACTCCACATGGAAACGTTCGATTATGACGTTTTAATTCCAGAGTTTGGCAACAAAGTTTTGCTACTATACACAGATACAGACTATGTTGTTGTAGTAATAGAAAGCGAACAGATTCATAAAAACTGCGAAGATACTAAACACGGGTTCAACAAAGTAGCTTTTAGCAAATTCAAGGATGAAACAGAAGGATCTGCGATAGAAGATATGTTCGCATTGAGATCAAAGTTGTATTCAGTCAAAGTTGTTAAGCAGCCTTATCTAATCAAATAATAATAATAATAATGCACTCGATAAAACAGCCTCAGAGAACTCAATCTCTTTCTAGGCTCTTCAAATTTGCGGCAAAGGGAAGCGCGATTGAATGGTGAGTAATATCATGCTTGATAAACATGAATAACATAGTTAGGGGTGACATGCACAGGGTCAGCACGCAAATGTGGTTAGTGGCAGCATGCACAGTGTCAGCACGCATAAGCACACGAGGGAAAAATCACAGGGATGAAGTGACACAAAAGTGAGCGACAAAACCTTGAAGTCGATCGGTTTCTTGACTGGTAGTCAGTGCAGGTCGGCGAGAAGTGGTGTAATATTGCAACTGCGACGCTCACGACAGACAAGCCTGGCTGCAGAGTTTTGCACCAACTGTAATCGCCTGAATGCACATGCCGGTAGGCCAGCAAGCAGTGAGTTGCTGAAGTCGAGACGAGATGTCACGAATGCATGGACCAACTTGGACGTGGTATCCTTATCTAAACAAGCCCGAATTTTAGCAATGTTATGAAGCTGAAAATAGGCAGATTTGACTGTGGAGCTGATATGGTCGTCTAACGAGAGGTCGCTTTGGAATATGACACCTAGATTTCGAGCTGATTCGACAGGAGATATGCTGGCAGAGCCAATTTTGAGACAGCCTTTCCAATCTCTGAATCACACTGGGCTTGCCCATAACTAGTAAGTTAGTTTTGTCATCGTTAAGTTTTAGAAAATTTGATGCCATCCCAGTGCGGATGTCATCAATGCATGCAGCAAGTGAGTTTAGAGAATTTGAGGTGCTCGAAGGCTGGGAGGGATCTAAGCAAAGGTACAACTGAGTGTCATCCGCATAGAAGTGAAAGCCTAGATTGTGCTTGGCAATCACATCAGCAAGAGGGAGAGTATAAACCATGAAAAGAACCGGACCTAGCACGGAGCCCTGAGGTACTCCTTATTTCAGAGGTACTTCAGATGATTGCAATCAACCATGCCAGCTTCTTCTCCTACCACGCCACCGAAGTGTGTTACCTTCCATGTAAAAACAGCCGTGTCTGCTTTGTAATCCAGCAGATCCGTCACTTTATCACGAAATGTTTTTTTGGTTTTCTTTTTTGTTCTTGGTTTACATCCTAACAACCCCACGATGCATAGAGGAACAACCAACTGATTTCCACGAAGTCCATTCATTTGCTATATAGCACTTTCTTCAACTGCTAAATTAAAAATTAAAACCTAATACAGATACTGACGCCATATTAAGAGTAGGTTTAACTCTCTCTGACCACCAGCGTCTAATACTCACACAGAGTAAAGATCCAGTTTCTCTAAGGTTTGCAAAGAATGCATTGGTAGGCCCGAGCAGATGCCAGAAGTTGATTCGCACATAGGATGCAAACATTCTTGTCACAAAAATACAACATGCTTGAATCGAGGAGTGCCAATTCAGGGCTAATCTTCGCTTCAGTGTAAGTCAACTCAAAGCAATGCACAGGATTAGGGGGTTCTTGAGAACATCGAAACTAAGATATTTGCTGGGCGAGAGCAACGCTTGCGGTTACCTGCAGGTAACCCTGGGAAGTTTGTTCCAGAAGGTTCATTCAACAAGACTGGCAAATATTCCTTTGTTGATCCAAAGGTCTGTAAGGCTTATGAGTTTCAGGAAAATGAGGCACCTCAATTCGCAGTTAGCTAGGCTTGTCTGTCATGAGCGTCGCAGTTGCCACGTCACACCACTTCTCGCCGACCTGCACTGGCTCCCAGTCAAGCAACGGATTGACTTCAAGGTTTTGTCGCTCACTTTGAGGTCACTTCATTCTTTGGCTACTGCCTAACTCTCAGATCTCATCCCCCACCAGGCCAAGCATCGTACCACCTGCTTTTCGGAATCCAACAGTCTACAAATACCTCGTACAAACCTCAAATTTCTTTGGAGACCGTGCATTTATTTTTTTATGCTCTCAAAGCCTGGAACTCTCTCCCGACTTGCGTCAGAACATCCCCTGACTTGACCACACTTAAAAAGAACTCAAAAACACACCTATTTAGACAGTATTTAGTGGGTCCCTGTGATTCGTCCTTCATGTGCTTATGCATGCTGACACTGTGCATGCTGCCACTAACCACATTTGCATGCTGACCCTGTGCATGTCACTCGTAACCATGTTATTCATGTTTTTTATCAAGCATGATATTACTCACTATTCAATTGCGTTTCCCTTTGCAGCAAATGTAAAGCGCCTAGAAAGAGATTGAGTTCTCTGAGGGCGCTTTATCAAGTGCATTATTATTATTATTATTATTACTATTATTACACTGTAGTCCTGCAGTTTGAATGTTGAGAAACTTGGTACTCCGCTGAAATATTTAACCACTTTGGGCATAGGAGGAGCCCCAAAAGAATCAAAGTAGAAGCAATTAGCACCCTGTTTGCAACAAGCAACCCACAGATAGATTCCGAGCTCTTTTCTATCTGTGTTGCAAATAAAACATTCCATTACTTGTGGTCTCAGTTGGGTCAACTCATCTCTTGCGAACACACCGCAGAATTTTATTTGGTATCTCTAGTTCCTTAAAGTATTCCAGCAGTTCAGTGTCTGTTAGTGCTGATTACTTTTTTTTTTTTAGTTCACTAAGAGCTACGTGCAATTCGCGAAGTAGTTTTTCTTCGGTCCTCTTCATGCCAGTACCTCTAGGCCTACCATGCGTCCTTGGCCTCTAGGTTCGCCATGCGTCAATACTCCAGCGCCCAATTATGCATGACGTAGTGGAACGAGTTTAGACTTCTTGTGGTCACAGACAATGCAGATTGCTTTTACGATGGCTCTAGTACCCTTTGGACCTTGAATCTCACTGTACTCTGATTATCAATGGGTTACTTAAACTTCAGCAGTAGATATTTCCTTCCATTTCTATATATTTGTATCCAGGCTGGGTTCGGTTTGCGGGGACCAGGCAGCTGTAATGAGTGTCACCGGCTAGGCCGCGGTCGGACCTATGCATTGCCGGACGTGTGGTGAAGAGAGGTCACCAGGGCTCATGGTTACGGGAAGTTGGCCAAGTAAGTCGTTGTGTTGGAGGCTCCCGGTCTCGCTGAGTTATGCACCTGGATTCGTGCAGGCGTGCTCCGGCGATGCTGCCACACACGCAAAGGAACGAGTACCCATGGCCCGAGTGTAGCTGGATAGCTCGCTCGTTGTTGACTTGTATATTCCCCGTTCCCCGTGTAGCGTGTTCGTGACCCCCATCGTGTGTTGGCGTCTTTTGGTGGAAGCTTACGACTGCGGTAGTTGTCGACTCGGACTAGCCAAGCAGTTACTCAGCCAGCCGGGTTTTGGACGGCGTACGCTCGTACTGTTGGATTCAGAGTCAGCACAACGACAGGACTGCAGAAGCCGACTGACCCCAACTAACACGTTTGTTTGCGCGTGCTGCGTCGTCTTGCGCCCCATAGTGTACTGTGTATAGGACCCTCCTTGTAGACTTGTTTAGTTCCCCTGTTATTGTTGGCGCATGCGTTGTTATAAAGGGGTATAACCTGACGGCCGCTCGTCTTACCCTAGCTCGGCGGCATGGCGAGCGGCAGCGTGGCCGGAGTATGGCGGGGTTTGGCGGGAATTGGCCTCTGACCCCTGGAACTCGGTTACATATTATGTCACTAAAAGTTGAAGCGTTTGATTTTGGGCAAAATTCTGCAACTGGTCATAGAGAACCTTTGCCAAGTGTGCCAATTCGCGCTTTAGTACTAGGCCCAAGTAGGCCTGGTCAAGCAGTTGGTTATGAATTGGATAGGCTATGGAATGTTAAACTATGATACTTGAATGAAGTTGTACAAAAGCCTAATGTCAATGACTGACAACATTGCGAAAGGCGCTTATGTTTTGGTCGATGGCGTCGAGCAGACGCCAGATGGTGATTCATACAGAGGATGCAAAATTTTTGTTTCGCTTGGTGATTTAAGGACTGAAGACATAACAAAGATTCTAGATTACTTTACAAGAGGGTTAAACATCTTTTACCTTGCTCAAGGCTTCACTAACATCCCCAGACGTGAAATCAGGAACAACATTAGCATGATAATCATCTTCAAACAGAATGCAACTGATACTGAATACATCCACGATGCGTACACTGGAGACATTGATCGCAAACAATTCCGTGATTGGCTGAACTCCTGCTCAAGAAATAGGTTTGGCTACTGTGTAATTGACCTAACCAAAACTGAATGTGAAGGTAGATTTTGGTCTGTCGACGGTGAAGGTTAACAATTGATAAATGTTTTAAATGAAAAGTAACACAAGATACAGGACGATGCTGGGAGAAAGATTTATACAAAGCGCGGCAAGAAGTATCGGGGAAGCGTGTATGAAGCGGTTGATTAAGAGATTAGACTGCAGGATTTTCAGGATTTGCGCGTGATTCCCCTGAGTTGCAGAATTATCTAGAAATTCTGAGACATCAGGCAAAAATTGAGCATAGGGATTCTGTTGAGATGCATTTGGATCAAAGGGCATTCAGAGAGAGAGAGAGAGAGAGAGAGAGAGAGAGAGAGAGAGAGAGAGAGAGAGAGAGAGAGAGAGAGAGAGAGAGAGCAAAACTTATGAATCTGGTAACTTTGCACTTGAGAAGTTGAAGAAGACTAGGCATGTTCTTGTTTGGCAAATTGAGACAAAGCAAGCAATAGAAAGCTATAAGCCGGAACCTGATGTTTCTCTGACAGTTGGCAGATTTACTGAAGCTGTTAGAGAAAAGAAGTACCAAACAGCGATTGGGGATGCAAATGCTGCGAAGACAAATGCCCCTAATGAGCAAAGTAAAAGTGTTTTTGATGCTATTTAGAAGGACATTGCTGACCGGCTGGGAATTAATCCAAGCAATAGTACCCCAGAGCCAACTCGTGTCAAATTTTATAGCACTTTGAAAGATTTGTCTCAAGAGAAGAAGTTACCTGCTGCTGTTAAGCAATTGGTGCAGGAGTACGAAGAGAGTAGAGATGAGAGCATATTTCAAAAAATATTTGAGAAATTATCAGATAAAGATCTCAAACACTTAGAATCAGAGAATAGGTTCCACGAAGGACCTGTTAGTGTGATGTCCCGAGTACAAGCCATGGAAAAATTGGAACGGGAGTTACACAAGTTCCTCTGATTGTTAAGAGTGAGGCAGAAGTACTAGAGAAGTTGGAATTGTGGATGAGCGAATTAATAGCCGGAAACACAAGAGTAATTAGTTCTATTAGTGCAGCAGTAGATTATCTTGTGAAATCGCAAGGTGCTCCTAAAAAAACTTAGCCAAAATCTATGCACTTTTGTTTAATCTTAGTATATAGAAATGTCTGAGTTAGTGAGTATTAATCAAGAGATGTTGAAGAGCCTTGAAGCTATAAGAAGAGCGTCTCAATCAAAGCCTGAGGGATGTGTTCAAAATTTCACGGAAAACAAGTTCTGGTAGGATCGAATAGGGGACCTAATTAGGCAAACCATAACAATTAGTCCAGGGATTTATTCTGCTGTATCGGATGATGTGAACTTTGGGATCGCTGACACGATACATAATTAAATAACTCAATCAGGTGCAACTACTGACAAGTTTGAACTAGGGATTGATACCGCGACTTCCAACTCTCGGATTAAGATGCTGTAGGATGGATATTTCTTGCAAACAAGTCTACTGTTGTTGTATTCTCGGTTTTCCTGGTTCTGTTACACAACAGACCCAAGCTTCACAGCAATGTATCCTAGCATTACTGATCCAGAAACTTGTACACAAGTACAAAAGTTGTCTCTGAAAATGAAGTAGTTGTTTCTGACGTAACTTTCATAGTTGTGAATTGCAATTTAGTCGCAAGTGGTTCAAAGTTACGTCAATGGTGAAGAGTCTCAGGTCCTTATGAGTGTTGCTTACAATTTCTATCCTCGGGAGCAAGTGTTATATGAGCCAAATACTATTGAGTATCATGATTTGGCAGGAGAGACAGTTTCAGATATATTGATCTCAGTAACGAACCAAGACAGAAGATTTTTAGACTGGTTTGCAGTAGTTGGCATTTGTAATAGAAATTGTTTAAGTATAATATAAGAATGTCAATAAGATTAACTGGGACTACTGGTTCCGTTTCAAACAAGTTGAGTCCTCCAATTATTCTCAGGGAGAAGGGATTTAACCAAGTTGGGCTTAGAAGAGAAGAGTTTGTTTACACTAACAAAGTAATCTTGAAGTAGTTCAAGGCATGAATGATTTGTTTTGGTACAAACGGTCTATGACGGAGACTTCTGCTGTTTCAATTAGAGTTCCTTCTGTGTATTACGATTCAACAAACACAGCAAATACATTTAATGCAAGCCTCAAGCTTTTGCCTGATGCACAAAGCAGAAACTCAGACTTATTCTAGCCAACACAAAAGAGTGACACTGGGGTTAGGTTTAGTGTTGATACCGACGACAAATTCATAATGCAGGTTGTAGGAGATTACGTTGTTTGGTTGGTTAGTAATGCTTCTGGCTTTATTGAAACAATCGGTGATACACTAGGCTTTAATTCTAATGAACAAGGTGCAATGTGCAATTAAAACTAGAGCTCGGCGTAAAACTATTTCTTGCCCCTTTGCAGTGGATTCGGTGGATAGAGATATTTCTCAGGCCCATTGCAGTCGATTGCAAAAGGTGAATGTCAGTGCCAATGCAAGTGAAATTGCATGAGTACAATTTCCACAGAATTTAATGTCATATGAAATCATAAAAGGAGGTTCTCACTCGGAATTCCTTTTATTTTTGAATAGAATGCTCTAGATTTTGGTGGATTTCGGTATTGGTCAAAGTTCGCTGCAGTCTATTACAGTGGACTTTGTGAGAACGCGAAAGCGGAATCTCGAGACATTTTGGCGTACATTTTAAATGCAGCCTAGTTTATTTTACAAAATTTTTGCGGGTTTTTGCAGCCGATTTGCTGTGGATTTTAGGCAACCTAAAGTGGATTTTGGTAGATTGCGGCTGGTACGGTATACGGGCTCGTGCACATAATGGAGACGAAGATGAGCATTGCCCCCACAAGCCAGTTGGTGGACGGCCGACGACGGCTGTATTGTATCGTACGCAGGCAAACTCGAGAAAGCGAGCGTACGTCCGGATGTACTAGTCGTCGTGGAAGCAGCTCCGGAGCGCCGGTAGAGAAATGAAGAGAATGAGAGGGGAGGAGAGACCGAGAATGGATAGTATGCGTACAGGTCGACGCACGAGCAGAATTATTTTGCTGCAAGACTAGCGTGTCACGCGACCGCAGCTTACCCGTTCCAATTAAATCCAGCTTAGTTAGCCGATACTGTCCAACTGCAGCACCTAAGGAGGCGGTACTCAGCGCGCCCAATGGCCGGGCGGAATGGTGTCCACCGTCTTCGCAGCTTCCTAGCATGTGAGTACATAAGCGCGAAATGGTATGAAGTTAGTGGACATGCATATAATGAAAGATATGCTACACTATTCACTCAAAGTTAGGGCTCGGAAACGCTAATGTCCAGTTGATTTCAGCATTAGAGTGGATTTCGGTAATTCGGCGTACACCTCCTGCAGCGTAAGGTCGCCCCGGGCATCCGGCTTGAGGCTCGAAAAACCTGACGGCTAATCAAGGGGGCGTGGTTAGGGCCATAGTGCATACTCCGCTGACCGTCAGGGGCGCTCCGGTCGCATCGACCGGGATAACCCATATCGGTGCGCGCTCTGGACCGAAGTGGGGTAGTTCCCCGCGAGGCGTTCGGCCGTGTCCCAACCGTCGCAGTCGGCTCGATCGAGGGATTTCGCGCGTGGTCCCTGTTACGCACACACGATCGGTAAGCTCACTGCATCTGTGCCTCGCTTCGCTTCGGTTCGCTGGGCCGGCTCTCGAAAGACAACGGCTCGCCGAGCCTTTCGTGGTAAGCTGGGGGGGGGGGGGCGGCGGCTACAGAGGGGAACTTCCGGATAAAATATCAGTTTTGCAGTCGTCTTGTTTTGAAATCGGCGGCCGTCTTGACGTTGTCCAAATAACCCGCCTCTCGGTTCCGCCGCCCGGTCGCCGCAGAGGTTAGACCGCTTTTTTTCGCGTTCGCTTGTTAGTCGCCTGACCAGGTCGCTCGGCTTTGCCTCGCCGTTGCTTGGCTCAGCCGCAGCTGCAGGCCACGACCATTGACCTCTTGTGTGCAGAATTGAGCCTACTGCTTAATCCGAGATCGCGTCATGCTATCGCCGAGGCCATCGGCCGCCCAGCCGAAGGCTTGCCGGGTGGAGCTGAGCTCGCTGACTACTGCTCGGCCAAGGGAAGCTAGCCCTTCCCTCGGTGACTGCCATCGAGTGGCCGGCTCTCTCTCTCTCTCTCTCGAAGGGCTGGGGGCGGTGTCGGTTGCATCGCCAAGCTCCCTCTGCTTGGATGCTGGCTCGGCCAGTCAGCTCAGTAGGCTGGCCTCTGCTTTCGGTCGGCTGGGTCAATCCAGTTCTGCCAACTAGCTGCCGTTCCGGTACCTGGCCCAAGACGGTGACCGTGGGGGCTGGCCTTCTGCTTCGTCAGCTATTTTAATGGCTTGATAACCCGATACCACTGACGCTTGGTGACAGTGCCATCGGCAGCTCACGTGCAATTGTGCTGTGTTGCCGGCATGTGGTAAGTCTCCATGCAGTTGCGTCTGGTTCAATATGCAGGCCGACGAATATCACGTTCTTTTCTTCTATTGGCCACGAGATGCCTATGCGTTTAGAAATTGCGCATGTTAACACTAGTCCTTTCCAGCAGGCGAAAATTGCAGCCTTGGGGAGATTTTAGTGCTCTGGGGCACTATATAAATGTTGAGCTAGTAGTCAACAATAGTGTTCGTAATAATCTATTAGTATTAAAATTAATAGTAAGAATTTTATAATATGAGCTACGATGTCCCACCAGAGTGTAGTGTTAGCCAAGTTTAACGACCTGATGGCAACTGATTCAAACTGTGGCCCATGCGAAAAACTTCAGGTCTTATAGCCAAGCGAATCACGAGCAGCAATTGCAGCTCCGTCTCCCAGCTTGTCCGACCTCAAGGACTGAAAGAATAAGAATCCAGGTGCGGTGGTTTTAGATATGCAGCCACCAGAGATGGGTGTCATCAAAGTCTCGGTAAGCTGAAATGCATCTAGCTTTTCAATGATTTGCTATTGTGGATAAGTGGCCCCTAAGTTTTTAATGAGAAAACATTTAAAAGGCAGCATTTCGGGCGGCTGACTGGAAGTAGTGGGCTGCAGTAAGTATTCCTAGCAGTTACAGGCCGACTGCAACTGCAGGTCCAGGTACGACCTAGGTCGTGGGTTCGAATCCTGCACTGGGTAGATCCTTTATTGCCAACTGCAAGGGGTGGCGATAGCCGTTAAGGCTCACCTGCCGATATACAAGTGAAGCTGTTGTAGTTATTTTCATATCTATTTAGCCAAGTTTAAGAGAAGCAGACTGCAGACCGTTGCCTGCTAGTTGCAGCCTGCAGTTTAACCCATAGTTTGCATGCTGTGCTTTATCCTGTGTTCGAGTGGTTGTGCAACCAGTCGACTACCTTAGCGGTGTGCTATCAAGTTCCCTCAAGTTGGCTGTCGTCATGCAATGTAGCTCAGTTGTCATTTGCCAGATCTATGGTATGCTGTTACTCAGGTCTTAGCGGCTGCAAACTTAGTGCTGGGCAGTTGCTGCATCTTTTGCCTAAGGCAATGAAAGATTCTGGTAAAATAGATTTCCTTCTATAGTAGATACTGTCTCATTGAACGAACATCCACTCAAGCAATGGGGGAGCTGACGGCATTGCCCCAATTCTCTTCCTATACAGTGTAATGTAATGTATCACCGTCTGTAACTCCACAAAGTCATAAAGACCATGTGGGTGTTACGCAGGAGAGTTTTGTAAAGCCCACTCACAGCCTAAGCGGCTTTCGGTAAGCATTCGGTAGCCAACAGACTTCGTCTCACGCAACAAAGAGAAAGTGGGAAGCATAGCAGAGTCAGGAGAGCAGTTGAGGTAGTGAGTAGCATAGAAGTAGCAGTTCAGGACCGCTGAAAAGGTTGTGCCATAGTCGGCAGTAGGAGAGTAGTTGTCGTTGCCTAAGAATTGTGGAAGCAAGTTCCACAGTCTAGGACCTGCAGAGCTAAAGCTTCTATCGCCAACTGTCTTTAAGCAGAGAAAAGGGACAGCTAATTTATTGTCCACACAGGACCTGAGGGCACGAACAGGCTGAAACTGATGCAGCAGTTCAGCAAGGTACGAAGGAGCCAAGCCGTGGCGGGCCTTGTGGGTCAGCGTAAGAACTTTGCTCTGTATCCTTTGCTCAACCGGCAACCATCCTAGCTCTTTCAGCAAAGGAGACACGTGCTCAAACTGCTGGGACTTGAAGACCAGCCTTGCAGCCGTATTAATTGTCCGCTGCAGTGGCATAATAGATTTCTTTGGCAGCCCAGCCAAAAGGGAATTACAATAATCAAGCCGAGACAGAACTAAGGAGACAGTTAAATTTTTTGCAAGCCACTGTGGGAGACAGCTCCTAATCTTGGATAGGGATCGGATGTGATGGGAGTTGTGCATATACATATATAGTGTATATACCTGTAGTTATGCCGCACTGGTTTGGCACAATGGTTAAGGTGCTCACTGGTTTGGCACAATGACTAAGGCATGGCTGAGGTCGTGGCCTCGAGCTCAGTGGCATATGTGAAGGTCTTGAAGAGAGATTACGGTCTCTTAGGGTGCTATACAAATCAGTTATATATATATATATATGTGTGTGTGTGTGTGTGTGTGTGTGTGTGTGTGTGTGTGTGTGTGTGTGTGTGTGTACTTAATATACAGTCTTCTCTTGTTTATAGTGGTTAATCAGTTCCAAACTCCACTGCGATAAGTGAATTTCCGTGAAGTAGGATTCTTTATTTAGAAGTCGAATATTTTCGTAGTTACAGCATAGAAAACCTGTTCACGACTCATTGAATGCAGTTTTTAACATTATTTGAGCCCCTGGACACGAAATAACACCCCTTTAGTCACCATTGCACCTGTATTACTTAATACATTAGACAAAGTAAGAGAAAACAAGACACATTCGACATTACAAATATCTTATTATTATTTTTGTACATTTAATTACACGTTTTAATTAATTAATTCCTAATTAATATAATAGTAAATAATTAATTTAATTATACACAACCACCGATCTATGAAAATAGTGCAACTTGTGCGATGCTGAACCAATGATGATAAAGAGATGTACTGCAATCAAAGACTAGCAAGGTTACTGATCCTCTGAAGACCAACTTCAGTAGGAGGGTCTTCAGGTGGTGCAGTATCTATGTTGAGGTCGATACGCTGCTTGACTGGGAGCCACTGCAGGTCGGCGAGATATGGTGTGATTTGGAAACTGCAACACTCACGACAGACAAGCCTAGTGGCAAAGTCTTACACCAACTGTATACGTTAGACACAGAGGTCCTAGCAAACTATCGCCCAGTTTCCCTTCTTCCTTTCTTATCAAAGATTCTTGAAAAATTGTTGCTAAACAGCTGGTTGAACATATTGAAAATAATGGAATGTCAGAAACATTTCAATCAGGGTTCAAGAGGCAGCACTCCACTGAAACTGCTCTCCTCCGTGTTAACAATGACATTTTACGTGGTAACGACGACGGGAATGGCACTGCCCTAGCTCTGCTAGATCTATCTGCCGCCTTCGACACCATTGATCACGAAGTTCTGCTTGAACGATTGAGAACAACGATCGGTCTGGCAGACGAAGCACTGGCATGGTTTTTAGTCATACTTGTCTGATCGTGTTCAATCCGTGTCGTGTGGGGGTCAGGTCTCACACACGAGAAGGGTCACCGGTGGAGTCCCTCAAGGGTCTGTACTCGGTCCCTTGCTGTTCTCAATTTATCCACAACCTCTGGGAAAAGTCATTAAGGCCCATGGAATAGGATATAACTTCTATGCTGACGATACTCAGTTGTATTTGTCATTCAAAACGTCGGAATCTGCTGCAGCAACTGAGAAACTGAATGCTTGCCTTGCCGATATTCGATCCTGGATGTCGGAAAACTTCCTGAAATTAAATGAGGATACAACCGAACTGCTGCTCATAGGACACCCTAAGCGTGTGGCTGGATTAAAAGGCTTTGCTGTTCTAATAGGCGATGCTATTGTGCGACCATCACCACGTGCTCGAAATTTAGGTGTCGTTTTCGACAGCTGCCTCAATTTCGAAAGCTTCATTCAGAAGACTGCCTCTACAGCTAGCCATCACATCCGATCCAAGATTAGGAGCTGTCTCCCACAGTGGCTTGCAAAAAATTTAACTGTCTCCTTAGTTCTGTCTCGGCTTGATTATTGTAATTCCCTTTTGGCTGGGCTGCCAAAGAAATCTATTATGCCACTGCAGCGGACAATTAATACGGCTGCAAGGCTGGTCTTCAAGTCCCAGCGGTTTGAGCACGTGTCTCCTTTGCTGAAAGAGCTAGGATGGTTGCCGGTTGAGCAAAGGATACAGAGCAAAGTTCTTACGCTGACCCACAAGGCCCGCCACGGCTTGGCTCCTTCGTACCTTGCTGAACTGCTGCATCAGTTTCAGCCTGTTCGTGCCCTCAGGTCCTGTGTGGACAATAAATTAGCTGTCCCTTTTCTCTGCTTAAAGACAGTTGGCGATAGAAGCTTTAGCTCTGCAGGTCCAAGGCTGTGGAACTTGCTTCCACAATTCTTATGCAACGGCAACTACTTTCCTACTGCCGACTATGGCACAACCTTTTCAGCGGTCCTGAGCTGCTAATTTCATGCTACTCACTACCTCAACTGCTCTCCTGACTCTGCTATGCTTCCCACTTTCTCTATGTTGTGTGAAACGAAGTCTGTTGGCTACGGAATGCGTACCGAAAGCCGCTTAGGCTGTGAGTAGGCTATGCAAAACTCTCCTTCGTAACACCCACATGGTCTTTATGACTTTGTGGAGTTACAGATGGAGATACATTACGTTACATTATAATGCTAGTTCTAATACAGGGGTGCATAATTGTCTCAGGCAACCGAGCACTCGGTAGCATTTTTATTATCTCGATCAACACGATGAATATATTTGAAAAATTGCGATGGAGCAAGGCCGTGAAAGTCGAAGCATGAATTGGCGAGGGATGACTGTATTTTCGCATGCTGGTATATTGGTGCATATTTATACATATGTATGCAGTGTGAACACGATAACGTCTTTGCGGTTCATTTGCTTTTAGTGCATTCCAAAAAACGGAGTAGGAAGCCCATGATGGTTAATATACATATTTTCAAAGGAGAACTTCAGCTGGCATTATATAGACAGCAATTCCAATAAACATGAGAATGGAGTCATGGATTTCCTGGAACAAGCTATGTGTTCTGTCATAGCTACCACTTCAGTCCTGCAAAGTCCAGTTCCTCTAGATGTAGCTACATGAATTCTAAAATTCAGGGTTCATAGTTATTCTCGGTTGATCGATGGATTGATTTCATTCTGTATAGCTTCATACCTTCCATTGCTAGTCATTCGCTAGTGCTGAATTAGTTATCTACCGGCTATGCCAGCTGCGATGGTCTGAACAGTCATGTAGGTATAAGCCTGGAACTCCCTCCCGACCTGCGTCAGAACATCCCCTGACCTGACCACATTTAAAAAGAACTTAAAAACACCTATTTAGGACAGCATTTAGTGGGTCCCTCTGATTCGTCCTTCATGTGCTTATGCATGCTGACACTGGGCATGCTGCCACTAACCACATTTACATACTGACCCTGTGCATGTCACCCCTAACCATGTTATTCATGTTGTTTGTTTATCAAGCATGATATTACTCACCATTCAATTGCATTTCACTTTGCAGCAAATGTAAAGCGCCTAGAGAGAGATTGAGTTCTCTGAGGGTGCTTTATCAAGTGCATTGTTATTATTATTATTATTATTTTATATAAATGCATGTCTTCGGAATGTGAATGCAGAGAGTACCAGCGGATTTGAGATCGAATGCCAGCTGACCAAAATCCAGCTGAGTGAACTAGCTGCAGTAGTGGAGGGGCAAATTAAATTTGAGGATGGAGCCACATGTGCTTCCAGAGGTCACCATAGTTTTATGCCCAGTAACAAGCACGTGTGGTTGGAGGAGTGTGGAGGGAGGAGGGAGGGGCACTGCTGTTCAGCTAGAACCTGATGCTCTACGTTAGACTAGCCGAAGCCTCGGGCCTTGCTGCAATAGCACACCTCCCTCCCCCCTTTGGCTGTGACATAATGGGCTGCCCAAACTTCCTGTTAGCTGTCGACTTGCCTCTGCTGCCCTAGTCCGGCTGCTGCTGCTACTGCACAGTCGAAAGAGTCTCTAGGCATGCAGGGGGGGGGAGGGGGAGGAGGCAGGTAGCCCTTCGAGCTGAAAAGGTTGCATGAGCTGCAGCAGCAGCCTTCCCTGAGGAGTGAGCCGTGATGGCACACTGGGTAATGTTGTTGTCTTTCATGAACTCGGTCAGCACAGTTTGAGCATGCCGAATGTCAGAATGGCTGTTCCCTTTAGAATGAGGGCAGTCCTATGGCCCTCTCGTGGACTGCTCATTGCTTGCTGTCGCATAGACTGATTGCAGGAGCTAGGAACTGTTCCACGCAGCCTTGGCTGGGCTCACTTTGACTCACTTGGTCTCAGAGAAGCTCGTGCAAGCGTGCATTCAAGCCAGCTTACCTATAGAACTGCATTGTTTGTGTGCATTCCCAGTCATGCTGTGCACTTGACAGGCACACCTGCTCTCAGGATAATCCGCTGTGTGGATCATTCAGTTAAATACCGTTGGCAGCTGATGCTCTTTTTCTCTCCTCTTCGGATTCTCGACTGGAGTGTAGTTCCATTTTTAGTTTGTTGGCAAAGAGAACAGCTTCTTCCCTGTTACTGAATCCAGCGCTTCCTCTCTAGATATTCTGCGCTGCTATGTCATGCTACTCACCCCTCCCCTCGACTGTCTTGCAGACTCAGCTATGCTTCGCACGTTCTTTTTGCTGCATGAGATGAAATCTATTGACAGCCACACTGAAACGCACGTTGAAAAACGCATTTTGAAAGCCGCTCGAGCTTTTAGTATTTCAAAGGCTCAACAATGTACTGCTCACTCTCCCTGACAAAAAGGGGTCGCAGAGAGAGAGAGAGAGAGAGAGAGAGAGAGAGAGAGAGAGAGAGAGAGAGAGAGAGAGAGAGAGAGAGAGAGAGAGAGAGAGAGAGAGAGAGAGAGAGAGAGAGAGAGAGAGAGAGAGAGAGAGAGATACATTCGTAAAAACCTACATTATCTCCCAGCCTTTCCTCTGCCTGCAAATCGTTCTTTATGTGCTCATGCATTATGCATCTCTTCATGTCGTGAGTAAGGTTAAGAGCATGCTTTTAGCAAGAAGATGCTTTTCTATAGCTGGGTGGTGTGCTTTTCTTTTTCATATGCTCTTTGGGTACTTAGCTGCGACAAAAATAATACTAAGACATTTCTTAGCATCAAAGGTAATGCTTGGTGAGCTGTGATGGCACACTATGTAAGGTGGATGCTTTTCACTACCTTAGTATCGAGATCATGGGTTCGAATCCTGTAGTGGGCGATCCTTTATTGCAACTGCAAGCGGTGGTGATAGCTGTAAAGGCTCTTGTGTCGCTATACAAAAGTAGCTGTTAAATCAGCTTGTATTTTATCATTTTGATTCAGTGCATTTTACTAACTGCAAGTCCTACTAGCCGGTGGTGCTGAATGCCTTTCTGTGTGCCGTTGCATGCTGGCCCAAGCGTGACACTGCACACAACCTTCGAGCCCTGTACTTTAAATCTGGGTTTTTAACCTCTTGTGCAGTAAAAAAAATATAACTAGCTGATTCAGCAGCCTCATTTGTATAACGGTTCAAAGACACTGGAACGGGTCGTGGCAGACCAGCTGAACTCATATATCAAAACCTCACACCTTGCTAGTAAGTTCCAGTCTGGCTTTAGAGCTAATCACTCCACAGAGTCAGCATTGCTTAGGGTATACAACGACCTACTTAGGAATGCAGACATGGGTAGAGTGTCTCTGCTTGTTTTGCTTGATCTTTCGGCAGCTTTTGACACCATCGATCACAACGTTCTTCTAGAGCGCCTCTAATCTCGCCTGGGCATCACTGGCACTGCTCTGCAGTGGTTCAGGTCCTATCTCAGTGGGAGACTCCAGAGTGTTGACGTGAATGGACAAAGATTACCTGAAGTACCTCTGAAATATGGAGTACGTCAGGGCTTCGTGCTAGGTCCGGTTCTTTTCACGGTTTATACTCTGCCTCTTGCTGATGTGATAGCCAAGCACAATCTAGGCTTTCACTCCTATGCGGATGACACTCAGCTGTACCTTTGCTTTGATCCCTCCCAGCCTTCGAGCACCTCAAATTCTCTCAACTCACTTGCTGCATGTATTGATGACATCCGCACATGGATGGCAGAAAATTTTCTAAAACTAAACGATTACAAAACTAACTTACTAGTTATGGGCAAGCCCAGTGTGATTCAGAGATTGGAAAGGCTGTCTCAAAATTGGCTCTGCCAGCATATCTCCTGTCGAATCAGCTCGAAATCTAGGTGTCATATTCCAAAGCGACCTCTCGTTAGACGACCATATCAGCTCCACAGTCAAATCTGCCTATTTTCAGCTTCATAACATTGCTAAAATTCGGGCTTGTTTAGATAAGGATACCACGTCCAAGTTGGTCCATGCATTCGTGACATCTCGTCTCGACTTCAGCAACTCACTGCTCACTGGCCTACCAGCATGTGCGATCAGGCGATTGCAGCTGGTGCAAAACTCTGCAGCTAGGCTTGTCTATCGTGAGCGTCGCAGTTGCCACATTACTTCAGTTCTCGCCGACCTGCACTGGCTACCAGTCAAGCAACGGATTGACTTCAAGGTTTTGTCGCTCACTTTTAGGTCCCTTCATTCTATGGCTCCAGCCTATCTCTCCGACATACTCCCCCATCAGGCCAAGCATCGTACCACCTGCTTTTCGGAATCCAACAGTCTAGAAATACCTCGTACAAACCTTAAATCCTTTGGAGACCGTGCATTTAGTTCGTATGCTCCCAAAGCCTGGAACTCCCTCCCGACCTGCGTCAGAACATCCCCTGACCTGACCACATTTAAAAAGAACTTAAAAACACTCCATTTAGGACAGCATTTAGTGGGTCCCTGTGATTCGTCCTTGATGTGCTTATGCGTGGTGACACTGTGCATGCTGCCACTAACCACATTTGCATGCTGACCCTGTGCATGTCACCCCTAACCATGTAATTCATTTTGTTTGTTTTTCAAGCATGATTTTACTTACCATTTAATTACATTTTCCTTTGCAGCAAATGCAAAGCGCCTAGAAAGAGATTAAGTTCTCTGAGGGCACTTTATCAAGTGCATTATTATTATTATTATACCGACAGAAGAGCCTTTACGGCTATCACCACCGCTTGCAGCGCCGATAAAGAATTACCTTCTGCAGGATTCGAATGCACGACCTGGGGTCCAAAGTCGCAAAAAGCAGCCACCTTACCTAGTGAGCCATCACCAGTACCTCACTCACCTAGACCTCACTTACCTAGACCTCACTGATAGAGCAGCAATGCCTAGGGGGGGCGTCATGGGTACGAGCTTGAAGGACCGATTCTTGTAGCCGTCTGCTAGTCAAGCTGGAGCTCACTCTATCGCCCCTCCCCATATGCCGACTCGAGGCCTGCGTTAGTGTTGGCCGGCTTGAGGGTTTCATTTCAGCCGGCCCTGTGCAGAGCGGGCTCGCATCATGCAGCCGGTTTGGTTTTCTCCTCTTTCAGAGCCATGGTGAAGGGGTTCACGCCGCAGGCCATGCTGGCCTGCACCGAGGCGTTCTGCAGCTACCTGAGCGAGTTGCGCAATGGCGGCAGCGGCCGCCCATTGGACCGTAACGACCTGCGGCTGGCGTATGCCGAGTACCGGGCTGAGCGGAAGGATCGCATGCGGCTGCCCAGCTTCGGCGGCATCACACACTACCTGCAGTGGCCGCACGGAGAGCGCGGCTCGCTCTCATCCGCCATACGGCGCCACTTCATCTGCATCGTCTGCTGCCGCGTATTCAGCGATGCCAACTTGCTGCAGCGCCACCTGTCGGGGACTGAGCACTCCGAACACGCCACCATCGTGTGCTCCAATGTTGAGGCCAAGGGGGGAGGCATCAGTGCGGCATGTGTCTCTGCCAATGGCTCGGCAGGTGGCTCGGCTGGGGCCTGTGGTGTTGCCACCACGTCCGATGCCCTGGCTACCATTGCGTGTCCTCTTAGAGGCTGTGACGAATCGTTCGATGACTCGGCACAGCTCCAGTGTCACGTGCGCACTGCGCCACACTACATGTTCTTTGCCGAGGCGGCCGGTGGCAGGGAAAAGTCGCAGTCGAGATCTGGCGCTATCTATGGGTGCGTCATGTGCGGTGCAACGTTCGACCGAAAGCCATCTTTGGTTGAGCACTGGAACCGCTGCGCTCAGAGACAGGAGTTCTGCAACACTGCGTAAGCTCGGCTGGCACGGTGACGTTTTGCTACCAGCTCAGGTTATTGGTAGTGCCCCACGATTTGCACCTATTGTCTTCAATATGACTGGTGACAGCACCAGGAGGCAGAGGTGGGTTTCCTGTTGCCCCTGGGGGGTGGCAGGTAATTCGTGTGCACGTGCTCTAGCTTTAATGCCTCAACAGTGAGGCAGGGAAGGTGAGGGAAAAAGAGAGCAGAGCAGTTGGCAAGGTGACGAGAAGCTTCGGGGGTAGAAGCTCACTTTTAGGTCCCTTCATTCTTTGGCACCAGCCTACCTATCGGATCTACTACCCTATCAGGCTAAGCATAGTACCACCCGCTTTTCGGAATCTAACTGTTTACCTATACCTCTTACATACCTCAAATTCTTTAGAGACCGTTCGTATGAAACCGAACTACTGCTCATAGGACACCCTAAGCCTGTGGCTGGATTAAAAGGCTTTGCTCTTCTAATAGGTGATGCTGTTGTGCGACCATCACCACATGCTCGAAATTTAGGTGCCGTTTTCGACAACTGCCTCAATTTTAAAAGCTTCATTCAGAAGACTGCTTCTGCAGCTAGCCATCACGTCCGATTCCTATTCAAGATTAGGAGCTGCCTTCAGCAGTGGCTTGCAAAAAATTTAACTAGCTCCTTAGTTCTGTCACGGCTTGATTATTGCAATTCTTTATTGGCTGGGCTACCAAAAAAAGCGATTAGGCCACTGCAGCTGACTATGAATATGGCTGCTAGGCTAGTCTTCAAGTCCCAGAAGTTTGAGCACGTGTCGCCTTTGCTAAAAGAGCTAAGATGGATGCCGGTTGACCAGCAGATTCAGAGCAAGGTTCTTACGCTGACCCACACGGACCGCCACAGCTTGGCTCCTTCGTACCTAACTGAACTGCTGCATCAGTTTCAGCCTGTTCGCGCCCTCCGGTCCTGTGTGGACAATAAATTAGCTGTCCCATTCCTTCGCTTAAAGATCGTTGGCGACAGAAGCTTTAGCTCTGCAGGTCCTAGACTGTGGAACTTGCTTCCTCAATTCTTAGGCGACGACAACTACTCACGTGCTGCTGACTTTGGCTCATCCTTTTAAGGGGTCCTGAGCTGCTACTTTATGCTAGTCGCTACCTCAACTGCTCTCCTGACTCTGCTATGCTTCCCACTTTCTCTTTGCTGTGTGAGACGAAGTCTGTTGGATACCGAATGCGTTCCGAAAGCCGCTTAGCCTGTGAGTGCGCTATACAAAACTCTCCTGCGTAACACCCACGTAGTCTTTATGACTTTGTGGAGTTACAGACGGAGATCCTTTACATTACATCCCAAAGCCGGGAAATCACTCCCGACTTGCATCAGAACTTCCCCTGACTTGACCAAATTTAAAAAGAACTTAAACACACACCTATTTAGGACAGCATTTAGTGGGTCCCTGTGATTCGTCCTTGATGCGCTTATGTGTGCTGACACTATTGCATACTGCCACTAACTCCACTTCCATGCTTACCAAGTGCATGTCACCAAGCATGATACCGCTCACCATTCGGTCGTGTTTCCTTTACAGCAAATGTAAAGTGCTTAGAAAGAGATTGAGTTCTCCGAGAGTGGTTTATCAAGTGTATTAATGCTATCATTACTATGGAAGTTCTCCTGGGCTAATAATACCTTAGGAAAGTGTTAAGTAGGTTAGAGAGAGAGAGAGAGAGAGAGAGAGAGAGAGAGAGAGAGAGAGAGAGAGAGAGAGAGAGAGAGAGAGAGAGAGAGAGAGAGAGAGAGAGAGAGAGAGAGAGAGGTGTCAGCAAGCAAAGTGAGTGCGTGTGAGAGAGCTAGATGAAGAATTTGAGGTTAGGAGACTAGGGGCCTGAGAAGGAGGCAGGAGAGCAGAGTTGTGGAGAGACATGGAGAGGAGAGGTGTGAATAGGATATAATCCTTTGGATAATGCCTTACAGGTTAAGATCGGTGCCGTTGGTGTTGGTTGTTCATCTATGGGAGTTCCTTTGGTCTGGTATGACCTAGTCGCACTGGGTCCAAATCCTTCTCATTCAGAAGCAAAAAACTTTGCATTAACGCATCAGAGCTTCTACACTCTTGACAAGTCCGGCTGCTGCCGGTTCACCCATAATTTTACCCGTACACCTGATGGTATTATGCATGTGTATGTGTGTGCGTGCGTGTACTTTATATCAAGAGTGCTGACCGTGGACCACCGTTGCTTCACCCCAGGCTCCACTCACTGCAGTCCAGGCACAGAACTGTTCATTCAAAAGAAAGTCTTTTCTCAGTCTTTGTTCTCTGAGCTGTCTTCTGCACCAAGTGTTGTTGGCATTCTAACAGTCATTCAGCTTTCCGTCTCAGTGTCAGTCAGCAGAATTCACACTGCACTACTGTTTCTCTGACTCGGCTCGTTTGGCTGTGCCTCTAATCAACCTCAAATCCTTAGAAGTCTTGACTGAACTGCCCTGAACATCGAGCCCGAAACTGGCTACCGACTGACATCAAGTAATGTTCCGACTTGACCGCATATAAAACAAACCTGGAAACCTACGTGCTCATTACAGCAGTTACTTTGTCGGTCCGAGATCATTCTTCCATATTGCACTTACAATTGCTTGCTCCTGGGTCATAGGCCAGGGGTGACAGGTGCTGGCACTTAACGACCCAGATCGAGGGTCCTCCTACAGGCAATCCTTCATTGCTTACTGAAAGTGGGGGCGATAGCTGCTGAGGCTCTCCTGCTGCTATATTAATGAGACTATATCATGTGATATAATAGAATATGAGACTTTACATGCAATATAGATCAGCCGACCTTAGCTTGCCGGTTGAGCAAAGGATACAGAACAAAGGTCTTACGCTGACCCATAAGACCCGCCACGGCTTAGCTCCTTCGTACCTAGCTGAACTGCTGCATCAGTTTCAGCCTGTTCGCTCCTTCAGGTCCTGTGTGGACAATAAATTAGCTGTCCCATTCCTCCGCTTAAAGACAGTTGGCTACAGAAGCTTTAGCTCTGCAGGTCCTAGACTGAGGAACTTGCTTCCACAATTCTTACGCAACGACATCTACTCTCCGACTGCCGACTATGGCACATCTTTTTCAGCGGTCCTGAACTGCTACTTCTATGCTACTCACTACCTCAACTGCTCTCCTAAATCTGCTATGCTTTCCACTTTCTCTTTGTTGCGTGAGACGAAGTCTGTTGGCTACCGAATGCGTACCGAAAGCCGCTTAGGCTGTGAGTGCGCTATACAAAACTCTCCTGCGTAGCACCTACATGGTCTTTATGACTTTGTGGAGTTACTGACGGAGATACATTACATTACATTAACATTGCATCTTTATTCTGCATTTACGATTGTGCATGTCATTGTCAACGATCAGCTCATACACCTATCCAGCCTATTTGAAATGGGTAAACAAATGAGTTCCTATGATATTAAAACATTTGTTAACACCATCATTACTATTATTATACAATATCCACACTCCCATCACACTAGGCCTTGCGAAATAGGCCCACATGGCTCCATAACTTGCGTTGTAGGTTATCTCACAGCTTGACAACAATAGTCTCATGCACCGAGCTCCATGAATTTTTCGTACTTGATTGAGGTCAGATTTGTGTTTGTCGACGTATTTCTGTCTGCACTGGCTATCATGGCAAACAAAGTCTAACGTGGGTTTTATGGGATTCCCTCTACAGAATAAACATATTTTGCCCCACCTACCCATGTAATGGCACCTCCTCTCTGCTGCCAGTAGCTTTGCCGAGCTGGTTTGGTCCAGCAGTTAAGGTGCTCGCCCCGACCATGGTCTGGCTGAGGTCGTGGGCTCGAGCCCGGAGGCATATGTGAAGCGCCTGAATAGAGATTAAGTTCTCTTGGGGTGCTATACAAGTGAATTATATATATATATATGTATTATATATAACCGATTGGAGATGGCTGGGCCCAGGGGTCAAGGTGCACACCTTCGATGACCAAGCTCAAGGAGAATGCATTTGATGACCGTGGTCGTGGGCTCGAGCGCTGCTACATGTGTTAAGCGCCTGGACAGAGATTTAGTTCTCTTAGGGGGCTATGCAAATTAATTATCTTTATTTGCGATGGTCTTAGAATATTTTGAAGGTCATAACGCAAATCGCTAGTAGAGCAGGTCCACATAGTGATACTTTCAATGGATTAGTGCTTCGACACTCTTCACATATGGGTCCGGACACTTGAAAGTCAAGTCTTTTGTAGCTTTCTAGATGCTCCAAAGGTGAAGGTTCTTCTAAGCTCCTCATTAGTCACGTATGTGCACACACGTCGTCTGTCTTGCTCCTGCTCATCAACATTTGTTGGCAGGCAGCGAGCTGTCCAGGGCTGCCAGTGCCATGCTTTGTAGAAGCAAGACGTGGCGCCAAGATGCAGTGGACATCACGTTCGGTGCCACACCACCACTATCCATAGATGTAGACAATGTCGACGGTGAAATCAATGCCATCGTAGAGAAGTCGGCAGCAGGTGCCTGCATCACTTGCCAGCTGCTCAACACAACTGCCGGGGACGTTCACATCCAGCGGTGCACTCTGCTCTCCAAATACCAGGTGCTGATCGTCACTAACAATGCCGGCACCAGAATCAGTGGGTGGTTCGATGTCAAGCTCAAGCCAGGTAAAACTCGGAGCGCGATTTTGCCGACCCGTGTTTTTCTCTCACTTTCGGCGACCCGTAACCGAATTGGGTGGACTATTGCAACGTGGTCGCGAGCGCACCATAGCTCTAGCTCTCTCCTCTCCGGCAACGTCGGAAAGTCGGATGGATTGACTTGTTACTGTACTGATTAAGCTGCTGGACTATAGGGCTTACTTTGCCTTGAGTGTTTTGCTCCACTTCTGCTGTCAGGGTCAAATAATCAGAAGATAGATTCAACTTGAAAATCCCGATGGCGCTGAATTAGCACCATCCGGCTTTTTATGTATATCTCTCCAAAATAACAAATCGTCAAATAATGTGGCCAATATGCTAAAAGATGCTGTACTTTTGAATGGCTCACACAGTCAGCCAGCTGATACCCTAGCCCCCAGCTTCTCCCTAATGCCCTTGCCGTGGGCCCCATTGGCCCGTTATCTTTTCCACGAGGGCTTTGTTGTTTTGTGATTGTGAACGTTTGGCTTACTGATCACAAGTTAGACAAACCATGAGGCACTTGTGTCAGGGCACGGTGGAGGGTCCATTTAATGCTTCCTGGCAGCGGTTTTGAGGCACCTTGTAAGCAGTGCCAGACTGCATGTGCACCGGCAGAAAACAGTGTTCTTATATTTTGGCCCAGAGTGAGTGCTGACTGTCTTTGCAGAGCAAGTAGTTTTGCTCTTTGACTGACCACCAACAGAAATTTTGAAATATCTTGCTTGTATATACTGCTATCTGTTTGCCTATTGCAATGCCTAGAAAAAAGATTGAGTTCTCTTTTGGTGCTATGCACATGTTTTTTATTTATCGTTAGTGTGATTTACATTTGCTTTAGATGTGTAGCATCACTTCTGTAGTTGCCACGTCTGCAGAGTAAATGCAGCTGACCTGGTTTTAGCCTCTCTGGTATGGCAGTTATCAGTCAGACACCCGGCAGCATAGTCTATCTATTTCAATTAACTGCATCTCTATAACGGCTGAAGTTCCGATGGGCTGCAACTTTCTCAAGGAAGACATGTGTTCGATCAGACATGGTGCCTATAGGAGTTCCGAGTGCTCGACTGCTGCCTTTTCATGCTGAAAGGAGCAATTCAGTTATCCGGCTGCTACGACAGACAGAGCAAGCTACATTAAATCAGTCGATGATATCTTAAATTGTGTAGTGCCAGGCACAATTCACCTGTGACTTGCTTAGCACACTTGCTGAAGCTCGGATGCAGGTGTTGGTCACTTCGATGTCCCAAGTACCTCATAAAGAGCAAGCAAAAAAAGAATTATACCTTTGTTATAGCACCCTCAGAGAACTCTATCTCTTTCTAAGCACTTCACATTTATTCCAAAGCAAGTGTGAGCTCGTTCGTTCGCCAGCTCTGAAAGGATGCTGTCTGGCCGTTGCTCTTCGTCCATTGCAGCTCCGCCTCGTTAATCAATCGTCTTTTCTTTGCAGCAAATGTAAAGTGCCTAGAAAGAGACTGAGTTCTCTGAGAGTGCTATATGAAGCCTATTATTATAATCGAATGGTGAGGGGTAACATGCCTAATGACAAACAAGCATAATAACATGGTTAGAGGTTACATGCACAGGGTCAGCATACAAGTATGATTATTGGCAGCATGCACATCGTCAGCACACATAAGGACGAATCACATGAACCCACTAAATGCTGTGATTAAGTATGTGCGTTTTAGCTTTTTTTTTTAAATGTGGTCAAATTAGGAATGTCGTGACACCAGTCGGAAGTGAGTTCCAGGCTTTGGGAGCATACGAACTAAAGCCACAGTCATTAAATGGTTTAAGGTTCGTACAAGGTACAGGTAAACGATTAGATTCCGAAAAGCCGGTGGTACTGTGCTTATCCTGGCAGGGAGTAGTTCTTATAGGTAGGCTGCAGCAAAAGAATGAAAGGATCTAAAATTAAGTAACAGAACCTTGAAGTCGATGCGCTGCTTGACTGGTCGGTGAGAAGTGGTGTGAAGTGGCAACTGCAATTCTGAGACAGACCTGACTATCTGCAAAGTTTTTCACTAGCTGTAAGCGCCTGATTGCACAGGCCGGTAGACCAGCAAGCAGTGAGTTACACAAGTCTAGACTGGTTATCACAAATGTATTGACCAATTTAGATGTGGTATCCCTTTCAAAGCAAGCCCGAATTTTAGCAATGTTTTGTAGGTGAAAGTAGGCAGACTTGACTGTATAGCTGATTTGGTCGTCTAACGATTGGAACAGGACATCTAGATTTCGGTCAGATTCAGCAGGAGATATGCTGGCAGAGCTTACTGTGAGTGTTAACTGTTTCTAATTTTTGAATCACACTTGGTTTGCCCATAACCAGTAAGTTGGTTACATTTTAATTTAATTTAAGAAAGTTTTATGCCATCCTTATGGGAGTCGTCAATGCATGCAACAAGGTAGTTGAGAGAATTCGACGTACTAGAGGACTGTGAGGGATCAAAGCAAAGGTACAACTGAATGTCATCTGCATAGAAGTGAAAGCCTAGATTGTGCCTGCCAATCATATCTGCTAGAGGGAGAGTACAAACCGTGAAAAGAACGGGACCAAACGCAGAGCTCTGAGCTACTCCATACTTCGAAGCTTCCTCGAATGATCTGTGTCCATTCACATCAATACTCTGGAGTCTTCCACCGAGATAGGAACTGAACCATTGCAATGCAGTGCCAGTGATGCCCCGGCGAGATGAGAGGTGCTCAAGAAGGACTTGGTGATCAATTCTATCACAAGCTGCCGAAAAATCGATCAAAACAAGCAGAGATTACCGAAGTCTGAAGTGCTAAGTAGGTCGTTCTACACCCGAAGCAATGCCGACTATGTGGAGTGATTAGCTCTAAAACCAGACTGAACTTGCTAGCAAGGTTTGAAGTTTCAATATATGAGTTTTGCTCGTCTGCCACTACTCGCTCCAGTGTCTTTGATAGGAACGGTCACAGAGAGACTGGGTGGAAGTTGCTCAAGTTCTCTTGCTTTAGTGTTGCTTTCTTGAGTAATGGCCTGACTACAGCCATTTTGAAAGGTGTGGGATGCGACCTGAGGCTGATGACATTTGATATTCTATCAGTGTTCCTCAACGCTGCTGACAGTTCCTTGCCTTCGTGAAAGGTAGGCACTTAAACTGGAGGCCACCTGCTGTCATCATCCCAGTACACAAGCTGTCCTGCCGTCTTTGGAGTATTTGGCTCGATGAACTTTGAGACTCTAGGTTAAGAGCAGTGAAGCAGAATCTGTTCGAGCAGTGCCGACATTTGTGCATTGCAGCAATAAAACCCTCCTACCAATCTATGTATGCTATTCGAGTTTTTGCATGCCTGTCAGAGATGCTTATGCATGCTTTCTTGGAGATTTTTGCCTCTGTCCTCTGTCCCTTCCCTTCTCGACACATTCCGTCAAGACCTGCATTGAGGTCATGTAAAATACATCTGTTCTCTGGTTGACTAGACTTTGGCCACACATTGTTGCAGCACAGGGGAGAAAGTTTCACCTGTGTTGCAGGGATTACCCACCCCTTGCTTGCTGTTAGTCCATCATGTAATTTTGTCAGGAAATCATTCCCTTTGAGTTACTGCAATAAACTTCGTGTAACTCAGCAATGCCTTGTCTACCAAGAGCTCCATGTTTTTGGCCGGAATGTTTGGTCTGGCCACATATTCATTTTTGTGTGAGTGGCTTTTGGTGTGTGCTCTTGTGACCCTCCGCCCCAGCGTACTTGACATGCACTGCTGCATATATGAAGCTTGCCGTGCTCAGCTGAAATGAGGGTAGTTACACGGTGACTGAAAGGTGACCGTAGCAGTAATTTAACATCCTAAAGAGGTTTGTAAATAAGGGTAAACTGTGGTATGATCTCGCCACCGTGCTGTTTTACCCCCCTGGCTGGATTTACTCTGCCCCACAATGGGTGGCTATGTGGGAGCATGTGACGAACTATAGCCCGACTGTAGTATCCCCAACTGGGCTGATTGGTAAATGAGCCTCTCTCTCTCTCTCTCTCTCTCTCTCTCTCTCTCTCTCTCTCTCTCTCTCTCTCTCTCTCTCTCTGTCTGTCTGTCTGTCTCTCTGTCTGTCTGTCTCTCTCTGTCTGTCCCTGTCTCTGTCTTTCTCTCTCTCTCTCTCTCTCTCTCTCTCTCTCTCTGTCTCTGTCTCTGTCTCTCTCTCTCTCTCTGTCTCTCTCTCTCTCTCTGTCTCTCTCTATCTCTCTCTGTCTCTCTCTCTCTCTGTCTGTCTCTCTTTCTCTCTCTCTCTTTTCGGGGGGGGGGGCAGCAGCAGCTGGTGCTGTGAAAGAGCCAAGTCCTGGTCGTTTAGCAATGCCTGTAACCGACTTCATGTTCGTCGGATAAAAATGATTCAATCGGTGCATTGCTAAAGGTTGGAACTCACTATGGACTGCCATTGCTATGCCCCCCTCCCCGCGGAGATTCGTGTCGGTAGTTGGAAACATAGTGGAGGTAGCAGGCGATAAGCTGACTCTGAAATCTGTGGCATGAGTGGTGTCAAGTGGAGAAAGCCCCTACCATAGTTGTTTAAGGATGCGTGTTTGGAAGAGCGACCAAGAGGCTAAGTTATTTGCTTTGTCATAGGGAATATGACTCATGTAGCTCGCGTGCACATAGCAAATGCATTCGCTGGTGGTCGGGTTAGAGTTCTAAATGGAAGAAGAAAGAGAGTTCAATCTATGCTTTCATTTCTATGTAGATCGCACACAACTGTGTACCCATGCTTTGATCCTCCCCAGCCTTCTCGTGCATCAAATTCTCTGAACTCCCTTGCTGCATGTACTGCCGACAATTGAATGACGATACGAACGTCATAACAGTTATGGGCAAACTGTAGACTGTGTGACTCGGAAACTGGAAAATCATTCCCTCAAAATAGGCTCTGTCAGCTTATCGCCTGTCGCATCTGCATGCTACCTCAAAGTTTTGGTCCAAAGTGACTTTTCCTTAGATGAAGGAAATGCGACCACACCAGCTCCAAACTCAAGACTTTCTACTTTTAGTTACTTAATATTGCACAAATGAATGCCTCCTTAGCAGTCACGGAGTACCGCATCCAAGTTGGTCCTTGCATTTGTTGCATGTCTCGACTTCTGTAACTCACTACTTTCAGGTCTTCTTTAGACCTCTGCAATAAGGCTTTTGCAGTTAGGTGCAAATCTTTCAAGCTAGGCTTGTCTGTCATGAGTGCTGCCGTGGCCACATGAAACCACTTCTCACCGACCTGCATTAGCCTCCCTTCATGTATTGTCTTTAAGAATTTGTCACACATTTTTAGGTCCCTTTATTCTCTTGCTCCGGCCCACCTATATGAACTACTTCTTGATCAGGCTAGGCATATGTACCACCCACTTAGCATGCAAGCGCCCTCAGAGAACTCAATCTCTTTCTAGGCGCTTTACATTTGCTGCAAAGGGAAAAAATGTGGTATGCAAACACGTAACTCCTAGAAGAGCCTACGACCAGGCCACATGCCACTGTTGGTGAACAGCTGAGGAATGAGTAGTCACTGGAATAACCAGCAGTCTGCTAAGGCTTAGGTGCTTGTGAGTAAGCCTGCTCTGAAAGTCTGTTTTAATGAACCACAATTGACAGCCTAGCAAGAGGGGCTCAGTTGCCTGCCAGACACTTAGATGCAGCCTCCCAGCAGCTGTGGTCCTCTTCTAGACTTCAACAAGTCCTGCTTTGCACATGTAGATAATGACCCTTTGTATCTCCGTCAGTAACTCCACAAAGTCATAAAGACCATGTGGGTGTTACACAGGAGAGTTTTGTATAGCGCACTCACAGCCTAAGCGGCTTTCGGTACGCATTCGGTAGCCAACAGACTTCGTCTCACGCAACAAAGAGAAAGTGGGAAGCATAGCAGAGTCAGGAGAGCAGTTGAGGTAGTGAGTAGCATAGAAGTAGCAGTTCAGGACCGCTGAAAAAGATGTGCCATAGTCGGCAGTTGGAGAGTAGATGTCGTTGCGTAAGAATTGTGGAAGCGAGTTCCACAGTCTAGGACCTGCAGAGCTAAAGCTTCTGTCGCCAACTGTCTTTAAGCAGAGGAATGGGACAGCTAATTTATTGTCCACACAGGACCTGAGGGAGCGAACAGGCTGAAACTGATGCGCCATTCCTAATATCTATCAGCAATCCCTTGGGAGGCTTCCATGTGGCCCTGGGTGTCTCGTAGAAGCAGATAAACTGCTGCTTCTAATGCCATTCGTGCTGCCGGTCGATACTGCATGGCGATGCCTAGTAGTGGGTTCCCTGGGGTATGCTACCGACAAACCACTCGACCGGTATCGGTAGGCTGTTGGATCAACTTTAGCCAAAGATACATAGCAGCACACGATCGAGGCTTCAATGCCCAAACCTGAGGCACTGACGAACAGAAGTATGGACATGCACATATAAAAAGGCATTGCAAGGATCGCCAATTTTGATCAAAGGTGCAACTCCTTTAGTCGTGTGGCATAGGCATGCCGGCCACAGCAGCGCTCTTGTCTTTTTAACATATGCTCACAGCCTGGAACTCACTTCAGGCTGATGTCACGACATCCACATGGCTTGACAGCCTTTCAAAAAGTTAAAAACGCACCTATTCCTTGCCGCTGTTGACAGATAGTCTCTGTGAGTTGTCCTTCGGGTGCTTTTGCTTGCTGACAACACCTTGCATGTAATTATATAATTTACCAATTGGTTTTCTTCCTGTAGAGACTATGCAATGTACTTATAAAGAGATTTGGTTCTCTTGGATCACTATTCAAATGTATTATTATTTTAATAATTAGAGAGGGTAGCATCAGGTGAGGCCAATAGACGTGCAGAAAGGGCCGAGCAAGTAGTACCGAAGGTCACGTGACCACAATCAATTTGCTGACCCATGCAGACTTAAAGCTATCCAGAGCTAGCAGCAGCCCATATATGTAGTGAAAGGCAGTCGAAAGCCTGCAAAGTTTGGCAAGTCAGCACCTGGGCCGACGTGACCCTGATGTGACCCTGAGTTGACGACATTTAAAGCTAAGCTGAAGAGTTCCTCACAGTATTTGTTCGTCCATGTGCGAGCTGCATGTGAGCATGTTTTTGTCCCTGCTCAGCAGTCTGTGCTTCTTTTCTTGCCAATTCCAAGTGCTCCGAAAGCAATTCATTTGTAATTCATTTGTATAGCGCCCTAAGAGAACTTAATCTCTATTCAGAAGATTCACATATGCCACGGGGCTCGAGCCCAAGATCTCGGCCAGACCTTCGTCGGGGCGAGCACCTCAACCGCTGGGAGATTCAAGTTCTCTTAAGGCACTATGCAGATGGATGATGGCGATCATCATTATTAGTATTACCGGCATCATTAAGCCAGCGCTACTGGGCCGGCTCACTCTTGCCCCTTCCCAGTGCGATGCAACTGAAGCGTGAGAGTAGTGGCTATAGTTTTATTCAGCTGCATCGCTGCCATTCTTTCTTGTTGCAGGCATCCCATTTATTCTCCGTCTTCTTCCCAGCGAGGTGGAATCGTACGGCATGTACAAAGGGCACCTGCATCTCGAGTTTCGTGCCGACGCCACCTGCCAGAACTATGTAATCGATGTGCCCGTCAACCTCAGGGTGGTGTCGTCAGACTTCAGAGTGGTTCAGCCCACCTCGGCTTATGTGCCTGCCACAGACACCACCGTGGCACTCGTACATGGGGTCATACGTGATGGCATTCCCCCTAGCGCGAGACGGTAAGCCAGCCGTCCTTGCCACTCATATGTGCTTGCCTGTTGCTTCGTCCACGCCCGCTGGCTTTGCCAGTGTTTTTTGTAGGAACACTGAGCCCAACTAGTTCCACGAAATCGGCGAAATCTGCTGTGTCTGATGCAGCCTGCTCATGTGCACCGTTGATATTTGCAGAGCCCACACCAATGCACTGGGTATTGTGATCGACTTAAAGCCCTACTCTATTCCGCGGGAGATGCGATCTCAGGATGGAAGGAAGAACAAGATGTAAGCTACCCAGCACTCTGGCTTGCCGGCATTCTTGTCGATCGGCCGGCCTGGTGTGTCTGTATCACCCTATGAGTTATTGCTGCTGGAGAGGGGGAAGATCCTGCTCTGATTAGCCATAACCAGCTTTTCGGGATTGCTGTCTCAATTCAGTTGGAACTACAGCTACACCAAGTGCCTTAACGTGAAGGTCAAGGTGAATGCTTTTGATTACCCAGGTCGTGGGCTCGAGACTCTTGGCATATGTGAAGCACCTAAATAGAGATTGTGTTCTCATAGGGTGCTATGCAAATGAATTATATATATTTTATTTATTTTAGCTAAGCTAGCATTACCATGGGGGTCTTCGTGGGAGCTAATAGGCAGCATGCTTGCTTGCTAATGTCCCATCTTGCAACTGCTGTTGCACGACTCTGTAGTTAGGCTTGGCTGCCACGAATAATGGAAAGAATAATAATAATTCATGTCACCACTGTCACAGCACTTCGCTTCACATTGATTTGCAATGTAGCTCAGTCAAGCAGCTCATCGACTACGAGTCCGAGCCACTTGTGCGGGTCTCTTCAGTCTCTGCCCCCCCCCCCCCCCCCCCGTCCCTACATATCTTCGGCCAAACCAAGGCGCATGCTGAAATTGTGCATTCTATCATTAATCAGTTGACCTGGTTCCTCCGAGGCGCATGTAAAGTGCCCAGAAAGAGATTTGAGTTCTTCGAGGATTATCGCCATTTTTGGTATCAAACTCAAATTGGCCGAAGTGACTTGATGACACTGGCCAGTTGGTCACGGACTGTGGTCTATAATCTGTGTCACGAACTCGTGGTGCTAACGTCACAGGTTTGACGTTTTGACGGTACAAATGTCACGGGTTAGATGCAGCTGTCGACACTCATATCCAGCTGTATGTCGTGCAGGCCTCTTAATGGCCTGCAGCAGGACGGTAACCTGGCGAGAACGTTACAATTCTGCTAGGCTTCATCGTGCAGAGAGCAGCTTTAAACATTGCTTTAGTGGCCTGATTGGCTCCTCGGTAGGCGGTCTGCAAGAGTTTGACTTTTGTGCTAGGGTGTACAGCTCGAGGGTGCAGGTTTTGGTTCGACTGCTATAGCATGGCTGACTGAGTACGTGGCCAAATATTTTTCTGATATGCTTGTGCTGCCAGACCATGTTCTGAACAATGTTGAAGCTCATAATCCCAAATGTTGTATCCTGCTCAGTGACCATGACTGAGCAGGGGGGGGGGCTTCTCTCAGCCAGCAGACAGAGCAGACAGTCAGAGCCGAAGGGCTCATGAATGTCTGGCTGAATGCAACTGTGAGCGTAACTGCGAGTTTCTGTGGCTCTCGCTCTTTCTGCCGGCTGCTACATGGCTAATGCTCTGATTCCGCCCAGCCACATGCTCATCAGAGAGTCACTGGTCGGCCACGGGTAGCCAGTTCGATCGAGACCGATGGCTTGACCGAAGTGAAGAGTATAGCAGTTAATCGGGCAAGAACTTCACTGTTTGCCTCCGTATGCAGCCGATAACCGGATTACCAGCAATGGCCACATGATTCTTGTGGGAAGTTGCTGTGCGTGCGCCCTTTCCATCTTTATTTTTTCTTTTGACTAGCTTAGGTCCTAGCATAATGTCTCAGTTCCAGCCCGACATGTTAAGTTAGGATTAGAGCTTAGCGATTTATCGTTAGGCTTTCTCGTAGGGGTAGCTTCGAAACCGTCGACTTCTCTTCCGCATCCCTACACTTCACCTGTTTCTTCCTACTCATAGCTGTCACACGAAACGGACCAGACTCCTTCATAAAAGTTCGACTCGAACCATGTTTGAGCTACATCCATCGCAGTCCTTGCGCTCTTTTGAAGGAGTGTATATGATGAAGAAATGTGAAGCTGACAAGCATCTCTAGATGACTCTCACACCTCGTTTCCCCGTGGTCTTTGCTGTCGCTTCTCTGTATTTTTTCCCCATTGTTTTTTTAGCCGTGCATTTCAGTTCTGAGCTGTTACTAGATCGAGATTCATATTGCTGGTGGCTGATCGTGCATCGACGGTTGCTTTGCCTTTCTATGCAGCAGAGGTCATTCCAGTACACTCTGTCGCCCTGCTTGTATGCGTTTGGCGGCTTAGAGAAAGAGAGACCGAGATCTTTCATCTCAGGATGGATCCGGCATGCTTATGATTGATCCCGTTCGTTTTCTAGGTGTTTAGAGCTTTTGGATTTTTGTTTGCCCTGTTATGATTGTGTCTGCAGACTTTGCTCCTCCCAACAACTTAGCAAATATGCATGCATGTATGTATGTATCTCTGTCTGTAACTCCACAAAGCCACAGAGACTATGTGGGTGCTACACAGGAGAGTTTTGTATATTGCACTCTGTCTGTAACTCCACAAAGCCACAGAGACTATGTGGGTGCTACACAGGAGAGTTTTGTATATTGCACTCAGCTTATGCGGCTTTTGGTATGCATTCGGTAGCCAACAGAGTTCATCTCACGCTGCAAAGAGAAAGTGGGAAGCAAAGCTGAGTCAGGAGAGCAGTTGAGATAGTGAGTAGCATGGAAGTAGCAGCTCAGGGCCGCTGGAAAGGATGAGCCATAGTCGGCAGCAGTAAAGTAGTTGTCGTTGGTTAAGAATCGTGGAAGCGAGTTCCACAGTCTAGGACCTGCATAGCTAAAGCTTCTGTCACCAACGGTTTTTAAGTGGAGGAATGGAACAGCTAATTTATTGTCCATCCAGGACCTGAGGGCACGAGGAGGCTGAAACTGGTGCAGCAGTTCAGCCAGGTATGGAGGGGCCAAGCCGTGGCAGGCCTTATGGGTCAGCCTAAGAACTTGCACTGTATCCGTTGGTCAACCGGCAGCCATCCTAGCTCTTTTAGCCTAGGAATCAGGTGGTCAAACCTCTAGGACTTGAAAACTAGCCTTGCAGCCATATTCCTAGCATATTTGCAGTAGCCTAGTTCCCTTTTTTGGTAGCCCAGCCGAAAGGGAATTACTATAAACATGTCACGACAGAACTAAGGAGCTATTTAAGTTTTTTGCGAGCCACCATGCAAGACAGCTCCTTATCTTAGGGATCAGACGTGATGGCTAGCTGTAGAAGCATTCTTGTGAATGAAACTTTTAAAATTTAGGCCACTATCGAAAACAGCACCCAAGTTTTGAACACGTGATGGTTGTAGAACAGCACCACCTATTATAAGAGCAAAGCTTTCTAATCCAGTCACATGCTTAAGGTGTCCTATAAGCATCAGTTCAGTTTTATCCTCATTTAGTTTCAAGAAATTTTCTGACATCCAGGATCGAATGTCGGCAGCACTGTCGTACAACGCCAAAGGATTTACATTGTGAATGTAAAAAATGTCTGTAACCAATGTAATCACAAGTATAACTTAATAGTTATACTGCATTTGTATAGCACCCTCAGAAAACTTAATCTCTTTACAGGCTCATCTGTCGTGAGGGTTGCAACTGTCCTATCACACCACTTCCGGCCGACCTGAGCTGGCTCCAAATCAAGCAGCGCATCGACTTCAGGGTTCTATCACTTACTTTTAGGTCCCTTCATTCTCTGGCTCCAGCCTACCTATCAGAACTACTCCCCCACCAGGCGAAGAATCGTACAACCCCCCCCTTCTGACTCGAATAGTTTAGCCATACCTCGTATGAACCTCAAAGCCATCGGAGATTGCCTTAAGTTCCTAAGCTTCCAAAGCCTGGAACTCACTACCGATGTAGGGCACAACGTCCCCTGGCATGATGCCATTTAAAAGAAGCTTAAACCACACCTTTTTATTACCACATTTGATGGGTCTTTGTGATTGCCCATTCGTGTGTAGGTGTGTGCTTACATTGTGCCTGTTGCTTGCTGATGTTACCGCCAAACGTTAGGTAATGCTTTCTATACACCATCTGAAAAGTGTCTGGACAGAGATTGAGTTCTCTGAAGGCACTATACAAACGCGTTATTGTTATTATTTTTATTATTAGTAGGAACTTTACATTTGCTGCATTCACTTACTCCAGAGCTCTGAGGTTTCCTGCCTGATTAGAAGTGATTACTGACGTCACCACTTGAAAGTGTACCAGCTTTCGTGGTTTAGAATACTAGCTTGCATGCCTGTTAGCAAAATCTGTTGGCTATTTGTCCTGTTTTATGAGATTTGCCTCATCCATCCGGTTTAAGTAGACTGCCTAGCATCCTAATATTGTAATTGATTTTCTATAATGTGTCAGTTTATCGGCACACAAACAGCTTTTCTCATGCCAATGCCTGTGAAGCAGATCACGCCAGTTGTGCCATAAGTGTCAGCTGTGGCTACCTCTAAGCAGGCTGCAGCTGCTGCTAAGTAGCTTGGTAGTGTCGTTAGTGCTGTACTGACCGAAGGCGTAATGACGTGAGAGGCTCTTATCTGTCAGTGAACATACACAGCTTTCGACTCATCTGTCGAAGCAGAGTAATGGCTGCGATGATCAGCAAGATGCATTAGGCTGACACTGGGAGGAATTAAGTCGAGTAGAACGAGCCTCACTTTAGATTGCTTGAAGTGTCACTATGCCCAAGACATTGTCGCCTGCCTCCTCCAGACGCAGCAGAGACAGCAGCTTCTGTCAGCACTGCCTACCTGCCGTCTGGGCCTCATCCCAGATCACTAGAAAGGGTGTGCCGCATTCGTCTTTGCCGAGGAGATGCTGTGCTGGCCACTAGGCAGCTGACGGCAGCTGGCAGCGCCTGCTTAGTCGGGAACAGTCGATTCGTTCCAGCTTAGACTGCGTTCGTTCAAACATGAAGTGTAGGCGTTTGCTTTGCATCTCTAGGCCTGGGCTAACGTGGGGCAAAACCATTCGTATCGTTTTGCCTTTCAAATGCAGTGGTAAACAGGCTGGTGCTGGTGCATGCAATTGAGGTCAATGCAAAGTGTGATGCTCAACAATGCTGAGAAGTTCGAAGGAGAAATATAGCGTCCCATGGAATGGCTAACCATTCCAGTTCCGACATTGTATGCTGTTGAGAAATCCAACCAGCTTCCTGCCCTAAGAAATGCATGAGCTTGAAGAGGCAATGCTTTTTTGTCTGCAATGTCGTGCTGGTACTCCAGGCCTTGCAGCTGTCATCCCAAGCTAGGCATTTCTAGCTAGTCGTGGTCCAACTCAGTCTAAGCACCCGCCTGCACAAAAGTGCTGCTCTGTAAATTACCCCCTGACTCCATCACAGTTTGCTCTTGTGCAAGCTTCATTTGCAGATCAACTTTCAAAAGAGCACTCAAGTGCTTGCTGTCTGTGGCCTCCCTGGAACTTTGGCGCTGCTGCTACCTCGAAACGACTTGTCATTATCGTTGGAAAAATGCCGGTCACGTTCTAGTTTTTTCGGGTTTAGCCTCGTACGGGCATGCGGTACCCAAACATCTGGCTAGCCTTTCCCATTCTTGTTGGCTCTTAGCAGTGCTCAAACAGACGTATATCGCAGTACGCACAAATATTGACCTCGCCAGGATGCCCGATGCTACGAAAATGCAGCAGCATATGTCAAGGGATTAATGGATGCTCCTGGATAAAGGTACAGAGCCACCTGGATAAAGGTACTGTATAAAGGTACTGGATGAAGGCCAGAGCAGAGTTGCTGCCGGTGTAGCTGACATCCTGGGTAATTTCCACGACAACTTTAAGAGCGACTGTCGACTGGAGCCATATGAAACGAACTAGTGAGATTAGCTCGGTCTCTTTGTATAACAGCTGGTCATATTGTATTATTGCATAATAATGCACCGAGCTCTTTGAGAGCTTAGCATTTCCAATAAACAGTGCCCCTAATTACTTCCTTGGTTGATGTGCATCGTATTATAAGGGGGCTACGATCTCATCCGCATCTGTGAGGACTGGAGCTCATAGCATTCTTTCGGCAGCTCCCTCGCTCGGCTGTTAGCACCTGCAAATTAGCATATATAGCTTGTATGCCAGCTGCACTTAAAGTTGGTCCCCTGGGCGATTACGTATGGATGGGTTTATCCGTTGTTGGTTACAATTGTTGTGCTTGAAAAGTACATCACTGGCAGCCTGGCCGGCGCCAGGATTTGTTGCCTCCTAGGCTCCCTTGAACTCAATCGTGCTGCCGTAGGGGCTGCATCCTCATGCCGCTGAACAAGGGGACCTACTTAACCAAGCTGTCTTCGCTGTTATACTTCGAGGAGATGCAGATGGAGAGGGATATCAGATTCTACACACTGCCCAAGGTTACGATGGACAAGCAGGGCAGCTACTTCTACCTGGAGGTGAGTGGTTCGTCTGCTAGAAGTGCAGCAGCATGACACGACGTAGCACCACTGGCTGGCAATCACTCGCCTGACTCAGTGTAGCTTCTCGTGCGACTGGCAGACGTCTTTCCTTTGGTGAGCAGTTTAGAGGAAAAAGAAGAGAGAGAGAAACGTCGGCAAATGTGAGATGGAGAGAGAAAAGTGAGATGGAGAAAGGTGAGAGGGAGACAGACAGACAGACAGATAGACAGATAGAGAGAAAGAGAGAGAGAGAGAGAGAGAGAGAGAGAGAGAAAGAGAAAGAGAAAGAGAGCAAGAAAAAGAGAGATAGAGATATGCAACCAAAAAGCTCACAGTTGCTTGGCAGTTATTCAGTTATATTATTCAGTTGGCTCGCTGGGTGGCCACTGTCAAAGGCAGACTCGTGACGGAGTTTCTTAGACACATATTTGTCGAGACGTGAAAGCTGAGCTTATGGAGCTACACAGAATGTCATGGTCGTCGACGTCCAGCAGTGGAGTGCTGAGGCAGACAGCTGCCCGAAGAGAGAGGCATTCATCACCTGCCAGTTGAAGACCCACTGCTGACCCACTCTGGCACATTGCCAGACCCAGGCATGCAAGGTCTCACTGATAGATATAACTTCCAGAAAAAGAAGTGGCGAAAAAGTAGTGCTTTCTCCCTTCTGCAGACAGTGGCTGTCGGTCTAGCTGTGATGAGGAGGAGCCGAGAGCTGAGTGCCGCCGCGAGTGCAGCTGGTGCCTTCTTGCAGGGCAAGCTGATTGCCACTCACATCCTGCTGCCAGCCCAGTCACGGTTTTTGGCAACCGGCCATCAGTACCAAGCATTAATCAGTATCAACCTTAAGAGCTGCTGGTCGTAGTCAATCCTCTCCTGCTTAATAATAATAATAATAGTAATAATACACTTGATAAATCGTCCTCAGAGAAGTCAATCTCTTTCTAGGTGCTTTACATTGGCTGCAAAGGAAACGCGATCGAATGGTGAGTGGTATCATGCTTGGAAACAAAATGAATAACATGGTTAGGGGTGACATGCATAGGGTTAGCATGCAAATGTGGTTAGTAGTAGTATGCAAAGTGACAGTATTCACAAGCACATAGCGGACGAATCACAGGGACCAGCCAATTGCTGTCATAAATAGGTGGGTTTTAAGTTCTTTTCAAATATGGTCAAGTCAGGAGATGTCGTGACGCAAGACGGGAGTGAGTTCCAGGCTTTCCGAGCATATGAACTAAATGCACGGTCTCCAAAGGTTTTGAGGTTTGTATGAGGTATTGTAAACTGGTTAATTCCGAAAAGCAGGTGGTACGATGCTTGGCCTGGTGAAGAAGTAGATCTGAGAGATAGGCTGGAGCCAAAGAATAAAGTGACCTAAAACGGAACGACAAAACCTTGTAGTCGCTTGAGTGGCAGCCACTGTAGGTCGGCGAGAAATGGTGCGATGTGGCAACATGACACTCACTGCAGACATAATAATAATATAATAATAATGCACTCGATAAAGCGCCATAAGAGAACTCAATCTCTTTCTAGGCGCTTTACACTTTCTAGGCGCTTTACATTTGCCGCAAAGGGAAACGCGATTGAATAGTGAGTAATATCACTAGCCTAGCTGCACAGTTTTGCACCAGCTGTAAGCACCTGATTGCAAAGGCTGGTAGACCAGCAAGCAGTGAGTTACAGAAGTCAAGACGGGATGTCACGAATGCATGGACCAACTTAGATGTGGTATCCTTATCTTAAAAAGCCCAAACTTTAACAGTGTTATGTAGCTGAAAGTAGGCGACTTGACTGTGGAGCTGATGTGTTCGTCTAACAAAAGGTCACTTTGGAACATGACACATAGATTTCGCACAGATTCAACAGGAGTTATGCTGGCAGAGCCGATTTTGAGCATTAGCCTTTCCAATTTCTGAGACACACTTGGTTTGCCCCTAACTGGTTAGTTAGTTTTATCTTCATTCAATCTAAGAAAATTTGCTGCCATCCATGTACAGACGTCATCAATACATACAGTAAGGGAGTTGAGAGGATTCGAGGTGCTCAAAGGCTCGGATGGATCAAAGCAAAGGTACAACTGAGTGTCATCTGCAAAGAAGTGAAAGCCTTGATTGTGCTTGGCAATCACATCGGCAAGAGAGAGAATATAAACCGTGAAAAGAACCGAACCTAGCACGGAGCCCCCGATGTACCCCACATTTCAGGGGTACCTCGGATGATCTTTGTCTATTCATGTCGATACTCCAGAGTCTTCCACTGAGACCTGTACCATTGCAGAGCAGTGCCAATGATGCCCAGGTCAGATGGGAGGCACTCCAGAGGAACTTGATGATCGATAGTATCAAAAGCAGCCATTGATCAAGTAAAACAAGCAGAGGTACTCCACCCATGTCTGCATTCAGAAGAGGTCATTGTGTACCTCTAGCAAAGGTGACTCGATGGAGTGATTAGCTCTAAAGCCAGACTGGAACTTACTAGCAAGGTTTGGAGTTTCAATATATGAGTTCAGCGCATCTTCCACGACTCGTTCCAGTGTCTTTGGTAGGAATGTTAGAAGGTTAATGGGGTGGTAGTTGCTCAAGTTGTTTTGTTGTAGTGTTGCTTTCTTGAAAACTGGCCCGACTACAGCTTTTTTGAAAGGTGCTGGGACACGACCTGAGGCTGATGACATATAGTTGATGTTAGTTGTGCATGGCAGCAGCAGATCAATGGAACAGAGGAGCAGGACAGTGGGAATAGGGTCCAAAGGACTTGTCTTCTTTGATTGGGATATGAACTTCAGGACAAGATCACTTGTGACCTGCTTAAACGTAGATATTGAGGTGCAGCCACGAATCGAGGGGCAGCATTCTAGGGGGGATGCTGCCATCGCAGGGGTGGGCTCTCTGATCTTGTCTATCTTCTAGACAAAGAATCGAGTGAAGCGATCAGGTATACCTTCAAAGGGATCATCAGGTAAGGAGCTAATCTGGGAGCGATTGAGGAGATGGTTAACCGTCGACATCAACATTTTTGGATTGGGCATCTGTGGTTCAACAATGTTTTTATAGAAGCTAGACTTGTTCTTTGCTAGGATCGATTGGTATGACCTACAGTAGTCCTCGTATGCCTGTCGATAGACAGTCACTCCTGATCTTTTGTATGCTTTTTCAAGCTTGGGTTTAGTAGACCTAGCTAGTTGAACATCTGTGGTGAACTATAGGCCGTCTGGGCGAGGGCCCACAGTGTGCTTAGTCAGGGGTGCAAACTTGTCGAATGTGTCAGCTAGTATCGTGTTGTAGCTATCTACCAATGATGATAGATGGAATGGGGACTGAGCAGCTGAGGCAAGGCACATATTCTCGCACGGACAGCATCGATGTCAAGGGTCTTGAGGTTTCGCGATTCACAGGTGATTTGAGAGCAGGAAGCAGGCACTCACTGTAGACTGAAGGAGATAAGCATGTGGTCAGATAAGTAGGATTTGGTGCTTCTAATAAGCAGTAATGATATCCAATAATAATGATAATTCTAATAATAAGCATGCTAAGCAGTGCATAGCGACTGCTCAATCTAGCAACTGAGTTGCTTAGTTGCTTCGGAATCTGCTATTCAAATGGCTGCCATGGTTGGATCCTCATAGGCCTAAAGCTGTAGCACTACTAGTCGACTGTTAAGGCATCTATTTGCCACTGCTCACCCTCATCATTTTCGTCGGAGGAAAGAATATTTCCCCACCCACAGGTGTCGGCGGTGCTTCAAGCGACGTCAGCATGCCCGAATGCAGGCATCTTGCAGAGCTTGCGAACGGATGGCTATAAGTCGTGCAGGTAGTGGTGCTCGAGCAGCCGCCGAGTCGCTCAGAAGCTAACAATTGGCTGCCAATCTGTTCAGTATAAGCTGGAGATGGTTCGTACAGGACGATGCGTCGCTGGCATACCCGTCTGGCCATTCACGTAATGCACGTGCCTAAAGAGATGGCATGCGAATCGAAGTGCCGGGCCTTCAGCAGCAGCTGCCGGTTCCCCATGCTTGAGCTTTTCAGCTCGTTAGCAGCCTCTGGCTTTATTGCTGGCTTATGCAATGCTAATCAGATAGCACGAGGGACTCTGTAGTCGGAGGCCAACAACCTGCAATACATTGCAAAGGAATGCTACAGCACATCCTACTGCTCACTGAGGCGGTGCACGCAGGAGAGGGAGGGACGTGTGGGAATTTCAACCCTACGACTTCCCGGCTGATTACTAGAGTCGCACCATAAGGACTGACGAGTCCAAGTTCACGGTGTTTGGGAATGCTAAAAGGGAAGCTCACGTGTGCAAGTGGAAAGAAGAAGGGCACCAACCAGGCTGGCAGCATCAATAGTAATAATAATAATAATGGTACACCTGATAAAGGCACCCTCAGAGAACTTAATCTCTTTCTAGGAGCTTTACATTTGCTGCAAAGGAAACGCGATCGAATGGTGAGTTGTATCATGCTTGATAAACAACAAGCCTTGAAACTAGATGGAGAACATGAAGAACTGCTATTCGTTGGCGCTTAACTAGCTGCACTAAAAACATGCTTAGTTCTTCTCTATCAGTCGTTGCTTAGTGCATAGCAACATGTTTCCCCATGTATCTTAATTTCCAGCGTATGCTGCTTGTACTGCCTTATCGGCAGCCAGTTCCAGCAACTCGCCTCGAGCTCCCGAGAGAAATGAACTGGAAAATACTTTTCTCCACCACAGATGGGTGTTGCTTTCCTGCGATTGGGTCCAACTTTAGGTAGAGCTCGATAGTGGAATGCCATGCATTTGGAAGGGAAACTCTGAATGCAGTGCTGTGTAATGCACGGTTATTAGAAGAGTGTCAAGTCGCAAAAGTAAAAATTGGTAGAATATGGATATATCTTTTAATTCAAAATAGCCGTAACTCACACCCAGTGGTCACTTGCTGGGATGCTGTTAATGCAAAGCACGCGGTCGGCACCGGCGGGATGCTTCTGCATGGGCGACCGGAAGCTCAAGGCGATGGGTGGGCACGCAGCACCAACAGTGATACGTCGGTGAAGAGGCACGTGTTGCATCATGCTCAGTACCGAACCTGCTCTGCCATTGGAGTGCAAATCAAGTCTTCCCCAAAGTCTTTGCTCGGTTCGACAGACGCGTGACTGAATGAATGACGGACTAATCAAAAGATGGCAGCTAGCCGGCTTCATTGTGCTCGTCAGCCTATCGAAAGTGCAGCTGCCGGTGGTGCTTCGTATCCTTGCTCCCTTTTTTTTTGCCGGCGCAGTCCTGCGCCGTGACTGGTCTGAGCTTTGCAGTGATCAGCAGCTGCATTTGGCTATCCCTGAAGTGATCGTCTGAGCAGACCAAGTCGTCTGAATGACTCAGCAGCTTTTTGCTACTTTTATGCTTCACTCGAATGCAGGTGGAGATGAGGGGTCGGTTGAGCGTTTTCACAGCAGAAAGCAGGAACTGTGCTGGCCCGGACCAATTCATTGTCAGTTGGGCGGCAGAGGATGAGAAGGAGGAGTTTCGGCAGGCTATAGTAGCTGAGTGCCTCTAGATTCGTGTACTTGTGGCAGCACGGACAAAGAGGGCTTGTTCGAGCGACTCAGCGGAATGCAGGCAGCCGTGCTACGACTTATCCCCTTGTTAGTTGCATTCTTGACCTTTTTCTTTCTCAAAGCTGACCGACTGCAGCCACTGTCCGTACTAGGAACCGGCAATTGAAATCTTTGCTCCTTCCAGGTGCCCGGTGTTGTGGAAAAGCGACCCTCAGTGTTGAAAGGTGACAGCCTGGTGGCCACCATGCTTGGGGCTGGCGACCGACCGGACCCATCCCGATGCTATCGTGGCTACGTGTACGAAGTGGAGCAAGCCAGGCTCAAGCTGAGCTTTCACGAGAGGTAAGCAGTCGCATGTGGTCACCTGGAACCCACCACCCCACGATTGTGGAGTCGTCGATACCCTCGGCTCTTGACGTGTAGTCAGGGGCTTGAATGGACTTTGAGTGGAGTGCGTTGGGATGAAGCTGGTTGGATATAGGTCAGGTGCTCTCATTTCTATTGTCAATCCTTTAATGATGTAGCAAGAAAAGAGTAAACGAACTAACAGTGCAAGAGAAAGAGAAAAGAAAGACGACTAGGCAGAGGTGTGCTCATCAGCCTGCAGCTGGAGCCGCGGCGAGAAGCAAGGATGGAGAGAAGCAAGGCAGTCGTTCGCAATTCTGGCAATTCTGCCGTGCCAGCAGTGGGTGAGCCGTGGCTGAAGGAGGCTTCTTTTATTCGAGCACATTGGCCGATTGATGGGCAGCAAGCAATTCGCGAAGGGAAAGGTAATGATGTGCCAGCGTCCGATGGCTCTTGATGCACAGCCTGTCGAGGTCTGTTCGAGCGGCTGGGCAGCATCCTAAGCCTATTCCCATTGTCCTACTTTTACTATGCATAGATCTGCTGCTGGTGGAATGTGTAATGAATGGAATCACTACTTCCTTAGCCTAAGGTCATGTCGAAGTGCTTTTCAAAAAGGCTTTAGTTAAGCCGATAATTGAAAAAAAGGCAACACCAGACCAGGAGAACTTGAGGAACCGCTGCTCAATCCTCCTTCTACCGTTCCTATCAAAGACACTAGAACAAGTTGTGGTAGACCAGCTGAACTCTTATATATTGAAACTTCAAACCTTTTGTAAGTAAGTTCTTGTCTGGTTTTAAAGCTAATCACTCCACAGATTCAGCAGTGCTTTAGGTATAAAACGACCTTTTTAAGGATGCAGACTTGGGCGTTGTTTGGCTTGAACTTTTTGGCAATGTTTGATACTATTGATGACCAAGTCTTTCTTGAGCCCCTCTCTTCTCGCCTGGGCATCACAAGGACAACACTATCCACAGTGGTTCTGGTCTCATCTCAGTAGAAGACTTGAAAGTATTAATGTGAACTGACAAATGTTCAAATGTTATCCGGGAAACAACCGAAGTATAGTGTACCTCAGGGTTCAGCACCTGGTCTGCTTCTTTTCACAGTTAATTTGCTCACTCTTGCCGACGTGATCGCCAAGCACAATCTAGGCTTTCACTTCTGTGCAGATTAGACTTAATCGTCGTACCTTTGCTTTGGTCCCCCAACCCTCTAGCTCGTCGAATTTAATTAACTCCCTCGTTGCACTTATTGCTGACATCCACACAGGGATGACAGCACACTTTCTTTAATTGAATGACGATAAAGTTACTAGTTATGGGACAACCAATCGTGACTAATAAATTGGAAAAGTTAATGCCCATAATCGGCTCTGCCAGCTTATATTCTGTTGCATTCACACGAAATCTAGGTGTGCTGTTCCAAAGTGACCTTTCACTAAACGCCCACATCTGCTCCACAGTCAAGTCAGCCTACTTTTTGTTATCTAACATTGCGAAAGTTCAGGCTTTCTTGGACATAGTTAATACATCTAAATTGGCCCATGTATCTGTGATATCCTGTTTCGACTTATGCAACTCACTGCTTGCTGGTCTACAGGCCTGTGGAATCAGGCCCTCACAGTTACAATTGGGGCAAAACTTTGCAGTTAGGCTTGTCTGTCGTGGGTGTCGAAGTTGCCACATCATCACACCACTACTCGCCTACCTGCACTTACTGCCAACCCGGCAGCATATTGACTTCAAGATTCCATAACTCACTTTTAGGTTCCTTCATTCTCTGGCTCCGGCCTACTTATCTGAACTACTCAGGCCAGGTATACGTACCACCTGCTTTCTGTGTCAACTTGTGTAGCTATATTTCGTAACAACAATTTCCAAAAGATTCGAGCTTGATTCGAGGCATAGTTACGTGATTTGATTTAGAAGAGCAGATGGTATGGTGCCCAGCCTGATTGAGGAGTTTATCTGCTAGGTAGGCTGTAGGCAGAAAATGAAGGGACATACAAGTGAGGGACAGAACCTTGAAGTCGATACTCTGCTTTATTGGGAGCCGAGATTGCAGGTCAGTTAGAAGGGGTGTAATAGGGCGAATGCATGCACGCGACAGATAAGCCTGACTGCAAGCAGTGAGTTGCAGAAGCCGAGACAGGAAATCATAGATCGCATGCGACAACTTGGATGTTTATGTATATATAAGCACACATGGTACATATTATTTATGCATGTGCATGCAGGCATTTTGCTTTTTGCCTGCGGTCTGGCACCTCTGAGATTAGTCGGTGCTGCTGATTGACGGCTAACAGGGGAAGGGCAGAGCCTAGACAGATTTTAACTTTCATTTTTTCAACCACAGATCGACCACTGGCCGTCTATCTGCATTGTAAGTAACTGCCAAAATTCTTATACCTAGAGCAGGGATCGATCCCACAACCTGTGTGTTACTGGTCCAATACTATTTTGATATGGCTATCTTGACTATCGCTTGCATGGCACTGCAATATGGTTGAAAGCCTCGTCTTTAAATTACCGCTTACTATTGTTTAGATTGAGTACAACTGGCAGCTATTTTCTGATCATATCGAACCAGTCTTCAGAATGGGGCGTGCCTCACAGCCCCGGAGCTCGCGATGCCGGCAAACTGTTAGTGGCTGCACGGCTGATGCAGCTGTGTACTGAGCCGGCTTGAGTCATTGCACGCCACATTTTCAGCCTGGTCGCGAGTCACATCAGCGGCACACATTTCACCGTGGAGTTTAACTACAATCGGTTCCCACTTAGCTACTCGCATCGCGCAATCGAGATGGCCGCACAGCACGAGCTCTGGCCCGTGCTGTTCCCTACCTATGCCGACACGGCAAGGAGCAGAGAGCAGCAAAGTCGCCTGAAGAAGCTTGCCGAAGAGGTCAAGTAAGTGGGTCAAGAGGGTCAAGTGGAGCACAGCCTCCGAGTGTGAGGAGACGTGAATCGCCTTCTGTCTCTTCCATGTAGTGCTTCGATTTTGTGTCTCAGGGTGTCGTAGCTTCGGCGCCGAAGGGGGAAGATTGGATGTCACTTCGGTCTCGCCCACCATGGTGCCTTTTTTTCTCACAGGTTCAAGAATCGCCTGATAGAGAAAAACGCCGAACAGCAGCGTGCGGTTAAGCGCATCGTGGCCGGCTCGTCGGGATCGGCTCCGTACCTCATCTTCGGGCCCCCTGGAACTGGCAAGACCGTGACATTGGTCGAGGCGATGACGCAGGTGAGTCGAGTGCTGCTCTCTCTCTCTCTCTCTTTCTCTTCCTCCCTCTCTCTGTCTCTCTCCCTCTGTCTGTATGTCAATTTTTCTCTCGTGCTGTCACACACTCTCTGTGCATTGCACAAGGTCGGTCAGTGGTTGAACTCTCGGCTGTCGGATGCCTATTGCCCACTGTGCTCTGGTCACCTGGCCCAGGCGACCATTGATCAAGCTGATCCTCCAGTTCGCCCAAATGTCATCTCATTACCCCTACCGATGCCATTTGCTAGTGGCCGTGCTTAAGGAATGTGGTTTCCTTGAACAGGGTGTTAGTTCGAGCAAGTCTGTGGTGGCCAGTAGTTCAGCTGCAGACTCGATGTCAGCTGGATTGGCGATCAGTACACGGACAAGAAACAGACAAATGGTGAACATTAGCAGACAAGTTTGTGGCCTTTAAGCTAAGCATCTATACAAAAGTATAGTCTCTCTTGAACGGTGATGGCCAGCTGGTTTATTAAATGTTTGAGCTGCTTTAAAGCGTCTTACTTCTAGGAAGTGCAGTGCAATCTGGGAAGTGCAGTGCAGTCTGGAAAGCACTGCTAAGCCTGCACGTAGGTAGATCGAAGGCGATTGTGGATATATAGGTAAGTGCCACAGGTGCTGGCCTCCGTATTGTTACGTGAAGCCGGGATTCGGGTCGCAAGCTGATTGGCTAAGAGTGAAAAGAACGGTCCCCTGCATTCTTCCTCGAGTGCTGAGTGGTATGTGTGGTGCACATTTGCTGGGCGTACTTTGGCTGCGATAAGTGGCAATGCCATGAGCGATGCAATGAGCTCTGACGTCAGCTTACACAAAAAGTCGTATCACGCAGCTCTAGCCGAACCTGACGATTCGGTCAATTGCATGCCTGTTGTCTCAGTCTGCTATTACTCACCCGCCACCGCCGAGCTTGTCCTTAATAATAATAATCATAATAATAATAATAATTCACTTGATAAAGCGCCCTCAGAGAACTTAATCTCTCTCTAGGCGCTTTACATTTGCTGTAAAGTGAAATGCAATTGAATGGTAAGTAAAATCATGCTTGAAAAACAAACGAAATGAATAATATGGTTAGGGGTGACATGCACAGGGTTATTAGCAGCAGCGAGCTCAGCCCATGACTGGATTCACTTTGTTTCCCAGGTGTACTATTTGCACGAGGGTAGCCGCATACTGGCGTGCGCACCTTACAACGATGCTGCCGACCTGCTGGCACATCACCTGCTGAAACACATTCCAAAGTGCGAACTGATTCGCGTCAACTGCCAATCGAGACTGAAGAAGGACATTGCGTTTGCTGAGGTGAGGCTGCTGCCTATTGTTCAGCCGCGTGCAATGGATTTGTGCCTCAAAGCTGGTCACTATTGCAATTACCACCAGTCACATCAACGGACTGCTGGCTTTTATACCTACCCCCTTCCCATTGTGGCATTACTACGGCTGCAGGGTACATGTTGCTGACACTGAGCACTCTGTGAGTGAGAGAAACCAAGTTTACTCGTAAGAAAGAGAGAGAGAGAGAGAGAGAGTGGTAGGAAGGGAGGTGGTGTGTGTGTGTGTGTGTGTGTGAGAGAGAGAGAGAGAGAGAGAGAGAGAGAGAGAGAGAAGGAGAGATTGTTGGCATCAGCTCTCTTTCAGGGTTAAAGAATACCCCTGTATGTGTTAGCTACACTAAACCAAGTACTGACATGGTTGCTGCCCATCTTAGCAAACGAAACGGTTCCGGCCATCTGATGGCCTTGCACTTCGCATGTGCAAGCAGGTTATTTTATATATCGACTAGTTAACACAGGTGGGCATGTTTATCTTCCGACATCCAGAGTACACGGTCGTATGGACAAATAAAGGACTCCAGTTTTGCAAGAAAACTGCATTAGTTGTTTCTCTGCTGCTGTTGCACAGCCAACCACGATTGGTAAGCTAAATGGCCTACCAAACTCATTACACTAACTTTCTTTAAATAATAATAGTAATGCCAGCAGTGCAATAGGTTTGCATAGTTTTTTATCTGCTGAAGATGCATCTGCTCCGCTCAGCTTTACCTTCGCTGCTGAGTGAACTTGGTCTTTTTTGTTTGTGTGTGCTTTGCCTGATTCAGCGAATGCTACTAATCAGGGGTCCAGCTGATAGGTGACCTTGTGTGTCTTCTGTGCTTTTGAATGCTGGTCTTGCACGATACTCGTGTGTGTTTTCGGATGCTTTTCTAAGCAAGGTACCATGCATCAACCCTTGGTTTTTGCTTGTCTTTCAGCAGAGTTAAAGCGCCTGGATAGAGATTTAGTTCTTGGGGCGATGGAGCTAAATTTCCAACGCACTGCAAGAGAAGTAGTAACCAAGAGTTAATCATGCCGAGCGACTTAGTATGATTATTTAATGCATTTAGCCCTTTTGCCGTGAAACAATGTTTGGCGGGCTGCACAGTTTCGTTCAAATACTCACCTCTAGCCGGTCGTGATGAGGGCTATAGCTGGTAGCCCATCTGCAGTGTGACTGCACAACTGGTTTGCTAGCTAAAGCTTGGCTGACTAATGAAGAAGTGAACTCGCCAAGACAGTCGAGGAATAATGGAGAATCCAGAGTGTCGAATCAGAATCGGCAACTACGTGCCTATGGTAAAGAGTGCTCGACTCTTTTTCCTCCTGCATAGCAAACTCGTTATCTGCTGCACGTGGAGAACTTTGAAAATTGAGAGCTTTTGAGAACTCATCAAGCTAACGCGTCCTCTTCGTCTTAATTCTTTGCTTGTGCATGGGGGGAGGAGGAATCGCAAAAGACCTATCAGGAGTGCACGATGGATCTGGCCTTTCATGGGCCATGCACACATTTTCGGACTGCACAGAGAACTTGGTATTGCTCGCCTGCTTAGTCTTAGTCAGGATGGTCTCTTCTCGCGCTTCGGTCGTGGAAGAAGCCATCGTGCCAGCATCTATCTACAGCTGTTGCTCTTCGTAGGTGGCAGCTGGTCATGTGTGAGGGTTTCATCATCAGTGTGCCCGTGTTGCATGCCAGTTCCTCGGTCGGTTCCGCCTGCTTAGCCGTCTTGACATTGCCTCCTGCCACTGCTGCTGTGCCAGATGAGGTCTGCTTTCCTGCCTCCGGAGCCCTCCTTCTTCCATGTCTATCCCATCTTTCAGGTGGCCGAGGTGGCAAACTACGACGATGCCGGGGAGGTCTGGTATCCACCACTGGACGTTTTCAAGTCAAAGAGAGTAGTCGTGTGCACGCTCATCGCAGCCGGCCGGTAAGCGCTGCCACATTGCCTCACGTGCACGAGTGCATCACATTGGTCTAGCAGCCCACGAGCCGTATGGCCTGCCATCGGCCAGTGCCGATGGCCCGGCTTCCTTACCGAGCTTTGTGTTTGCCCGTGCGATAGGCTTTCGGGGAGCTGACGTGCAGTGAGGGGGAGAGCCGACGTGCGGTTGACTGGCGCCGGTGAGCCAGTGAAGGCTTGGGTTGTGCCCATGTTCTCTCATTAGTTGTCAGCTGAGTAGTCTGCTTCTTTTGCAGCATAAGTAATGTGCCTGTCCAGCATCAGCGCAGTGCCTAGAAAGAGACTAGCTTTGTTGCATTATGCAAAACGCCTTATTACCGTCATCATTATTCCTGCCATGGTGAGGCGCATTTCATTTTTTCAACGTGTTGCATCGTTGGTTCTGCTCAAAGCTGCAGTGATTCAGAGCTGGATTCGGGCTGCTTGGCCAGGGCTTTGCCAGAGAGATGCTTCCGGCATCGTGTGTGACCGATGATGGCGATGACAGAGGGCAAGCGGTCTTGGCTACGGTTTCATACAGATAGCTTTTTGTGCACTTTGATGCTGTAGTGCCTCTCTTACATGTTATATGCATATAAATCACGGGGATGCTCTCTAGCCGAGACCCCTACTCAGAGGACCACGTTTCGATTTTTCTGGTTTCTGCTGGCATCGGAAGTAGCTAGATTCCTATTGGCAGTGTCGCTTGTTGCCCCAATCAAGCGTTTGCAGCCGAAGTACTTTCTGCTGGTACAGGTTTGATGTATTCCATTTCAGTTCTTCCGGTGCAGGTGAAGCACAGAAGGAATGCAGCGGTCGTCAACACCGCCTGAGCTATCCTTGGCTGCCTCTCTGAGTCGATGTTCTTGCTCATTGTAGGCTCGCTTCTTCGGTACTAGGTCGGGAGTTCTTCTCGCACATATTCATCGACGAGTGCGGACACGCAATCGAACCGGAAGCTGTCATCCCAATCGGTGGCTTTGCAAAGCCCGACGGCAGTGGCAGCCCGACGCAGGTGGTTCTGGCGGGTGATCCACGGCAGCTGTCACCAGCCCTAAGGTCCGTGGAGGGGGTCCGTGGTGGCCTTGGTGAGTGTTAGAGCTCGAGCTCCCCTCTGATTTCAGTTCGATCAAACCCGCCTTACTTGAAATGGTCTGGCATGGCAGCGGCAGCAGCCGTATCTAGTTTCACACTTTTCTAACCGGAGGTCAGACCGATTCGTTTTCTGGTGCCACCGGTAGCATGCCTAGTCAAAGTAAAGTAATGTCATGTGTCTCTGTAACTTCACCAAGCCACAAAGACTATGTGGGGGAAAGGCTGAAGGGTTTCATACAGCAAACTTAAAGCCTAAGCGGCTTTCGGTAGCATTTTTTAGACAGCAGACTTCATCTCAAAGTAAAGTGAGAGCTCATTTAGTAGTCTCCTGTATATCGAGGTAGAAGTGCCTTAACGGGTATCACTGCCGATTGCAGTTGGCAATAAACGATCGTCCAATGCAGGGCGAGAACCCTTGATTTTGAAGTGCAAGTGCCTTACCCCTTCGACTAAGATGTATTTCCTGTCGAAGCTAGAACAGTTAAAAGGTAGCAAGAAAACTTATGTACAACTCCTCACTCTACACGTCCTCCGGCCGGCTGGCACATGATGTGTCAGCTTCATTCAGAAGACTGCCTCTACAGCTAGCCATCACATCCGATCCCTATCCAAGATTAGGAGCTGTCTCCCACAGTGGCTTGTAAAAAATTTAACTAGCTCTTTAGTTCTGTCTCGGCTTGATTATTGTAATTCCCTTTTGGCTGGGCTGCCAAAGAAAGCTATTATGCCACTACAGAGGACTATGAATATGGCTGCAAGGCTGGTCTTCAAGTCCCAGCGGTTTGAGCACGTGTCTCCTTTGCTGAAAGAGCTAGGATGGTTGCCGGTTGAGCAAAGGATACAGAGCAAAGTTCTTACGCTGACCCACAAGGCCCGCCACGGCTTGGCTCCTTCGTACCTAGCTGAACTGCTGCATCAGTTTCAGCCTGTTCGTGCCCTCAGGTCCTGTGTGGACAATAAGTTAGCTGTCCCATTCCTCCACTTAAAGGCAGTTGGCGACAGAAGCTTTAGCTCTGCAGGTCCTAGACTGTGAAACTCGCTTCCACAATTCTTGCGCAACAACAACTACTCTCCTACTGCCGACTATGGTACATCTTTTTCAGCGGTCCTGAGCTGCTACTTTCATGCTACTCACTACCTCAACTGCTCTCCTAACTCTGCTATGCTTCCCACTTTCTCTTTATTGCGTGAGACGAAGTCTGTTGGGTACCGAATGCGTACCGAAAGCCGCTTAGGCTGTGAATGCGCTATGCAAAACTCTCCTGCGTAACACCCACATGGTCTCTATGACTTTGTGGAGTTACAGACAGATACATTACAATACATTACATTACATTTCGTTTTGTTTCATTTTTGCTCTACATAGTTTATTCCTGTTTGTTTCCTGTCTGATTACATTGCCATGTATTCTTCTGCTCAGGTGAGAAGTGCACATGCAATGCAGATTACCGGATTTTTGCTTCTATGACTCAAGCATGTACTTACTCGGTAAAGTTATCTGGCTAAAAAGTCTAGCTGATTTAGTAGCTGCTTCGACTGTTCAGCTGCCGAAGACTCGTTCGGTTTTGAACCTCAGTCGGCGATCCGGAGTTGCCTATTTACAGGATTCCAACTCATGGCCTGTGAGGGGTGAAATGTGAGCCTATTACGATTAGGTTTTGAGCCATTTGCAGCCATTTGTGTCTGTACAAAAATGTGATTTAACTTTTCGCTGGTTTGATCTAGTGGTTAAGGTGCTCGCCTCGACCAAGGTCAAGGTGAATGTATATGACGATCGGGGTCATCGGCTCGAGAGCCATATCAAACGAAGCACATGAATAGAGATTAAGTTCTCTTGTGGCACTATAATCCTCAGCATAGAGAGAGCATACTCCAAGAAAGCAGTAGATTACAAGATTACATTAGGATCGTGGCTGGATTTTATGTTTGGGCTGGCTGTTCCCGGGGCCATGGCGATGTTGTTACCCTGAATGAGAATAATGATATCTGGCAGTGACAGTTCGAAGCCGCATGCAAGACGTCAATGGTCACATTGATGTATGCTATTTAACAAAATGTGTGCATCATAGTACATTTAAAACCTAGCTTGGAGCATGAATGCTAGAATGCCTCAGAGCATTATTCTCAAACTAAAACTCGACGATTTGGGTCACAATGATCCGTGTGCAATGATCCTTACTATATATTTATTGAAGTTATACTTTTTGGTTACTGTGTGAATAATCCACTACTGTTGCTGCCCTCACATCTGTGGCCGATTTTTGCCTTTTCCCACTATACCAATCTCTTTTTAACACTCGGATGTGGATGACACTCAGTTGTACCTTTGCTTTTATCCCTCTCAGCCCTCCAGCACGCCGAATTCTCTCAACTCCCTTGCTGCACGTATTGATGATATCTGCACATGGATGGTTGCAAATTTTCTTACATTGAATGACGATACAAGTAACTTACTAGTTATGGGCAAACCAAGTGTGATTCAGAAATTCAAAAGGCTAATGCTCAAAATTGGCTCTGCCAGCATATCTCCTCGTAAATCTGCACGAAATCTAGGTGTCATTTTCCAAAGTGACTTTTCATTAGACGACCACATCAGCTCCACAATCAAGTCTACCTACTTTCAGCAACATAACATAGCTAAACTTTGGGCTTGTTTAGATAGGAATACCACATCTAAGTTGGTCTATGCATTTGTGACTTCCCGCCTTGACTTCTTTAACTCACTGCTTGCTGGCCTATCGGCATGTGCAATCAGGCGCTTACAGGTGGTGCAAAACTCTGCAGCTAAGCCTGTCTGTCGTGAGCATCGTATTTGCCACTTCACACCACTTCTTGCCGACCGTCACTGGCTACCAGTCAAGCAACAGATCGACTTCAAGGTTTTGTTGCTCACTTTTAGGTCCCTTCATTCCTTGGCTCTAGCTTATCTATCAGATATACTCCCCGACCAGGCTAAGCGTCGTGCCAACTGCTTTTCGGAATCCAACTGTTGACCTATTCCTCATTAAAACCTCAAATCCTTTGGAGACCGTGCATTTAGTTCGTATGCTCACCAAGCCTGGAACTCACTCCCGACTTGCGTCAGCACATGCCCTGACTTGACCACATTTAAAAAGAGCTTGATAACTCACCTATTTATGACAGCATTTGGTCGGTCCCCGTGTTTCGGCCTACATGTGCTTATGCATGCTGACACTGTTACATGCTGCCACTAACCACACTTGCATGCTGACCCTGTGCATGTCACCCCTAACCACGTTGTTTATGTTGTTTAGCAAGCATGATACCACCCACCATTCGATCGTGTTTCCTTTGCAGAAAATGTAAAGCGCCTATAAAGAGATAGAGTTATCCGAGGGTGCTTTATCAAGTTATCAATCTTATTATTGTTATTAATACGGTATGCTATTATTTAATTGGAGCAGAATTGAATCGTTTGGACCACCAGAGCTCCAGCAATAGATCTTACTTCCAAAATGATCCAGGTCTTGCTTTGCAGAGGAGTTTTACTATTTCGTGTAGTTGTCTGTAAGGACTACTGCTCAGCAGTTTAGCCCCTGGGTGTTACTTAGCCTATGGGGTTGAGGTGCTTGGCCTTTAGGATCCAGGTCGGGATGTTCGAGTCCTGCAGTTGGCCATTCTTTGTGCTCTCTGTAAGCAAGCAGGGATAGCCAGCCGCCGAACGTCTTCAGCTGCTATGTAAATGAAGCTGCTGAGACTAAGCTTACCTTTTTTAACTTCTCGAGGCCATCTTAATGAATGTTTGGCAGAGATTCGAGAAGCACCTTCTCTCAATGAGCTCTTGCTCACTTACCGCCGGGCCTGCTTCAGATCTGTCTCTGCTGGAGCGCCTGATGCGAGACAATCCGGGCTACCAGCGGAGCAGGAGCTCAAACCTGTTTAACGATGAGCTCCTCACCAAGCTCGTGAATAACTACCGATCCCATCCCGCGATCCTCGAGGTGCCGAACGAGCTGTTCTACGACGACGAGCTGCGCATCTGTGCAGACTACGTCGAGTACACCAAGTTCGCTCGATGGTCGAAGCTGCCCACGCAGAATTTCCCCATCGTCGTTCACGGAGTGTGCGGCTCTGACGAGCGAGAGGAGAGCAGCCCGTCGTTCTTTAACGTAGACGAGGCGACTACCGTGTGCGACTACGTCATGGAGCTGCTGGAGCTGAAGTCGCCGAAAGTGAAGCCAGAGCACATAGGCATAATAGCGCCGTATAGGAAACAGGTGGGTGCGGCGCACCAGATTAGTTCCTGTGCCCTTCAAATGTTGCTGCTGCTGCCGTGCAATGGGTGGCAGCCGTGACTTGAAAGGAGAGTCCGGCTGCGATAAAAAAAGCTGCCAGAAAGTGCTGCACTCTTCTGAATTTCGGTCGAACAGAGGCTCTTTTTGTTTTACTGGCCACTTCAGATTCAGATTTATTCATGTTCGTTTGTGGTCCTGTCCTGTTGATTCTGGTTTTGCGAAATACTCATGAAAACCGAAAGATTTACTCGTGTTAAGTCTTGCAAATTAAGGCAAATACTGTACAGACCGGTGGGACTGCTTTCAGCATGGGTTCAGTTCATTACATCCCGACTACGCTTCTGTTGCTCACCAGTACTAGTGGGGCCTCCTACTTGTGCAATGAAATCCTTACTGTGTTCGTACAACTCTGCACCCTGGCTTATCTATCGTAGGCTTTGCAGCTGCCACAGTACATATTTCGCTTGCCACTCTGCACTGGCTGACCATCAAGTAGTCTATCAACTTCAAGCTTCTATCACTCGCTTTCAGGCCCCCTTTGTACTTTTGCTCCGACCTACCTATCTGGTCTGAATTACTTCCTCACCATGCCTCCGGTTGCTCTAACAGCTTGTTCGACTCAGATCGTTTGGTTGTGCTCATAACCATCGTTAAATCTCTTGGAGACCATGCCTTCAGTTGGTTGCTAAGCTGTCAAAGCCTAAACTCGGTACCGAATAACATTAAATTATCTCCCAATTGGGAAAAATTAAAGAATACTCCTCTCAGCTTTTGCCTCTCCGAGTGTAAAGTTCTTTATGTACCTGCATGTACTGAAATTATGCACACATGACTTACTTATTGCCACGGTTCCATTTCAGCACATCTGAAGTGCCTAGAAAGAGATTTATTTCATTAAGGCGATGTGTCGATTTTTATTTTCATTTTAGCTACAATAGTATAATAGTAACTTTTAAGTTACTATTTGTTCCGTCCGGCAAAAGATGGCTCATGTTCGCTGATCTTGTGAACATTATTAGTTCGACTCTGATTAACTAAATAGCAGTGAGTGCTCCACTTGACTGCCACCATTTTAACATAGCGTATTGGTTCCTAAAGTGTTAGGTAAATGAGTTAGAAGCTTCATTTCAATCAGCTTGGCATTTGATCGAACTGAACGTGGAAAAAAGTAATGCAGATGATATCAATGCGTGCACCCATCCTTTGGAAAGTCTCTGCAGCCATTCAGCAGATGGTGTGTTATGTGACAGTGTCTCCGGCAGCGGCTGTTCTAATGAAGTCTCACAGTGACACGAAGACACGAGCTGGCGAACATGAGTGGTGAACGAGACTCTCGTCTTCATTCCTCCATCGGGTACATATACGAGCTGGGGGGGGCTGACTCACCACAGATAAGGCATACATCAGCTGCCGAGAAGCAGCAGGGGCACACAACAGGTGCAACGCTGCTGATGGTCCCCCAGCTTCCTTGTTTATGAGAGCCTGCCGAACGTCGATACAAGAGTCTGATATGTGTCAAGAAATGTACGAAACTGCTCTTGGATCGATAATGACCTTGTTGAAGCCTACATTAGTATAAGGCAGGAGTCTTGCTGAATACACAGAAAAGCCTCTGCATGTAGCATTCAGTATTAGTTATTATAGTTCTTACACTGACCCACAAGGCCCGCCACGGCTTGGCTCCTTCGTACCTAGCTGAACTGCTGCATCAGTTTCAGCCTGTTTGCGCCCTCAGGTCCTGTGTGGACAATGAATTAGCTGTCCCATTCCTCCGCTTAAAGACAGTTGGCGACAGAAGCTTTAGCTCTGCAGGTCCTAGACTGTGGAACTCGCTTCCACAATTCTTATGCAACTACATCTACTCTCCAGCTGCCGACTATGGCACATCTTTTCAGCGGTCCTGAACTGCTACTTCTATGCTACTCACTACCTCAACTGCTCTCCTAACTCTGCTATGCTTCCCACTTTCTCTTTATTGCGTGAGACGAAGTCTGTTGGGTACCGAATGCGTACCGAAAGCCGCTTAGGCTGTGAGTGTGCTATACAAAACTCTCCTGCATAACACCCACATGGTCTTTATGACTTTGTGGAGTTACAGACGGAGATACATTACATTAAGCACTTATTCACTCACCCATACTAGGATGAGCAAATGGCTGCAGTGTACAATAATGGTAGAAAAGCATGGCCGTCAGTCTTTTGTTTATAGGTTGCCACTGGGTGGCTTTTCGGCAGTCAAACCATATGAAAGGGCCCCGAGTCTAGAAATTGAGCCTTCGATGCTGTGCATATTGGTCATGTGCTTGACCGCCGTGGGTCTTACAAGTTAAATTCCTTCAGAGTTGGCTGTTGTTAAAACTATTGCTTGCATATTTGAGTTCGGTATAATATAGGTATATAGATGGAGAGAGAGGGGGTGAGGGAGGGAGAGAGAGAGAGAGAGAGAGAGAGAGAGAGAGAGAGAGAGAGAGAGAGAGAGAGAGAGAGAGAGAGAGAGAGAGAGAGAGAGACAGACAGACAGACAGACAGACAGACACAGAGAGAGGGAAAGAAAGAGAGAGAGAGAGAGAGAGAGAGAGAGAGAGAGAGAGAGAGAGAGAGAGAGAGAGAGAGAGAGAGAGAGAGAGAGGTGTACCAACAAGTGCAAATCCATGTCTTGCTGACACCTAATGCTGCAAATTTGCCTCCTATTGGCTTATGTTTAAAAGTATAATAATGCTAAAACGTTTGTATTGAGCTCTTCGAGAACTAAACCTCGCACTAGGCTGTATACATATGCGGTCAAGGTAAGCCAGCATGTCAGTTGGATAGTGATAACGTGCACAAAAGGTTATCTGACTCGTTATAACCTGTCAGCACACAAGCACACGTAGCATTCTTCACACAGCCGAAACAAAAAGCGCCCAAGTTCAGGTTTTTGTCTTTTTAAATGTACATTAAGGGGATGCTATGATGTCAGTCGGGCGTTCCAGCTCTGGGAGCTTACTGAAGGCAGGTCTCCCAAGGATTTTTAGGTTAGCTAGAGGCACATCTAAACTACTATAGTCAGAAGTTCAGCTTAGTGAGAATTGTTTTAATCTGGCAGCTGTGACATTCACCACAGAAAGTTTGATCTGAAGAGTTTTGCACGTAACTTTAAGCATGTTATCGCACAGGCGAATTGACCTGCACATAGTGGCTTACAGAAATCCAGACATTATGCCATAACTGGATTAGGCACCTTGGCTCTGGTAACCTAATCTATAACCTGTCTAAGCAAGCCTGATTGTTTTATCACGATGATCAGCTCAATGTTGCCAGACTTTACTGTGTAGCTGATCTGGTCACAATAAGTGTATCCAGTCACCTGTCACCATATTTATCCTATTCATGACTCGAAAGTATGGTTGTGACCTCGTTCGAGGGTGCGGGATGATGCATTGGCCTGATCTATCGACGTGAGGCAGCACTTCGGAGGCTCTCATAACGTTACTGCATCACCTGCCCTTATGAACTGGCCGATAATGGTCAGTGCCAAATAATCGATTAAAAAATCCTGCTACCAGCAGAATTGGATCATGGCATTTTACCATCAGAGTGTAGTGACATGGAGAGACCATTGGGCAGCCCCATACTTTAAAATTCTGTTGTTGACTTTAGTCTGACGTTTTTCAAGTATAATGCTGTATTACAATAACGTGTATTTAAATGCTGTAAGCTTGCTGGTTTTTTTAGTTTATTGGTTGGTGGCTAGTTTTGTTATGGTGTCCGGGCACTGTCAATGCGATTTTTTATGGCTTTGCATAACATTGAATCCTGATTGTTACTGCAGATCCAGAAGATACGTCTGCTTCTGGAGAACCACGAGAAAAGATCTCCTCTCAGCCTCAACTTGGCCCGAATTAAAGTCGGTACTGTGGAGGAATTCCAAGGACAGGAGCGACAGATCATCATTATTTCCACTGTTCGTAGTCTTCAGCACGAGTTCATGCGCATGGATATTGAACATAATCTTGGATTTCTGATGAATCCGAAGGTACCCTGTATACTGTGTACTAGTTGGATGTCTTATGTTTATAAAGCTTTTCCTTGTGTGGTTAGCCGTTTTTTGAAGTTGCTATATATGCAATCGTTGGATTGCAACTTAGGTGTTACCAACTTGGGGCAGACGGTCTCTAATTGCTTTGCAAGATTGCTTTGAATACATGTGTACTTTTTCACATTCTCAGTGTTTGCTAAGTCACATCGAAGATAAGATAGCGACTTACCGATCAAATTATCTAAATATGACATGTGACAATATGACACTGCACGTGGCTGAGCCAGCTGCTATATATGTATTTGCTGCATATTCGGACCTCTGAGCATGCGTCTGCGGCCAGAAAATATATTTCTAGTCAGTATCAGGTGGGGGCTCATCACTAACTTTTTGCAGCTGGAAGCAAACACACTACACACTAGCTACATTTGGGCTGTACCTGTTGTGGTATGAGCATGAGATTCTCTTGTTCTTTTAATGTTTTGTCTAGTGAGCGAACTAGTCCCTTTTCGTTGGAGTTCCTTCCACAGTACTAGAAAATGGGGGATTGAACGTATCCGTCGACCCAGCCAATTGACTGTACAGCCTAGACAAATCGTATGTGTTGCCCTGCAAACATAACTTGAGCACACTCCAGCTCGACCTGAGTTCAGCTTACATGCTTACCAAGAAGACGGCTCATGCTGGAAGAAGATACTTTTTTCTACCCAAAACAATAAACACCTTTTGATATTAATCTGTACAGACTTAAGGATGCTTCCTTCATAGGCCAGGCACCAGCTCAAGTGAAATGGGTTGCCCTTTCTATGTGATACCTGCCAGAGCATTCTGTTACGACAGCAGGTGTGAAAAATTGCCCCCCCCAGCCCTCAATTGAAGCTACTATGTGCACACAGCTGTACAAATCCTCCGGTGTCACCGCACAAGTTCATATCATCTAGCCTAACGGTCTCATAAATGTAGGTGAGAAATTAAAAACTGAACTGCCATTTGCAGGCTCAACAGTTTTGTGCCGTTACGAACATGTTGATGAGAAAATAATCCCTAATCATTGGCCGGGTCATGGGCACAGTCGTATGACGTCCCCCAATACCTTGATGCCAATTAGCTCTTTGGTGCTGTGCTAGATTGATCTTGCTTTCAGCAGATGCTATGAAGCAAAGCAGCAACATTCTGTCTGCCGCTGTCCTGGCTGCCTACTGGTACCGTGTTCACTGTGCCACACCAAGCCGTTAGAGCTAAGCCGGTGATTAAGCTCGACTTTCGTCGGATGTCGGCATGCCGTCAGACCAGCTTGTGTCTTTTTGGAGCACCATCAATCATTGACCTGTCTTAGTGATTAATGGAAAAACAGCAACCTCTGACTCTCCTGTCTAACTTGGATGCTTTCCAAAACTCTTTGCAGCCCCTCTCCTCAGCCCCCCCTTTCCCAAACCTGGCCAGGAGCCGATGACTTCGGTTCCTGTCGGCCGCTCAGCTGTGTGGGTGGATGGCATTTGTTGTGCATGGGAGCTTCCAGCGTTCGCTCTGCAGACATCCGTCTGTTGTCTGCAGCGCCGCTGCCGGGTGCTGGTCGCACGATAGCTTGCCGACTGTACTCATGCTGCCTGAATGATGTGGAGCACGGTTTGACCGTTTGCAGAGGTTCAACGTGTCGTTGACGAGGGCAAAGTCACTGCTGATTGTCGTGGGGAATCCCTTTCTACTTATCAAAGATGTGTGGTGGAAGCGGTGAGGTCGCAAGTCTACGTGCTGCTGCTAGCTGCTACTTCTTGCTGGGGCTGTGGCCTAGGCTGCTGCTGCTCTCAATGCTGACCTGTTTGCTGCCTGAACGGTTTCGAGTAGTGCTTAGAGTGGCTGTAGAAGCTTTCTGGGCTGTGAGCATCTGTGCACATGTATGCAGAACATGGCTTCCAGAGGGAGATGACACCATTTTTAGACGTCTGAATAGGTCTAGGGTCTAGTAAGTGGCTTGCCTTGGGAGTGCCCACACGGCCTGCCGGCGAGCGCTTGCACTGACAGCGGGCTACGGCCATGCTGCATGTTGCAGCCTAGCCACGCACAGGCGCTCAGGAGGTTCCCCCAGATCCACTGCGAACAAGAAGCAGCAGCACCCTCGACAGGTCACGTCCACCCACACGGCTCGAGCTGACAGGCAGCAGCGATCTCCTGCCACGGCCTAAATAGAAGAGGCAGCAGCTGCAAGGCAAAGGCCCGCTGTCGTTGGTGCTGAAGGATGGCTCCTTGTGGACCGGCCAGCTTCTGCCAGATTCTGCCAATGGCTGCTTGTAGAGATGCTTCTCTGCTGTTGTCTTTTTTAAGGGATGAGTGCTGCCCATGCAGCTGCTCACTCTGGATGCACAGCTGCAGGGTCGGCCATCCGTGAGCCATCGTATCTAGAGATCGGATCTCGGATTGCCTTCTAGTGCAGTAACTCGTCGGCGTGCTCCAAATCCATCACTTGCGGGGTAGAGCCCCAAGCTTTCCAGCACCTTTCTGTTAGGAAATTGCTTTTGAAACACGTTTTTACCATGGCTAATCGAACGTTCACCAGCTCCTCCTTCAGGCAGCGCAAATCAATTTGAAGGAGCTGTCACTTTCAGATCCCATTCGTTGCATTTACTTCAGAGTGCCTCGTCAAAATACTGTATTTCTTAATCAGGCTTCCCAATGCACCACCTACTCATCTTAGTGAAGTCATTTGGCCGTGCCCTTAATCCTTTGGAGACTGCGCTTTTAGCTCCTCAGCTCCCAAAGCCCAGAATTCATTTCAGACTGACCCTATGGAATCTCTTCGATTGATGACATTTTGAAGCAGCTGAAAACCCTCATGTTCCTGACATCATTTGCTCCATCAATGTGAGTTTACCTTCATGTTCTTACCCGTTCTGAAGTTGTGCATGCTATCACCAATTATTTGACATGTTTCTTTTCAAGCATCTGCTAAAGGCCGGCCTCATCACATAAACTTCCAGCTGGTCTTCACTGGCTTGCTATTAAGTATCGAATCGACTTCAAGATTATGGCTTACAGGTCACTTTCTCTACATTCTCCCACCAGGCCACCTCTCCGACCTCCTTGCATCTTCAGTGTGCTCTCACACCACCATCATCTAATCATGCCTCAGCATCTCCTCATCGTCTAATCCTACCTCTGGCCCTCGCATTAAATTGAAATATTTTTGTTATCGAAGACTCAGCTTGTATGCACTGAATGTCTTAAACTCGCTTTCGGCTACGGTCACTGTCTGCAATAAATTTGCATCATTTAAATCTACCCTAAAGATGCATGTGTTCCTACCAGTTTTCCATTTGGTCCCGTGAACTGGTCATTTCTTTAGTTTTTTGTTCACGTTTGCTTTGCATTTGTGTCCGTTCATGATTCCTTGCTTGTTGCTGGCCAGAGGCATGCTAGGGTAAAGGGGGCCTGCCTACTTGCTTTAGCATGCTAGCCTAAATGTGCTATCACTTTTCAACAGCATGTATCTCAGCCTGTAACTCCACAAAGTCATAAAGACTATGTGAATGTTATGCAGGAGAGTTTTGTATAGCGCACTCACAGCCTAAGGGGCTTTCGGTACGCATTCGGTAGCCAACAGACTTCGTCTCAGGCAAGCAACAAAGAGAAAGTGGGAATCATAGCTGAGTCAAGAGAGCAGTTGAGGTAGTGAGTAGCATGGAATTAGCAGCTCAGGACTGCGGAAAAGGATGGGCCATAGTCGGCAGCAGAAGCATGCTTAATTCTGTGCTTGTCACTAACCGTGGGTACTAATTCACTTGTAGCAGGTTTTCCAGCACCTGGAAAGAGATTAATTTCTTTGATGGTGCAATCCAAACACTGTGCATATTGCTGTTCGAAGATTTTTATTCTTAGCACTATAGCATTGGTTTGGTTATTGTTATTCTTGATGCCTTTGGAAGAGCTATGTTGGGTCAGATATGCCTTGTTCTCGGCAGCCGTCCCTATCTCGGCCTTTGTTTTTGGGAATGTAACCAGTTGCTTCAGCCGATCATCTGGTTCCTGTCACACCAAGCTCTGGTTTGGCTCTAGGAGAAAGTGCTTGCGTTTGATGACTTCAGCTTCATAGGCTTAAGCCCTGCGGATATGTGAAGCACCCGGATACAGATTAAGTTCTCTTATTGTAATAATATTAATAATAACAAACTTGATAAAGCACCCCCGGAGAACTTAATCTCTTTCTTGGTGATTTACATTTGCTGCAAAGGAAACGTGATTAAATGTCATATAAATGAATTATTGTCGTCTTTCACCACTTTGCGCCTCGACTTGCGAGGCTTCACTCTATCGTGGATTTTTCTTATGTTCATGAAAAAGTTGATCGAGAGGGTGAACATGATACAGCGAGCTTGGTTGTCTAAGTCAATTATAAACCCCAGTATTACAATTCAAATTAAAATTACTTTACATATAGACTGTATGTAGGCCTATGTATTCGAATACCCAGCAAATCTTCAACGTTAGGTTCAGCTGCTCGACAACTGTTTGTGTGTGGGCAAGAACTTATAAATAATTACGGTGGTAAACCAAGCCAGTCAGAGCATTGATTGGCTATCTCATCCTCTTCCTATCCTGGCCACTGATTGGCTCAGCTTCACTCAAGTTTGTTTCTCTCATACATGCTTCTACATTGCTACTCATCGGAAGCATCTTTGGTTGTTAGCGTTAGAGTCTAGAACTGATTAACCGTGATAAACGAGGGGTGACTGTGTGTAGGTATCCTAAGTCGTGCTGTGTTGTAACCAAGGTTTTTATGAGACTCTCCCACAGTTTCAGCTGACCAGCCTGCAGTGGCTGACCTGTAGAGAACAATGCTGGGCTCCTCAGTGGGTCACCTCATTCCCCCGAGTCACCTTTGCTTTGCAGCTGCTGCTTTGCTGTCTCTCCACTTTGAACGGGGCAGTTGATACCTGCCCTGCCTGTCAGCTCGAGTCGTTTGGGCACCGTGGGCAATTCTGCTTCTTGCAAGGATGTATGTGAGCATAGCATGTGAAGTGCCTAGAAAGAGACATTAAGTTCTCTGAGGGTGCTATAAAAATATGCTATCATTACTGCTGATCGCCGGTGCTCATGGGTTGGCTGGTGCACGACGCAAGGCCATCGCCTTTCCCGTTAGTGCATGCACTCACTGTTAGACGGCGTTTGCCGGATTTTTCCGGCATCTCGAACCTGGAAATTGGCATTACTTATATCACCGAAGCCTCCGGATTGTGGCTGGGATTCGTTTCTGCCCTATTCGTCGTGGCCTTTGGTTGCAGCTCGCCCATGCTCGGCTAGCCATGATTGTGTGCTGCTGCTGCTGCAATTGCTGCCGTGCCGCCACTAGCCGTCAGTGCCCCCCCCCCATGGGCGTGGGGCGTCAGTCGGTGTCGCTGCCACACTTCTTCCTGCTTAAAGTGAAGACCGTTGGTGGCGGTCGGGCGTCTCGCATGGTATGTCTGGACGTGCCTAGTCTTGCTGCTGATGGGAGCCCCTGCCACTGCTGACACTGGTGCTGTTACTGTACTGGCAGTGGGCTTGTCATCGTTTTGAAGATTTATCACCTACTGTCAAAGGAAAGGAGCCGTAACGCCTGCTCGCTTGTTTTCCGAATTAATAGGTGAGCAGCCTGTATGTGCTCTGACTGGGGGAGCACAGATGGCATCTTTGTTTCTTGATCGAGCTCTGTTTGTGTATGCACACTTGCCCAGCCTACAGCAGTGGCATAGCCAGGCACTGCTTTCGGTGTGACAATGATGCCACGTGGTCTTGGTGTGCTTATTCGAACAAGTTAAAACTGTGCCTTACTTCGCACTGATGTAGTCTTAGCTGATTTCACAGCCTCATTTGTATAGCAGCAGAGTGCAAAACTAAGGTAGTCAGCCAAATAAGTTCAACTTTTGGTTTCCTTTCTTGACTTCTGTACCTCACTTCTTGCGTATTCTTTCTGGACGTGCAATATAATGCTTAGAGACGGTGCAAAACTTGGCATCTAGGCTTTCTTTTCGTGTTGTTACTGTTACATTAGACAATGTCCTTCTGACTGTTACATCTCCCCATCGAGCAGAGAACATTGAGTCTTAGGAAAGTCTCTAAATATTAGGTCCCTTCATTTCCTTTCTATGGCTTTTGTACCACTTCACCACTCACTCTCAAGGCTTCCGATGGGTCCCCCTTTGATCGATCTGCCATGCTGCACCTATGTGCATATCATGCATACATGCCTGGTTGTTCGATTCGTTTCGACTTGCAGGCCCCAATTTGCACAGTATTTCTTTATCTCAGGGTCTGCAAATGATGGCAAGGACTCAGACCAAGAAGAAACTGGCAGGCAAGCATCAGCAGTTGATGGGGATATCGAATCCGGTGAGGCGATGCCCTGGTCTCCTACAACAGTGCTGCCCCTCTACTGCCGTCTCGCCCATGCGACGTCACACTTGTCTGTAGACGAGGCCAGACTCCTACTAGATAGCTGTATCGGAATATAATCCAGGTGGCAGCAAGGAGTAGCACTTGTTGCAATCGAAAACCTAAACTCCAATCCTGAAGACAGCAAGAATGCTACATAGCGCAGTTACTGTAGGATGAATTTGTGAAATGTCGTTGAAATGTTCCTCTATGTGCTGCAATGCAATAGCTGCAATAGCACGGATTAGTCTGCAGCAGTGGTGGAAGGTGCACGAGAGGCTAACTGCTTTCTGGCTGTGAAGCATCCGATTGCATCGTCAAGCTTGAGTTTTGGCTAGGCGCACCAAGACCGCAATAAAAGCTGTCAAGGTGGCCGAGTGCTACTTCCTGTGCATCGGTCTCATACTGCCTGCGCTGTGTCACATATTTCCTGTACTGCTGCTGCTGCTGCTGGTGTCAGCTTCATTGCAGTAAGGAGGGGGCTGGGTATTTGGTGGAGCAGTGCAGCAGATGGCACCTCTGTATGAGCATGCTTGCTGCTGACCAGAGCTCTATCGTTCATAAATGTCGTTACTGCTATACTACACCAGTGGTTGCTAACCAATTGTGACAGCCCTCCGCACGACCTGTCGTCAGGCTGGGTAGAACGACCGAGCAACAAGTCTGCTGGCTCCAACACCAAAACCTTTATTTCACACGACGCCAGCCAAGCCCAGTCTACACACACTAGGCAGCTGCCGGCGTCGAGGGATCTCTCCCTCCCCTCCTGTTGTACTCTTCCGACAACCCTTATATTCCATGCATGCTTTGTTTTTCCCACTGTCGGGCCATTGTTCGTTCCGAACCAGCCCGACAGCTGGCTGCAGTTTGTGGTAGATTGGTGTACCCACAGATGCTGCCAATGCATGGATTTGGGCAGGACTGCCTAGTCATCGTCTGCCCATCCACCGGTCGTGAGCTTGCAGTAGGCAGTCTGACAGCCCTCGCGAGGTCTCCGCCCAGTGCTCTCAGGCTGCAAACGTCGTGCTCTTCCACACCAATCTACACTGGTTCCCCATCAACAGCCCTTCATTTCATTGCCGTGACCCATCTATATATAAATTAAGCTCTAAACCGAAACAATTCCTTATCAGGCATCACCCGATGTTCTGACAACGTTTTATAGCTCTGACTCAGACGAATGTATTTTGCCTCCGGTTCATACGCTCAAAAAAGCCTGGAACTCACTTGGGATTGACGTTACGAAATCGCCTGGCTTGACAAGAAAGCTGTAAACCCACATGTTCCTCACAGTATTTTCTTATTGACATTTGTATATTGACGCGTCCTCAAGTTGCATATTATCGTTAACCAATTGCAACGCTCCTTTTCTAGTAAATGTAAAGTGCGCAATACCAATTTTTTCTCATGGTTATTATCTTATATTTAAAGATTTAGGAGTCGACAGCCAATGTTCATCCGAATTCTTTTGAATATTGAGGTATCCCATGGATCTGTTTTATGTCCACGATTTTCCTCACGCACTATCTCTCTTGCCGATGTTATTGCCAGGCATCATCTATGTTTTAACGTATATGCATATTACATAGCTGGACGTGTACTTTTATTCTTAACTGCATTCCAGCAAGCTTCCGTCAAACTCTCTACTCCCAACTTGTAATGCCGAAATTTACTCTTGGCTCGCAGGTAATATCTCAAATCAAATGACGATAAGTCCAACTTAAAGCTATCAGAAAACCTAGTGCGAGTCAGAGACTGGAGAGTGCAATCCTCAAAATTAGAGCAACGACCATGTAGACATCCAGTTCAGCTCCACAGCCAAATCTGCTGCCATCAGCTAAGCCAAAATTGGGGCTTGCACAGCTAGTCACACCGTGGCCAATGTGGTTCGTGCAGTTGTGAGATCTCATAGGCAATGCTGTAGCTATCCACTAACTTTTTAGTGCCTGTGCAATGAGATGCTTACTCTTCTTGCAAAGCCCGACTGCTAGGCTCATCTGTCAAGAACGTCACTGATCCATGCTTTCACTTCTTATTGATCATTGCCGGTTCTTTGTAAGCACTCCAAGGTTCAGTCCCTCACTTTTGGGTCCATCCATTCTCTTGCTCCAGCTTGCCTCTCTGAAATTGCATACTCCTCAGGCTTCCCACCGAACCAGTGCCCCCCTTGCGATCCAGGTAATGTATCTCTGGTTCTAGTCTTAAACCTTTTGAAGACCATTCTCCCAGTTCCTAAGCAACCAATCATCTGAAGTACCTCTGAAATATAGAGTACCTCAGGGCTCCGTGCTAGGTCCGGTTCTTTTCACGGTTTATACACTCCCTCTTGCTGATGTGATTGCCAAGCACAATCTAGGCTTTCACTTCTTTGCTGATGACACTCAGTTGTACCTTTGCTTTGATCCCTCCCAGCCTTCGAGCACCTCAAATTCTCTAAACTCACTTGCTGCATGCATTGATGACATCCGCACATGGATGGCAGCAAATTTTCTAAAACTAAACGATTACAAAATTAACTTACTAGTTATGGGCAAACCCAGTGTGATTCAAAAATTGGAAAGGCTGACTTTCAAAATTGGCTCTGCCAGCATATCTCCAGTTGAATCAGCTCGAAATCTAGGTGTCATATTCCAAAGCGACCTCTCGTTAGACGACCACATCAGCTCCACAGTCAAATCTGCCTATTTTCAGCTTCATAACATTGCTAAAATTAGGGCTTGTTTAGATAAGGATACCACGTCCAAGTTGGTCCATGCATTCGTGACATCCCGTCTCGACTTCTGCAACTCACTGCTTACTGGCCTACCAGCATGTGCGATCAGGCGATTGCAGCTGGTGCAAAACTCTGCAGCTAGGCTTGTCTGTCGTGAGCGTCTCAGTTGCCACATTACTCCACTTCTCGCCGACCTGCACTGGCTACCAGTCAAGCAACGGATTGGCTTCAAGGTTTTGTCGCTCACTTTCAGGTCCCTTCATTCTATGGCTCCTTCCTATCTCTCATACTACCATACATACTACCATATAACCATAATACCATACATACTACCCCATCAGGCTAAGCATCGTACCACCTGCTTTTCGGAATCCAACAGTCTAGAAAAACCTCGTACAAACCTTAAATCCTTTGGAGACCGTGCATTTAGTTCGTATGCTCCCAAAACCTGGAACTCCCTCCCGACCTTCGTCAGAACATCCTCTGACCTGACCACATTTAAAAGGAACATAAAAACACACCTATTTAGGACAGCATTTAGTGGGTCCCTGTGATTCGTCCTTGATGTGCTGATGTGTGCTGACACTGTGCATGCTGCCACTAACCACATTTGCATGCTGACCCTGTGCATGTCACCCCTAACCATATTATTCATTTTGTTTGTTTTTCAAGCATGATTTTACTTACCATTCAATTGCATTTTCCTTTGCAGCAAATGTAAAGCGCCTAGAAAGAGATTTAGTTCTCTCAGGGCGCTTTATCAAGTACATTATTATTATTATTATTATTATTATTATTATAACCAAGTTGGCAACTTTCAGTTAGGCATACATTAGTGCCTGCATTGACAAGAGCACGACGGCAAAGCATGTTAACGCGTTTGTGACATTGTGGCCACTTACTGTAACTCCTTTTATTCGAAACCCATAACCCGTGCCCTTCATCGTATGCAACAGGATCACAACTCAGTGGTTTGTCTGGTCTGTTCTCAGTCAATGGCTTACCTACCACTGCCAAAATCAGCAGTCTGAGCTTGCTGGCTTCCTATCATGTGTTGCTTCGATTTCACGATCCTCTGTCTGGCTTACAGGTCACTTCACTTGCTTTCACCAGGCTGATCCTGGATGTCGGAAAACTTCCTGAAATTAAATGATGATAAAACCGAACTGCTGCTCATAGGAGACCCTAAGCGTGTGGCTGGATTAAAAGGCTTTGCTGTTCTGATAGGTGATGCTATTGTGCGACCTTCACCACGTGCTCAAAATTTAGGTGTCGTGTTTGACAGCTGCCTCAATTTCAAAAGCTTAATTCAGAAGGCTGCCTCTACAGCTAGCCATCACATCTGATCCCTATCCAAGATTAAAAGCTGTCTCCCACAGGGGCTTGTAAAAAATTTAACTAGCTTTTTAGTTCTGTCTCGGCTTGATTATTGTAGTTCCCTTTTGGCTAGGCTACTAAAGAAAGCTATTATGCCACTACAGAGGACTATGAATATGGCTGCAAGGCTGTTCTTCAAGTCCCAGCGGTTTGAGCACGTGTCTCCTTTGCTGAAAGAGCTAGGATGGTTGCCGGTTGAGCAAAGGATACAGAGCAAAGTTCTTACACTGACCCACAAGGCCCGCCACGGCTTGGCTCCTTCGTACCTAGCTGAACTGCTGCATTAGTTTCAGCCTGTTCGTGCCCTGAGGTCCTGTGTGTACAATAAGTTAGCTGTCCCATTCCTCCACTTAAAGACCGTTGGCAACAGAAGCTTTAGCTCTGCAGGTCCTAGACTGTGGAACTCGCCTCCACAATTCTTCCGGAACGACATCTAGTCTGCTGCTACCGATTATGGCACATCCTTTCCAGCCGTCCTGACCTACTACTTCCATGCTGCTCACTGCCTCAATTGCTCTCCTGACTCAGTTATGCCTCCTACTTTCTCTTTGTTGCATGAGACTACGTCTGTTGGCTACCGAATGCGTGCCGAAAGCCGCTTAGGCTGTGAGTGTGCTATACAAAACTCTCCTGCGTAACACCCACAAGGTCTTTATGACTTTGTGGAGTTACTGACGGAGATACATTACATTACCCATCCCTCCTCCTTGCTCCTCCAGTGTGATTACATCACTCCTCAGCGTCTAGTCATCTCATCGTCCCTTGCATTAAATTGACATCTTTTGATAATCGATCAATTGCGTATCCATGCTTTCACTTATTATTGATCATTACCGGCTCTTTATTCTACTCACTACATCAACTGCTCTCCTGACTCGGCTATGCTTCCCACTTTCTCTTTGCTGTGTGAGACGAAGTCTGTTAGCTACCGAAAGCTGCTTAGGCTGTAAGTTCCTTGTGCAAAACTCTCCCGCCTAACACCCACATAGTCTTTATGACTTCGTGGAGTTACAGGCGGAGATACATTACATTATGCATATAGCTCATACCACCGAAAGTCTGGAATTGGAAAACGGGCCCCCAGAGCAATGCTGAATTATCGATCATAAAGCATATTTGCGAGAAGCTCATACATTATTGTAGTATTTCATGGGCATCTGTTCTCATTCTCTCAGGTAATTGCAGTACGTTGTAAATACTTTATCTGTATTCTTGTGTAATGTGTAAACATGCGTTTTCTAGAGGATGGTAGAGTTCTCATTGTTGTTAAAGTTAATTTTCTTTTTTTGTTTTTGATTCAGGTTTCTTCCGTAGGATTTTATATTGGAAGTAATATAACTAAGCTCACTATTCTGTTTCAAATTACTGTGCCCAGGCCATACTTACGTGACTATCGTATTGTAATGCAACCTCAGCGAGGGCATATGCATTTTTTGACGTAGGGTTCGGCGATCATGCAGAGAGGTTCGCCTGTTATGTTTTAAGAAAAAAATATGGCGATGAATTTTAGTAAGCCGCTGAATGCTGGAAACAAGAGTTGTTTTAATCAAGCTATTGTCTTAGTTAAGCAACTTTGCATTCAAATAGAGTGCTGTTAGAGGTCGCTTGATTACATTGCGATTCGTTAGGCGATTTATGTAAGCAGTTGGTAGTTAACCGAGATGCACCAAGTTTGCAAACCTAACCAGGTCGCCCAGATTTAATTGCTGAGCTGTTTTGGTCTAGTGGTTAAGGTGCTCGCCCCTATCAAGGCCTGGCTGAGGTCGTGGGCTCGAGCCCTGAGTCATATTTGAAGCGCCTGAATAGAGACTAAGTTCTCTTGGGGCGCTATACAAATGAATTATTATATTTATAATTAAAGCCCCCTTGTAGGACCTTCGGATCAAGCATACTTTTGAGCTAACCTAATGGTGCATCCCATACATTTTGTGAAAGGCAACTTGACTTGTCAGAGCTTGAGATGCAATACGGCTGCTAATAAATGTGCTTGACCTTCCTCTCGCAACTGCCAGTAGTTTCTAGCTGTAATAGTTTCTTTATCTCGGTCCATCAGCTCGGCTCGTTGTCACTTTTCAGAAAACGTGACCAGCCTGCTGCAGACCGTTGTCGAGCCAGAATGGAGGAGCCAACTCTGAACGAGGCTGATTCGGCCTTCTACAATGGTTTGCCAGCTTCTCAAAAGCTCCTACCGCTATGGCTGTATCATCCTGCTAGTGCGATTCTGAACTGTACTTCCCCTCACCATTTTCTGGTTTAGGTGTGACATGTCTTAACACTACCAACCGCAAGCGGTAGATGTATATTGAACGCATGTTGTCATGAAGTTGGTCTGATACTTCACTTGCCATTGTAGTTGTCTTTAGTCACTCGAGAGAAATCATACCTGTTCAAGATGATTTATTTTTGAGCTATCTAATGCTGGTCGGTTGGAATGTATTTTTTCTGAAACCGACTTTGAGTTTTGACATGTATGCCACCCAGCAGCTTGCTACTGCAAAGTGTGAATCGACGACGACCAAAAATGACCAAAAGTAAATGTGGATTCTCAAAACCTCCTTGAATTATGTTTCTGATCTACAGGTCTTCATACTACGGTGTCATTCTCGCTATTCACTGCTAGCATATAGAAATGACAAGCTAAAGGTGCCAGCAACGGTTCACTCACTAATTGAAAGTATTCTGGCTTGTGGAACCTAAAGCTTACTTTGCTGTCAGGAGTCGAGCTACAAATAACTAAGTAAATAAAAATACACACACATATATATATATATATGTGTGTGTGTGTGTGTGTGTGTGTGTGTGTGTGTGTGTGTGTGTGTGTGTGTGTGTGTGTGTCTGTGTGTGTGTATTACAAGCTCAAAGAATCTGTTCGTCACTCGAAAGGTCCTGCAGTTCGGCTGGTGCTCATCGGCATGTTACACATGGCTGCGTGGATAAAGTTACCCTTCTGCCTACTACCTTTGTATAGTGTTCAGTTTTAAGCCTTTAAGAAAACCGAGGGCGACAAGCAAGGAAGCAAGTTTTGAAGAATTTTTTGCTGACTCACTGAGTGGATTTATTTCGGGCAAACATAAAAAATTCGGTATTATTGTAGCACTAGAAGGAAACTACTAAAGGTTGGATATGCTGGCCTAAAAAGAAAAAGGGAAGAACATGGTCAGTGCCTGCTAAAGAACTCAAACCTTTGTCACGTGGTGAGTGCCTAATGCGGCACTAGGACCAATTAGCCGTCCTGTCCTCCCAAGGTAAACCTTCAACTACCAAACACAGAGGCGAGGGCCACATAAGGTTAGGTCTGATGATGTGGAGAACACATCTCTGTCGCTTTCGCTCAATCCCTTCGTCTTCGGTATTAATCTGGCATTGTATCCCTCGACGGATCCAACTTGACCATGATAATCAAGGCTTCTTCGTTGACAGAGATGGACTCGGCTGTTCCAGCTTGAGGTTAGTCCCCTGACTGTTAGGAGTGATGTACTGCAAGCCAGGGGTCATCAATTTTAGTCGAGTATGAGAAGCGTCGAAGCGCTAAGTGAGCTGCTCAGAATCGGAACCGTCGCGTGAACAGTAAGAACGGTGCCCTATTGTCTAATGTAGTGACGGAGTGTTACTTTCTTCTTAAGCTCAAGCAAACGCTTTTTGTAGAATGGGCTAGCTCCTTGCAAATCGTAAAACAGGTCTGCAGTTAGTACTGTTAAGACTGAGAAATTACACTTTTAGTTTGGTTATCGATGACGAGAAACTCTTCATACAAATGTCTAACGATTGGCAAGACTTTCGAGAGTATAGTAATGCTGCAGTTGGTGGTAAATAAACCGAATCTCCTGTCTACCAGAAAACATTTAAAGTCCAATTCGTAGGATAAGAAGAATTCGCACACTGCAATTCTCTTGCAATTAGTAAGTCTCATCAGCTGCCTTTGCATTTCGCACATACACTAGTCTGTACGGGCAATGGCGCACTTATCGGCCTTGTTCCGAGTCACAGCAATCCAGGCAGACAGATAGAGAGAGAGAGAGAGAGAGAGAGAGAGAGAGAGAGAGAGAGAGAGAGAGAGAGAGAGAGAGAGAGAGAGAGAGAGGTGAAAGAGATGGAGAGAGAGAAAGGTGAGAGAAAGACTGACACACAGACAGAGCCACAGACAGAGAGCTCGATGATGTGTGTTCATGCGCCTTCTAGATTATCGACAGCTATTCACGATGACCTCCTTCGGAGTGTGATTTCAAATTACCAAGGAAATTCATTCAGCAATAGTTGTTCGCGTGACAGCAACATGGAGCCTCTGAAAAAAAAGTCAGTTGTCTGGGGCGAAATTTTTTAGTCCTGCAGTGCAAGGAAACGAGTCACGAAAAAGCAGGAAAGCAGCTGTAAGTGTTAATAAGCCACAAGCCACACTAACATTGGACGACGGTAGTTTACAGTCGAATGCGTCTCATTGTCACACAGCTAATGTTCCTCTGTCGAGGCGTTCATCGGCTGTCTCATCAGTCACAACACAAAGCCGCCTTTAGCTCTGCAAGTTATGGATGTGAAGCCGCAGCCCTTTAATTCAGGTACGGAGAGTCAACTAAGTAGAGATGCCCAGCTGAGGTTCACGAAAAATGAGCAGGGAGACAACGAATCCATTATGCATAGACAGCTCTTATTGAAAATTCTACCCGAGTAGCGTGAGAAAAACAAAGAGTAAGTCAATATTTTATTTCAAAGGCTATCCGACCGATAGGGCTAGAGCTAAATACCTGCTGCCATTAAGATGATAGATCGACTAGAGCTCTCTGCCCGCGAACTCTCTTCGCTGAGTCCTACAAGACTTAAGGGTCTATTACCACACCGTCACTCCCATTCTGATCGCCATCTTGCATTTTGCCGCATTATGTAAGAGCGTAACGGGCGACGGACGTGACGGACGGACTTTATCATTTTAATTAATAGGGATTGTAGGATGCCATTCAAATTGAACAGGCTCTACCGCTCATTTAGTTTCTGCAGCCGCCCTAGAGAGACTTGCTAAAAGTCAGCTTTATTAGGCAGCAATTACAGCCAATTATCGACATCCATATGCATATTCAGACTTTGTTAATTGGTCGCAAAAGGGAAAGCCGTCATTACTTGACATTCGCCGCAAGGCCGCAGCTCACTAGCTTCAGACGAAGGCCTAGGCATCTCAGCACTACTTGACTGCGGGCTCTACTGGATACTCGATCTCTGAGCTTCGTGTGTAAGTAACTCTTGCATACATGTACGCACAAAATTCATATATTACCACCGCATCTTCGAATATCAACGTTTAGACCTACCATGCAACTGTTTACATTCATATGGAAACTAGAGTTCACTGCCTATGGGCTCACTTCGCTGAGTCATAGTAGAATTACATGACTATTACACGTTAATCACGGAATTACTGGTCACCATCTTGACGCGAGACGGAGGGAAGGACGGATGGTTTTTCTCGCTTTTATTAGTAGAATGGTGATGAAATGGAAAGCTGTCAAAAAGCTTGACTGGGTTTATAGAAAACTGACTGCGACTTTACAAGCAAGGCTAAAGTAGTAGAAGCGTAGCTAAATTATAAAATAAATAATCCACTGAATGTGTGCTTTTTGGCACCATTACACCACAACCTAAATTTTGTGGCAGCTTCAAATAGATAGCCGATTAGATTCAAACTGTTTCGAATCGCTTCTAGAATGCTGCCACTAACCAGGCTTGCATTCTAACCCTGCACCATTTCACCACTAATCATACTATTCTTGTTGTTTATTGAACATGCTACCACTAACCATTCGATTGTGCTTCTTTTGCAGCAATTGTAAAGTGCCTAGAAACAGATTGAGTTCTCTGAGGGCGCTTTATAAAATCTTATATTATTATTAGAATAGGCACACAAACCCTCGACGTCATCATTAGTCCTTATTCACATCCTTATTGGCCTGACCACTGTTATTGAAGATTTTGTTAAAAAATAAAGTCATAAATACAATTCTTGCTGATGAACGGACTAGATGCTCGGAGAACTTTACAATAAATGAAATTAATCTTAATTTTCATTACCAACTACTAAGTAACCAAACAGAGTAGCCCTTCACAAACGGTGATTATTTTTAAGATAAAGTATAATTAAGAAAACGATGCATTTAACTTAGCTCTGCATCACCAACATCATGCAGTTGAGTTGTCCAGATGTTTCCCAGTGTTGCAGCGTAGCTGTCTTTAAAACTGATAACAATTCGGGTCTCTTACATGATCCTGCATCGTCAGATTCCGATTTCCAACGCGCAGGCACAAAAAACTGGCCGTGGCGCCTGCTGGCTGTCATTTCTACTAAATGATTCTGGGAGAACCATGGTAAAAATTATTGTGTGCTTTTGATTAGTGAAAATCTTATGATATTGAGTCTTCACACTCTCAAACTATTGCTGCTAATGCACCATTGAGACTGCAGTCATAGCCGAAAGCTAATGGGCTAATACTAATACTACCACTACTACTACTAATAATAAAAATGCACTCGATAAAGCGCCCTCAGAGAGCTCAATCACTTTCTAGGCACTTTACATTTGCTGCGAATTGAAACGCGATTGAATGGTGAGTAGTATCTTGCTTGATAAACAACACGGATAGCATGGTTAGGGGTGACACGCACAGGCTCAGCATGCAAGTGAATTTAGTGGCACCAAGCACAGTGTCAGCACGTGAAAGCATATGGAAAACGAATCACAGGGACACTCTAAATGCTGTCCTAAATAGGTGCGTTTTCAAGCATAACGACCATCAGGTCTTGCGTTCGAATCCACCGGCTGGCCCTTGCTTCCTGCATGCATGAAGTGGAGCCTCTTCTAGCGAGATGTTCTTCTTCCGCCGTTAGAATGCGACTATTGAATCTGCTGACTTTTTCATCTTTAAACGTCTCTTTACAGAAGGATTTGACTTTTAAGTGCGCCATTCGACGTCTCTGTTCTCACGTCTTTTCTTTTTCGCCTGTTCTCAAGGAAAGCGCTTCTCGTAAAAGTCAAACAAAGCTCACCAAAGTCAAATTCAACGACTGTGTATTCAGTGACGTTCATTTGGCCAATCTGTTATTAACCAGACTAGAAACAAATTTGCATTGAATGAACCTGCTCATCTAACCAGGTCGCGTGATCGAAGCTCTTGTCTTGTACTCGTCAAAGTTCTCTAGCAGCGAACCTTCAATCCGTTCCTAAAAAGCTCAAACTGAATGCCCATCAAATCATTCGGTAAAAAGAGGCATCAATCGAAGATTGTATGCCCTCTAGTTATTCATTGACATTGCGAAAGTAATATGATTGTAAATGAGTGGGTCTTACATCAGGGGTAAGGCGCTCGCACTTCCCGACTCAATTCATGGGTTCGAGTCCTGCAGTGGGCGATACCCTAATTGCCTACTGCAACCAGGGTATCAGATGCAAAGGCTCTTCTGCTGCGATAATCAATTGCATTGGACAAACTATGTGCTATGGCCGAGTTTAAGATTGATGTAAGGGAATAATATCAATAATGATATTATATTTGATAAAGCGCCCTCAGAGAACTCAATCTCTTTGTAGGCACTTTAAGATTGCTGCAAAAGAAACACGGTCGGATTATTAGTGGTAGAATGCTCGATAAACAACAAGAATAACATGGTTAGGGGTGACATGCACATTCTCAGCATGCAAGTGTGGTTAGTGGCAGCATGCAACACTGTCAGCACGCATAAGCACTCAAAGGATAAATAAAAAAATATAATTCATTTGTTTAACACCCTATGAGAACTTAATATATATTCAGGCGCTTCAAATATACCTCGGAAGTCGAACCCATGACCTCAGCCAGACCTTGGTCGGGCGAGCAACTTAACAGGTAGACAAAAGCAGCTCAGCAAATCACTTGGACTCACTAATATTAGTGATGAATATATGCATTTTCAATTTCTTTTTAAATTTAATCAAGTCAGCGAATATGACGCAAGTGACGAACGAAAGGTACGATCTCCAAGGAATTTGAGGCACGTACGAGGTGTAGTTAAACAATTGGATTAGGAAAAGCGTGTGGTAATACGTCTGGCTTAGGCGTGGGAGTAGTTTTTGTATGATGGCTAGAGTTAGAAAACGAAGGGGCCTCAAAGTGAGTGACATAACCTTGTAGTAGGTATACTGCTTGATTAGGAGCCAGTGCAGGTCAACCAGAAGTAGGGTGATGTGGCAACTGCCACTCTCAAGACAGACAAGTATAGCTAAAGAGTTTTTCACCACCTGTAAGTGCCTGGTTGCACACGTGGGTAGACCAACAAGCTGTCAGTTAAAGCAGTCGAAATGGCATGTCACACATTCATTGACAAATTTGGATATGCTCTCTCTGTCTAGACAAGTCAAAATTTTAGCAACGTTATGTAGCTAAATAAAGGCAGACTTGACGGTGGGACACATGCAGTTATCTAGTGAATTATCATTTTGGGACACACTGTATAGATTTAGTAATTATACGACAGGAGATACGGTAGTAGAGCCAAAATTGAACTTTGGCCATTCAAATTTATGAGTCATCATTGCTTTGAGCTCGTTTTATCGTCATTCAAACGGAGAAAGTTTGTTGTAACCGATATGAGGATGTCAGCGGCTTTTGCAGCAGAGTTTTAAGAGAAAAGTTACAACTAAGTTTCACCTGCATAGAAGTGAAAACCTAGATTAAGCTTGGCGATCCCATCGGCAAGAGAAAGAGTATAAATTATGAAAAGAAGAGGTCCAAGCATAAAGTCATGAGGTACCCCATACTTTAGTGGATCCTCTAATGACTATTTTCTGTTCAAACCAATACTCTGGAGTCTCGGACTGAGATATGACCTGAACCATTAAACTGCAGTGCTTATGAGGCCAGTGCGAAATGAGAGGAGTTTGGTAAGAACTTGATGTCAATTGTATGGAATGCTGCCGAAAGATCAAGCCAAAAACAAAGAGAGCCTTTACTTAAGCCTGAATTACTGAGAAAGTCATTATAAAACCTGAAGCAATGCCGAATCTACAAAGGGATCAGCTCTTAATAAAGACTGAAACCAACTTTCTTGGTTTGAAGTTCTAAGATACAAGTTAAGCCGAGGTGGCGGAAGTTGTTCCAGTGTCTTTGATCAGAAAGGTTGGGTGGAGACTGGTCTGATGCTGCTTAGGTTCTGCCGCTACTTTGAAATGTGCACTGACACACCCTATGGCCAAGAAAGTATTTTTTTATGTTATATAAGCTTGGTGAAAGCAGATATATGCAGTGTAGAAATAAGAAAGTGGGAATAGGGTGTAGGTGGCTAGCAATCTTCGGTGATTGGGATATGGATTTCAGGATGAGGTCTTTCCCGGTCTCATTGAATTTATAAACTAGTGCCGCTTGGATTTGACGGAGAGGAGACCAGTGGGGTTGTTTTTTGGTTACCAAATTAGTATCAAAAGCCACTTAGGCTTTGAGTGCTCTATACAAGACAACCAAAAACATCGTCTCTGAGGCTTTTCGGACTTACAGACGGAGATTTACAACATTCAGCTACATAACATTTCAAAAAATCGGGTTCGTTTAGGCTGGAATGCCACTTCTAAATTGGTACATGCTTTTGTGACACCTCTTCTTGACTTGTGTAACTTACTGCTTGCCGGTCTATCGGCGTATGCGATAAGGCATTTGGAGTTGGCGAAAAGCTCTTCAGCTAGGCATGTCTGTCGTAAGCTTCGCAGTTGCCACATCGTACCACTTCTCGCCGACACCAGTGGCTCCCAGTAAAGCAACACATACAATTCAAGGTTTTTTCACTCACTTTTATTCCTTTATTCTTTGGTTCCAGCCTAGCTACAAGATCTACTATCCCACCAGGCTAAGCATCGTACCAACCAGTTTTCAGAATTTAACTGTTCACCTATACCTCGTACAAATCTCAAATCCTTTGGAGATCGCGTCTTTAGTTCGTATGCTCCCAAAGCCTAGAACTCACTTCCGTCTTGCGTAACGGTATCCTCTGATTTGACCATATTTAAAAGGAAAGTGAAACGCATCTGTTTATCACATCATTAGTGGGTCCATGTCATTCATCCTTTTGCGCTTATGTGTGCCGACACTGTGCATGCTGCCTCTAACCATGTAATACTCGTTGTAATTGTGAGTGCTACCACTAACCATTCGATTGTGCTTCCTTTGCAGAAGTGTAAATTGCCTAGAAAGATAGTGAGTGCGGTCAGTAGATTTTAGCTAGGTTTCAGTCAAAGCGAACAGGTTTAGATTATTATTAATACTCATATAACGGATTATTAAAGATTCATAGCACATTGAGCGAGAGTTCCAGAGACAAGCGTTAAGATGAGAAATCGTGGTTGTAGTAAGCTTGATGACCACTAAGTTAGAGGGATCTCCAGCATTGCTTGATGGAGGTCGCACAGGGTGGAAAGAGGCAGTGCTAGGGATAGCAAACAAACAAGCCTTCCGGCCACGAGGAGTTCCGACGTGGTGGTTCCGGTCGACCTTCTTTTTGAAATTCCCAATTTATGAGCCCGAGCCACAGCAACCACATCTAATAATGCAAGAGGAAAATGATAGTGAATTCGTTGTAAGCACGCAGGATAATACCTAATAGAGAGGTTATTAGGAGCCGTCAAAACGAAAGCCGCATCCCTTGTGGTGGGGTCAGGGCCTCGGCACGTGGGGACACAGCTTGGCTGGACTTGTGCTTCTTCCGATGTGCTCTACTTTGATCTACCTGTGTAGAACCGAGAGCTTGTCACAAGCCGAGACCCTGATTGCCAGCAACAGAGAGTGTCAATTCAACTTTTTGACGGATTTTTCATGATCAATCAAGTGTGATACTTGAGTGTTTTTGCATGATTACGTCAGGATATCTTTCCTGTTATGATCTATTTGCTGTTGGTTTTCCGTTAGTGTAATGTAGAGCTCTTCAATCAGGATACATTTTTCAGGAAATTGCATGCAAAATGCTTAGGATTAATATGCAATTTTCACACTTTAATTATGAAAAGATAAGTGAACTACTCGTGAAAAGGTAACACTAACAAAACAAATTTTTGAAATATTTTTAAGTGGAAATTAAAATACTTGCCATTAACCTCACATATCTGATCAGAAAATGCTGCTCAACTGCTCCATTGATCTAGGAAACATTCGTCGTAGTTTGGAAGTATTTATCGTGTTGTCGAGTTTGGTCTTATGCAGTACGACCAAACTCCAGAAGCTAAAAGCAGTTCATTGTGCACCATCGCCTGATAACATTATACAGCTACAAGCGCAAGTAGGACTGCTCATTTCTAACCAATAGTCCTCAGTCAGAGGTGAGCCTCAGGCAAGCAAGATCTAACGGGCTCGCCAACTGCTTGTCCTTCAAGACATTTTAACACAGTTTGTCGCTTTGTTCACGATAGTTTCAACTTGAGGGTGATATTTAAAATTGACAGTAATTTTTTCAAAACAAGAGCCTATGAAGTAACAGCTTGGTAATCACCTACTTCAACAAATTGCAGTGAGACTCAGCTGCAGAAGGCTATCGATGGCAAAATTATCCACAAAACCATTTTCATTATGTTGCTACGTACTATTACATCAACATACTATACAACTTGGAGTAACGTCGCTTTCAAAGGCAAAGTTTGAACTACTTTAGGCGAGAATATATTCACATTGCCTCTGAATGCTCGAATGAAAGCTTCGGGTTTGATTCGGCATTACAAGTCGCATAAATATATTTCTTTGGTCAAAGCACACTTGCGTCTATTAATCGATCCAAGATTCACATCGTCGATCCAAGCTGACGAAGTGAAACTGTAGTACTCGCATTGCCAACAACTTATGCATTTCACTTTCGGCCTGTGTGGGCAGCCGGAGAGAGATTTTTTGCACTGCTGTAATCTCTTGTTATTATTTGATCTGGATGTAACTAAGTTTTAGTCATAAGGCATTATTCAGTTGTAATCATGCTTCAATTTTGTTGTTTATGGTGCACTATGCTAGATTTAAAACCTGAGGGTTCATTAAGCATGGCCTTAAATTTTATGAGATTTATCTTTGCTGCTGTTTTGTTTGCATTAAATAGTTTCGTTTAAGAAAGAGAAAATATTCAGGCTATTAATTAATCGTTAAAGAAATATTGACTCTGCTAAGCACTACCACTTAGCGACTCTTCAACAAGACGACTTTAAAAAATAGAAATATAATACTTCTACTTATAAAATAAATCTAAATCCTGCCAATCTTGATATGCAAATACTCTAAACTGCTTGAGCCCGATCAAGTGCCACTCGTATATTTTGTTTAGACTGAATGGGTCTAGCTTCGTTTTTCAACTTTTTACCGAAAACGTCCTGGCGGGCTAAAGTGACGTATAGGTAGATGATAATTATTACTAACAGTTCCTATGATTCTCCAGATCACTAGAAAGGCTAGCTAATAATTAAAAGTCTGTCTGTAAAGGAGAAACACATGCTGCTTTGTAAATCAGACATTAGGAGAATACAGCAGCCTTGTCAACTCTGAAGGAATACCATTAAAAAATGAAGGTGTCCGTAAAGCAAAATCTAGGCGAACCGTCCAAGAGAATTGGTTGCAAGAACAAATTTAAACGCAGATCATTGATGATTCTGTAAACTTTTTTAATTTAAAGAAGCCTAAAGTTAACTCGAACAGTAATGAGGAAGTTGTAACTTTAATGATAAAATCGTTAAACTGTAGCAGCAGTGAAAGTGACATAAGACCGGTAGTAGGCTGAAGTTTGCACCTCTGTACGCGTTTTTTTTAATAGCAGCAAAACTTACAAAGAAACATCTGCAGATGTTTCTCTGCAAGTTTTGCTGCTACTGCAGATGGCTCGAAAGCCACTATTACGTTAAAGCCACCATTACGTTAAAGCATTGCCCAGTTTCAGGAACATGAATTAGGAAAAATTTAGGTGTAGCTAGTTTATGCAGTATGCTTATAAGGTTATAATTTTAGGTCGCTGTACAGAACGGCCGATGCTTAACTGTCCTTGTTAAGTTCACTCTTGCACGAATCAATTCCTTAAAGTTTGCAATCAAACTAACAAGCATTTAGCATATCAGGATTAACAAATTGCAAAGAATGTGAAGCAGTGGGGACCCTAGATTGATCAAAAAATGTGTGTTTAATTATTGAGGTTAAATATAGATTTTAAAATAATAGTACTTCCCTGAGGGTTTGACTCTGAGGGTCAAATTTGGCGATGAAAAAGATCTCAATAAGAAGCTAAAATTATGAGATGAGCTTGCAGAAATGCACAGTTGTTGGATGCAACTACAAATAAGGGATCTTCTCCAGGAAATATTTCGAAAATGTTTTTTAAGCGTATTAATCATTTTGATTACGTTTCCCAGATTCTCGATGCAAATGAATTATTGCAGTTTTCCAGTGGTTGAAAGGTATGCAAAAAATACGCACCACTGGTAGCTAAAAGTAGTCATTGCTGCCTATTAATTATTATCCACTATGAACAATTTTTATAACTAGAAGCAACATAAATTCACAATGCCATGCATTCGAAACAAAGCTAATGAGAGAATTTAAGTCACACGAATTTGCTCTAGTTCAAAGGAAAATTAGCTGCTAAATGTATTACGAAATAGCGATCTGAATTACTAAAGAGAGCTGTTAAATTTTTTTTATTGAAACTCCTGCATTTTTAAAAATTAATGATAATAATGTTAAATTTCTGCAGTGACCTTAAAGAACTTGATCTGTTTCGAGGCGTTTTACAGATGCTGTAAAGAAAGCAGGATAACTAAATAGCCGCAAAACAGGATACTGTATTTCTTGCGACCACTAAGATTTCCTGTAGTGCTATTGGTCCTATTACAAGGGACAGAGGGGGTAGCTATGTTATTTACAAATTCTATTAAAAACTTTCTTCTTTTACACATTTGATGTTCGTCCAAAATGTCCTTAAAATAGTTTAGCATTACAGCCGCTTCTCTCTGCCAGCTGGAGGCGTGGAAATGACGAGGATTATTTGTTGCTTCTACGTAATAATGATAATAAATTATGATGTCAGCCATTTAAACCTTAGCTTTTCCCATGACAAGATAATAATAATAATAATAATAATGCACTTGTTAAAGCGCCCTCAGAGAAGTCAATCTCTTTCTAAAAAAAATTTAAAAAAAATCCTAGCTGATTAAACAGCCTCTTTTTTTGTATAGCGACAGAAGAGCCTTCACGGCTATGTATGTATGTATGTATGTATGTATCTCCGTCAGTAACTCCACAAAGTCATAAAGACCTTGTGGGTGTTACGCAGGAGAGTTTTGTATAGCACACTCGCTGCCTAAGCGGCTTTCGGCACGCATTCGGTAGCCAACAGACTTCGTCTCACGCAACAAAGAGAAAGTGGGAAGCATAGCAGAGTTAGGAGAGCAGTTGAGGTAGTGAGGAGCATAGAAGTAGCAGTGCAGGACCGCTGAAAAAGATGTGCCATAGTCGGCAGTTGGAGAGTAGATGTCGTTGCGTAAGAATTGTGGAAGCGAGTTCCACAGTCTAGGACCTGCAGAGCTAAAGCTTCTGTCGCCAACTGTCTTTAAGCGGAGGAATGGGACAGCTAATTTATTGTCCACACAGGACCTGAGGGCGCGAACAGGCTGAAACTGATGCAGCAGTTCAGCTAGGTACGAAGGAGCCAAGCCGTGGCGGGCCTTGTGGGCCAGCGTAAGAACTTTGCTCTGTATCCTTTGCTCAACCGGCAACCATCCTAGCTCTTTCAGCAAAGGAGACACGTGCTCAAACCGCTGGGACTTGAAGAACAGCCTTGCAGCCATATTCATAGTCCGCTGTAGTGGCATAATAGCTTTCTTTGGTAGCCCAGCCAAAAGGGAATTACAATACTCAAGCCGAGACAGAACGAAAGAGCTAGTTAAATCTTTTACAAGCCACTGTGGGAGACAGCTTCTAATCTTGGATAGGGGTCGGATGTGATGGCTAGCTGTAGAGACAGTCTTCTGAATGAAGCTTTTGAAATTGAGGCAGCTGTCGAACACGACACCTAGATTTCGAGCACGTGGTGAAGGTCGCACAATAGCATCACCTATTAGAACAGCAAAGCCTTTTAATCCAGCCACACACTTAGGGTGTCCTATGAGAAGCAGTTCGGTTTTATCGTCATTTAATTTCAGGAAGTTTTCCGACATCCAGGATCGAATATCACCACCGCTTGCAGTGGCGATAAAGGATCGCCCACCGCAGGAATCGAACCCACGACCTCGGGACCAAGGTCCTGAAAGCAACCGCCTTACCTAGTGTGCCATCAAGGCTTTCTAGGCGCTTTAAATTTGCTGCAAAGGGAAATGCAATTGAATGGTAAGTAAAATCATGCTTGAAAAACAAACAAAATGAATAACATGGTTAGGGGTGACATGCACAGGGTCAGCATGCAAATGTGGTTAGTGGCAGCATGCACACTGTCAGCACGCGTAAGCACATGAAGGACGAATCACAGGGACCCACTAAATGCTGTCCTAAATAGGTGTGTTTTTAAGCTCCTTTTAAATGTGGTCAAGTCAGGGGATGTTCTGACGCAGGTCGGGAGGGAGTTCCACGCTTTGGGAGCATACGAACTAAATGCACGGTCTCCAAAGGATTTAAGGTTTGTACGAGGTATTTGTAGAGTGTTGGATTTATGATACGATGCTTGGCCTGATGGGGTAGTATATCTGACAGATAGACTGGAGCCATGGAATGAAGGGAACAAAAAGTGACCGACAAAACCTTGAAGTCAATCCGTTGCTTGACTGGTAGTGAGTGCCGGTCGGCGTGAAGTGGAGTAATGTGGCACCTGCGACGCTCACGACAGATAAGCCTAGCTGCAGAGTTTTGCACCAGCTGCAATCGCCTGTACGCGCATACTGGTAGGCCAGTAAGCTGTAGAGAGCGAGCGAGGAGTGTGGAGGTAAAACTGAGCTAGACGGGCAGCAACTTTGTGCGCTTGCGAATAAGCTCAGTAAAATCCCCAATTCGTTTGTCTCGCTTTCCAATTCACGCCGCAGACTCACGACCCCCTTTATTAACGGTAAGCAGGTCAGCGCCAGAAACGTTCGTTTCGTGGCGGCCAGCTTATTGCGCGTAGGCGCGCACTGAACGGCATTAGTCGCTAGGTTTCGCGGCTAGGTAAGCGGTAGGTCAAGCCTACTACGCCGAGCGTTCGGTGTTACATTATTATTATCTCACTCTCTCTCTCTCTCTCCCCCCTCTCTCTCTCTCTCTCTCTCTCTCTCTCTCTCTCTCTCTCTCTCTCTCTCTCTCTCTCTATTCGATCTCTCTCACTCTCTCTTTCCCCACTCTCTCTCTCTCTCTTTCTCTCTCTCTCTCTCTTCCTCTATCATACTCTCTCAACCTAACTCTTTCTATCTCTCAATCTCTAGCTCTGGAGTCCTAAAAAATGTGACCGTCGGGAGCTGCGTCTTCGTACATTTTCTGCAAAGGAAACACGATCCAATGGTTAGTGGTATCATGCTTTATAAACAACATAAACAACTTGGCTAGGGGTGAAATACAGAGGGTCAGCTTGCAAGTGCGGTTAGTGACCACATGCATAGTGTCAGCATGCATAAGCACATAAAGGAGGAATTACTGGGACCTAAAAATGCTTTCATATATAAGTGCGTTTTAACGTTCTTTTTAAACGTGGTCAAGTCAGGGACGTGATAAAAATCGGGAGTGAGTTTCAGGCTTTGGGAGGGAGCATGCGAACTAAATGTATTGCCTCCAAAGGATTTGAGGGTTGTACGAGGCATAGGTAAACAGTTAGTTTCCGAAAAGCGGATGGTACGATGCTTGACCTGGTTGGGTTTAAATCTGCCAGGGTAGGCTGGAGCCAACGAATGAAGGGACCTAAAAGTGAGCAAGCGACAAAACCTTGTCGTCTTTCTGCACCAGGGTGGGCAGAGATCAAAAGTCCGAAACTATACTAGAACTAGGAACGTTTGAACGTAATAATTTTGCGGCTACTATACAATCATTCGTTTTGCAAAATAGGAAGGCAGAAATCGCATCTTGACCATGTTCGTTATCTCTATGTACCTGCTGCTACCCCTGCCCTGAACTTGAGCAAATATCACAAGAGCTTGGAGATAGGAAGCGGCGGCTACTGATAGGGCAAATATCCGATACTGCTTGCATAGCAAAGTGTCCTGCACGAGTTACACCTCGCATTCGTCTTGTGATAATTTAGGATACGGCTGAAATAAAAGTGGTTCACTTTGGATAGTTAGGTGAAACTAGTCGACGCTAAGGTAAGAAAATGTAGCTTGCTAGTGTGAGCTTATTGCTGCATTCTAGCTGTTGGTGAAGTTGGCCGTAAAAATGCTTCAATAGGTAGAGACTGCACGGGGTGCTCTCTTTTGGTTACCGGTGGTCCGGATTGTCGTTCCTTTAGGCGACGACAGCATTACAGAATGATACATGAGTAGGAACGCTTCATTAAGATAAATTATCCCGACAATTGCTGCTAGTACGACGCCGTTTCTTGGTGAAGAGAAGAAACGTACCTATAATCACAGTCCTTCGCTATTCTTAATAATGCGCAGAGTGACTGTGGAACGAGATTCTCTCAAAAGCCCTGCCTTCCTAATGTAGCCAGTTCCTACAGCCATGCCAGACCAAGCAAAGGTGAACGTGAAGCCCGAATCAGAGCTTGCGAGTTGTAGGGGCAGCACTGAAGCATGCAAGGTCCAGTGAAGAGCCAGCGATTCGAAGGTTCAGCATCCATATCCATAAATGCGCCAACAGTAGCTGAGCGTGAAAGCTATCAAGAGCAACCTAAAATTAAGAATAAACCTACACCCTAACCACTGAGCTCCATTTTCCATAGCTGCAGAGGTTACAAGCTCAACGGCTTGTTTTAATCCTCACTTGCGTAAAAACCATGACTTTAGATTATTCTTTTACATGCTCTAAAATAGATAATGACGTACTTGGTTACTCATTATTTGAATTCAGGAAGCCATAACCATCTCTAGCTTATCATTATCTCACTAATTTAGCTAGCCAAGGTCAACAGAATGAAAGAAACCATTATTATCCAGACATGATGGGTGTAAACATTTCGACCAATCTGCCCGAGTTTTTGCTGGTGTCTTCTCTGCTGTCTTAGTCATCAAAAATCCTGAGCTGGGCTCGAATGCTTTATTCAGCAATATTTCAACTTTCGAGTCGAGTCGAACGGTTGAAAGCCACTACTGGGCCCACAAGCCAGCACTTAACCCCTCTTTGACAGTATAATAGTACAGCGCTTGGCTAAGTAAACTGGCTTGCTATTATAGCATCAGTCCCAGCGATTTTGTCGTGCTCTGCTTTTACGATACTCCGGAGTGCATATGAGCCGCGATGACTCACTAGGTTAGGTGGTTGCTTTTCATAATCTCAGCCCGAGGTCGTGGGTTCGAACCCTGCGGTTCGCGATCCTCTATCGATACGGCAAGCGGCAGTGATAGCCATAAAAGACTCTTCCGTCGCTTTAAAAAAGAGGCTGTTATATCAGCTAGTGGTTATTTGTTTAGAAGGTTCAATGAATCATTTGTGAATCATGGCTTTACATTACATCTGCTCGTCAATCGTCTGAAATGCATTGTAACAGGTACGTGCCATTTGCTTATGGCAAAGGTCTTTATATTAGCTACATCCTTCATCCTAATGCATAGGGATGAAAACACAGTTTATGATAAAAATTACTTCGCCACCATTTTACCATGTAATCATGGTAAAAAGACATGTAGTCAAGGGGACATAGCAGAGGCTGCTATGAGTAACGAGACGCACAGTGCAAATCACAAGCTGTCTATGAATCGCACGAACGTCACTTTGAGCAGTTACGTAAGCCAGCTTGAACAATATCAGAGCAGCCGTCTATCACCTTATCAGTTCTAACAAAATTATATTCTAAAATAGTTACTATTCTCATGGGTTCCACAGGAACTACCTCTAGAACGGGCTGAAGAGTTTCATTTTTATTCGATATGTTTGCATATGTCTCGGGGACTTGAAGTATACACTTTCTGCATTGAAAAAGTCCATATCCAAGTTTTATAAATCCTTTCTGACATAGTGAGTCAATTTTTGCAACTCAGCAATGGCAAGAAGGGGCAGGAGAAAAAAGAGATCCACAATGGCAGTAGAGTTCTGCTCTTCGACTCTAGCGATAGTTCCAATTGCCTTTTTAAACAAAATTCATCGCTGGCCTATACTTGTCCCCCCCCGAAGCAGCATATTTAAATCAAATTATGTCTTTTAAATTAATAAAAGAGGGCTTCAAACTAAAAAGCCTATTCATTTAGCACAGCATTTATGGATCCCCGTGATTCGACCTTTATATGCTTATGAGTACTGACATTGTGCGTGCTGCCACTAACCATTCTTGCATGGTAACACTGTGCATGTCAACCCTAACCATGTTATTCTTGTGTTTTTTTATTGAGCACGCTATCACTAACCAATCGATAGCGTTTATTTGCAACAAATGCAAAGCGCCTAGAAAGAGATTTAGCTCTCTGAGGGTGCATTATCAAGTGCGTCATTATTACTATTACATTTTATTACTTTATTGCAGTCTCTTTTTGCCATTACTATCAAAGACACTTAAATGAGTATTTGGAAAGCAATTATAACGTAATGCATCGAGTCCAGAATCGTAGCAAGGGGAGGGCCGGGATGAAACAGTCGTCCCAGGTGCCAATATAAAAAGTACGCCAAAAGTAAAATGGGTTGTCAACATTTTTTTCAAACTTTTTCGTGTGAGAATACCAATCATGATTCCAAGCAAGTTTTATTTCAACGGACTTTTCTATTGCTGGTTGAGCTAGTTAAGCAAGAGACGTAGACTAAGCTGTACTTTCTTGTCTTTCTAAGAGTCGTAACCTTGAGTCCTGCAAATTACGACCTGCAGAGCTAAAGCTTCTGTCGCCATCTGTGTTCAAGTAAAGGAACAGAACAGCTAACTGTTTGGCCGTAGAGGACGTGAGGTTAGGAGGAGGCGTAAACTGGTGCCGCAGTTCAGCTAGGTAATAATAATAATAACAATAATGCACCTGATAAAGCGCCCTCAGAGAACTCAATCTCTTCCTAAGCGCTTTACATTTGCTGCAAAAGGAAACGCGATTAAATCGTGAGTAATATCATGCTTGATAAACAACATGAACAACGTGGTTAGGTGTGACATGCACAGGGTCAGCATGCAAATGTGGTTTGTGGCAGCGTGCACTGTGTCAGCACGCATAAGCATATGAAGGACAAATCACAGGGACCCACTAACTGCTGACCTAAACAGGTGTGTTTTTAGGTTATTATTAGATGTGGTCAAGTCAGGGGATATTCTGACGCAAGTCGCGAGGGAGTTCCTGGCTTTAGGAACATAGGAAATAGATTCATGGTCTCCAAAGGATTTGAGGTTTGTAAGAGGTAGTGTTAAACTGTTAGATTCCGAAAAGCGGGGGGGGGGGGTACGATGATTGGCCTGGTGGGGGAGTAGATCTGAGAGATAGGCTGGAGCCAAATAATGAAGTGACCTAAAAATGAGCGACAAAACCGCGAATTCAATCCGTTGCTTGACTAGTAGCCAGTACAGGACGGCGAGAAGGGGTGTGATGTGGTAACTGCGACGTTCACGACAGACATGCCTAGCTGCCGAGGTTTGCACAAGCTGTAATGGCCTGATTGCACATGCCCGTAGCCAGTAAGCAGCGAGTTACAGAAACCAAGTCGCGATGTCACAAATAAATGGACAGATTTATACGTGGTATCCTTATCTAAACAAGCCCAAATTTTAGCAATGGTATTTAGTTTAAAGTAGGCAGATTTGACTGTGGAGCTGATGTGGTCGTCTAACGAGAGGTCACTTTGGAACATGACACCTAGATTTCGAGCTGATTCAACAGGAGATATACTGGCAGAGCCAATTTTGAGCTTAAGCCTTTCCAATATCTGGATCACATTGGGTTTTCCCATAACTAGTAAGTTAGTTTTATCATCGTTTAGTTTTAGAAAATTTGCTGCCATCTATGAGCGGATGTCATGAATACATGCAGCAAGTGATTTGAGAGAATTTGAGGTGCTCAAAGGCTGGGAGGGATCAAAGCAAAGGTACAACTGAGTGACACCCGCATAAAAGCGAAAACCTAGATTGTGCTTGGCAATCACCTCAGCAAGAAGGATAGTATAAACCGTGAAAAGAACCGGACCAACCACGGAGCCCGGAGGTACCCCACGTTTCAGACGTACCTCAGATGATTTTTGTTCATTCGCGTCAATACTCTGGAGTCTCCCACTGAGATATGACCTGAACCATTGCAGAGCAGTGCCACTGATGCCCTGGTGAGATGAGAATTGCTTTAGAAACACTTTGTGATCAATAGTTTTAAAAGCTGCCGAAATATCGAGCAAAACAACCAGAGACACTCTACCCATGTCTGCATTCCTAAGTAGGTCGTTGTGCGCCCTAAGCAATGCTGATTTTGTGGAGTGATTAGCTCTACAGCCAGACCACTACAGCTGACTATGAATACGGCTGCATGGCTGGTCTTCAAGTCCCAGCGGTTTGAGCACGTGTCACCTTTGCTGAAAGAGCTAGGATGGTTGCCGGTTGAGCAAAGGATACAGAGCAAAGTTCTTACGCTGGCCCACAAGGCCCGCCACGGCTTGGCTCCTTCGTACCTAGCTGAACTGCTGCATCAGTTTCAGCCTGTTCGCGCCCTCAGGTCCTGTGTGGACAACAAATTAGCTGTCCCATTCCTCCGCTTAAAGACAGTTGGCGACAGAAGCTTTAGCTCTGCAGATCCTAGACTGTGGAACTCGCTTCCACAATTCTTACGCAACGACATCTACTCTCCAACTGCCGACTATGGCACATCTTTTTCAGCGGTCCTGAACTGCTACTTCTATGCTCCTCACTACCTCAACTGCTCTCCTAACTCTGCTATGCTTCCCACTTTCTCTTTGTTGCGTGAGACGAAGTCTGTTGGCTACCGAATGCATACCGAAAGCCGCTTAGGCTGTGAGTGTGCTATACAAAAATCTCCTGCGTAACACCCATATGGTCTTTATGACTTTGTGGAGTTACAGACGGAGATACATACATACATACAGACCGGAACTTACTAGCAAGGTTTCAATATATGAGTCGAGCTGGCTGGCCACGACCTATTCTAGTGGCTTTGATAGGAATGGTAGAAGGGTGACTGGGCGGTAGTTGCCCAAGTTCTCTAAGTCTGGTGTATTTCTTGATAAGTGGCCTGATTACAGCTTTTTTGAAAGGTGCTGGGACACGACATCAGGCTAATGACATATTAATGATGTTAGTTATGCATGGCAGCAGAAGACCAATGCAACGTAGGAGCATGACAGTGGGAATAGGCTCCAGAGGACTTGTTGTCTTCTTTGATCGGGATGTGAACTTCAGGACGAGATCACTAATGATTTGCTCAAATGTAGACTGTGATCTGCAGCCACGAATCGGGAACATCATTTTAGGGGGGTGTTTTCATCGCGGGGATGGACCTCTGATCTTCTCTATCTTCTGCGCAAAGAATCAAGAGAAGTGATCGGCTAGATCATCACAAGAATCATCAGGTAAGGGGCTAATCTGGGAGAGGTTAAGGAGACGGCTAATTGTCAATATCAGCATTTTTTGATTGTGCATCTGTGATTCAACAATAGTTTTTTAGAAGCTAGACTTGGCCTTTGCCAGGATAGATTGGTAGGACGAAGAGCAATCTTCATATGCCTGTCGATAGTCAGTTAGTCCTGATCTTTTGGATGCTTTTTCAAGTATGAGCTTAGTAGTCCTGGCTAGCTCTACGTCTGCAGTAAATCATAGGCCGTCTGGGCGAGGGCGCACAGTGCCCTTAGTCAGAGGTGTAAACTCGTCGAGCGTGTCAGCAAGTGTCGTATTGAAGCTATCTACGAATGATGACAGAACGGAGGGAGGACTGAGCAGCAGAGGCGAAGCTGATATTCTCGCACGGACAGCCTCGATGTCATGGGTCTTGAGGTTTCGTTATTCACAGGTTATTTTGGAGGAGGCAGGCACAAGCTGTGGATTGAATGTAATGTAATGTATCTCCATCTGCAACTTCACAAAGTCATAAAGACCATGTTGGTGTTACGCAGGAGAGTTTTGTATAGCACACTCACAGCCTAAGCGGCTTTCGGTATGCATTCGGTAGCCAACAGACTTCGTCTCACGCAACAAAGAGAAAGTGGGAAGCATAGCAGAGTTAGGAGAGCAGTTGAGGTAGTGAGTAGAATAGAAGTAGCAGCTCAGGACCTCTGAAAAAGATGTGCCATAGTCGGCAGTTGGAGAGTAGTTGTCGTTTCGTAAGAAATGTGGAAGCAAGTTCCACAGTATAGGACCTGCAGAGCTAAAGCTTCAGTCGCCAACTGTCTTTAAGCGGAGGAATGGGACAGCTAGTTTATTGTCCACACAGGACCTGACGGCGCGAACAGGCTGAAACTGATGCAGCAATTCAACTAGGTACGAAGGAGCCAAGCCGTGGCGGGCCTTGTGGGTCAGCGTAAGAACTTTGCTCTGTATCCTTTGCTCAACCGGCAACCATCCTAGCTCTTTCAGCAAAGGTGACACGTGCTCAAACCGCTGGCACTTGAAAACCAGCCGTGCAGCCATGTTCATAGTCCGCTGCAGTGGCATAATAGCATTCATTGGCAGCCCAGCCATTAGGGAATTACAATAATCAAGCCGAGACAGAACGAAAGTGCTAGTTAAATTTTTTTACAAGCCACTGGGGGAGACAGCACCTGATCTTGGATAGGGATCGGATGTGATGGCTAGCTGTAGAATCAGTCTCCTGAATGAAGCTTTGAAATTGAGGCAGCTGTCGAACACGACACCTAAATTTTGAATGAGATCTGCATGTGGTCAGATAAGCAGGATTTGGTAATAAAAGGTAATGACAAAGTTCAGTTTATGAGAAAATCTGGTCGAATTTGTGACGCTTGATGTGAGTAGGGCAATGCACATGAGCCACAAGAGACAATCAGTAAGTCAATGCACGAAATCTAGTGCTGAAGGAGTCAGATAAGTTATCAAAGTGAACTTTGAAATTACCCATAATGAGGAAGGATCGATTTCTTGCACACAGTATCGAAATGATATCGGAGGAATCTGAGATAAAAGGGGATTTGGTACGCAGTGGGCGATAAACTACTGCCACCATTTGTAGCTTGTTTTTGGGTGAGACCAAGACAATTGATTCAAAAGACTGTTTCGAGGGTACTGCAAATGGCTTGAAGTTGAATTTCGAGCACACGATAACTGCAACTCCACAACCAGTCTTGATTGATCTAGGGGTGTGAAAGAACAAGAAACGAGTTGAGGTAGCGTCTTTAATTGTCGGGTAGTTTATCAATTTTAGCCAAGTTTCAGTTAGGGCGAGCGGGTCAAGACCATTTTCAGAAATTAGATCGCTTATTACCAGAGTTTTATTGCACATTGAGTGGGGGTAATAAAGGCAAGCGTTAAGTCGGGCAGATGGAGTTATAGCAGGTCTGATGACCACTAAGTTAGAGATATTCACAGTGACGCATGTGGGGGAGCACGCTGGGTGGTTCGAGACAATGCTAGGAATACCAAACGAGCCAGTACTCAGCTCCCAGTTCCCACCCAACGAGCAGCGTCTGAGCTGGCGGTCCCGGCCACAGCTGCGGCTCCCGGGCGCTTTTCTTTCGTTGATGCACAGTTCACGAACCTTAGCAACAACATTACTATCTAGGAATGCGTTTGATCTAAGATGACGAAGCGATAATAGCTGCTGACGACCATAACTAAACAGCCGGTTACTACCCACCGGCGTAGCTAAGGCAGCTTGCGGCTTGGGAGACCCAGCAGCCCGAAGCGATAACCTTTTAGATATCAATAGCCAAGTATTTTCTTATGCACTATGGTAAAATAACAATAAGAAAACTTTTAAACAGGTCTTAGCTGTATCGCTTTTGTGTACCATGTTCACAAGAACTTCGGTTTTGATTAGAATTCTGCAACGGACTCGAATGCACGTGAGAGTGCTAAATGTCTGGAGGCGAGAATGTGGCATATTTTCATCTTTCAATTCTCGCTTACCTGCACTTGGAACCAGTCGAGCAACACATAGACTTCAAGTTTTTTGCTCACTTTTAGGCCTCTTCACTTTTCGGTTCCAGCCTACTTATCAGATCAACTGCTCCACCTGTCTAAGCTTCGTACGAGCAGCTTTTTGGAATCCAACTGTTTACCTATACATAGTACAAATCTCACATTCTTTGGAGAATGTGAATTAATAGTTAGCATGCTTCCGAAGCATGGAAATCACACCTGAATTGCGTCATGACATCCTCCGACTTGAGCGAATTTAAGAATAACTTAAAAATGCCCCTATTGAGGACGGCATTTAGCGAGTTCCTGTGATTCGACCTTTATGTGCTTGTGTGCTGATACCGTGCATGCTGCCACTAACTACACTTGGCTGCTGGCAGTGAGCATATCATCCCTAACAGTGTAATTCCTTTTGTTTATCGAGCATGCTACCACTAACCATTCGATCGTGCTTCATTTGCAGCAAATTTAAAGGGCCTAGAAAGAGATCGATTTCTCTGAGGTTGGTATATCAAGTGTATTATAATTACAATTATTCTTATTGAGACGACCAAGCTGAAATGTATTGATACGAGGAAAAAATAAACTTGTCTTCAAACTTCTAACGACTAATAATGAGTGGTGACTCTTTGGGGGTCTTCGTAAGTCTACGTTGACTGGTTTTTGCTCTTTTATTATCAATTACATACCAATAAGCGTCCCGGCGATAATGAATCCGTCGATTAGTTAGAGCGGCTATGACTAACACAAAGGTTTAGATGGCATCAACAAGGGCAGGTCGTTTCGAGGGTTGAATAGAAGAAGCAGTGGTGCAAGCCTGCTGCAGACTAAAACAATGTTTAGAGGTTTGAGTTTTCTTGAATCGGATGACATTTGACTGTTGAAAGAGAAAAACTTCTTAGAGAAATTCAATCAACGTACGATCAGACGTGCTGAAGTTGGAAACGTATAGACTGATTGAGTAGTACCAATGAGAATGAAATTTATTGGAGTTCATTTCGTGGAACAGACAAACTCCAAGAGTGAAAATGTAGGAAGATATCGGATTTGTGAGGCTTATCGAGCAGGACATTAAAGTCACCATGAACGATTATATTGCAATTCCTTTTGAAGAAAACGGAAAGAAAGTAAAAAATTCAACGGGAAGCATGCATAGTGGATGATGCATTACTGCCATGATCGTTAGCTGACAACTGGTTCGGCACATTATGCATATTATGGCCCATCGTCTTCTTCTCTAACAGAGCGGCTGCACCAGTATTAGTCTCTTGGTCTGATTGATATTCTGCAAGCAGCATGTCAGCCTGTCGGCTTTTCTTTGCTATTCTTGCAGAAAGCTTTTAACTCTCAGGCACTGGGCTGCAAAACTCACTACCACAGTTTTTAGGAAACTACATCTGTCCTGCTGGTAACTGTCCCACTTATTTTTAAGCTGTCTAAAGCTACAAATTCCATCAATCTCACTTGATTGAATTTTCTGTAACTCCCGCATACTCCAAGGTTTCTTTTTTTTTACATGCGATCGTCAAGCAGCAGCTCCATAAAGCTAAAATGGCTTGTAATGCTCCATGTGATGGCCCATCGTAGCAGCCACTGGTTAGCGCCACAAACATTTTATTCTTACAATTTTCTCTAAAAGGTACCTATAATGCTTGCAAGTGTGTACTGGTAATCTGCAAATCTCGATCGCTTGATGGGTGATTGGTAGCTTCCGTGGGAGGTGCATTACTCAAGTCGTCCTGAGACAGGGTTATCCGTATAACTTAAGCAGTGTTTTAAAGTTTTTGTTATGCCTCTACACACAATCACCAGGCTTAGTACTTCTCAGCTGAGCAGAGGCGCCCAGTTTGTAATTATACATTTCAAGCATTGAAACAGGTTATTGACTTCTTATAACTAATTGTGTGCTCCTAATACTTGAGAAAATTGTAGGCCTATACAATTGAATGAGTCAAACAAATTTTCTCTTTAGATTTCGGCATGGATGAGAATGACGTAAGTCTGTATATATTCACAGGATGTATCTTCGGAGTGGTTATTATTGGTTCCTGCTGCAGCATTTTTTGCTCAAAGAGAAAAGCCCAGACAGGTAACAATTTAAATCACAACAGCAGCAAGTTGGCCAAGCTGTTGCAGCTAATCGTTTGAATAAAGAAAGACACGGAAGGCTGTAACCTTATCTCTATTACGAGCAGGTCTAATATGTAGCATGTGCACAAACATACGCATTAACACACACACACACACACACACACACACACACACACACACACACACACACACACGCACACGCACACACACACACACAGACAGATAGACAAACACTCACCCAAACTCACGCACGCACGCAGCACACATACACACACACACACACACACACACACACACACACACACACTCACACACCCCACACATACACACATTCAAAACCACAATTGTGGCTCATTTCCTTACATAAGAAGGGAAACAATGAAACTGATACCTTTGGATAAGCTCCAAGCGAGTGCATGGGCTACGAGGCGTTGCCCACGTCATGTAGTGCAGCCTCCATCGTATGCTTCTAGTACTCGCCCCATAATTGGTAATTACCTAAACTTTGAAAGATTTATAAGAAGACGGTTTTAAAAGCTATAAGTCACGCTTGATCCAGACGAAGATTTTCTTAGGCGTCAGCCATGGTGAGTTGCTAAAAATCTTACTATCAACCCAAGTCTGTCTAGGCTAATCTGTTGCCATTCTATTTTGCCCGGTTAATTAAAACTTCTATAGAGCTGCTGGAGCTAGTGATGACTGTGCAAGCAAGGTTTGTCAAAAACTCCAATAGGTTTAACCATTTATTATTTAAGACCTTGGTACTTCATACCCAAGTGAAATGTTGCTTTTGCTTTGGTCCTCATTTCCTTTGGTAATTTAATGTATCTCTGTTTGTAATTCCGCAAAGCCACAAAGAATATGTAAGTGTTGCTCAAAGCTTTGGGGCTGATTCGGTAGCTAAAAGATTTCATATTATGAAACACAGAAGGGCGAAACATAGCTGAGTCAGGAGAGCAGTTGAGTTAGTGAGTAGTATGAAAGTAGCAGATGAGGGTGACTGGAAAAGATGTGCCGTACTAGCAGCAGAAGAGTAGCTGTCGTTGCGACGAGGTCAGTTCCGAAGCCTCGAGTATGCTGAACAAAAGTTTCTTTCGCCAACGGCATTTACGTGAAGGAATAGAAAATGTACTTTCCTGTCCACGAGTCACACAAAGGCTGAAAGCTGTGGTGAAAATCAGCTAGGCATGAAGGAACAAAGCCATTGCAGGCTTTGTGGGTCAGCGTATAAACTTCGCAAGCTCGCTCTATATCCTTTGATTAACCAGCAGCCATCTAAGCTCTTTCAGCAAATTAGTTGCGTGGTTAAACCTAAAAGATTTGTATGCTAGCCTTGCAGCCAAATTCATCACCAGTGTGCCTGTTGCTTCTCGGCCACGAGTGTGTGGTGCCCCGCTCTCGGCAGGTGGTCGGACGGTTGGCTCGGTGCAACCTTTGATGTGGGCGGGTGTTTGGGCGGTTGGCTCGGTGCGGCCTTTGATGTGGGCTTGTGGCCCACAGCAGTGGTTCACCACGGATGCACTCCATTATCTGTGGTGAGTCAGCCCCTAGCTTATATATGTACCCGCTGGAGGAATAAAGAGAGTCTCGTTCACCGCTCACGTTCGCCCGCTCCTGTCTTCGTGTCTCCGTGAGACTCCACCAGTGCTGCTGCAGCCGGAGACACAGCAACATAACTATTGGTAGCAGAAAATGGTTTACTCGAGCTGAAAAGAGTACCAGACCTTCTATGGGCTAGATGGAACGACTATACTGAGGTACGAAATGGTTAACGGCGGACCAGACTTTATGCCTTGGCTTCTAACGCTTGAGAAGGCCTTAGCAAGGCTTAAGATCCCGATGCCGCTGAAACATGTTGTGCCAGTGTGTCTGGGCGATAACGCCATACTCGGTTAGGGTGATCAGCCGGCCGACGTAAAGCAAGATTACCACAAGCTGCGAAACGAGTTAATCCTAATCTTCTCGTGGTTGACGGATGATGAGGCCGAGCTTGAGGCCAAGAGGTTTCGGCTGGAGCAGGAGCAGCTCGCCGGAGCCGAGACCGGAGCAAAGCTGGGCGACGAGATAGCTGCAGTACCGGTCAACCCCACTGTCAACTTCCCGCGAGATTCAGACAGGCGAGCGGAACTCATTCGGCTGCCGCAGCTATCCGACGGCAATACCGGTGGAGGAAGCGGGTATGGGACCGCTTCCGACATAGTAGCCACAACAGCCGAAGTGCGCCAAAACAACGTAAGTGGGCAGCGGCAGCAGCCAGAGAATAAGGAGGTGCAGCATGCGACGGCTTCCAGCGGCGAGGCGGTAGTGGGCAGCGGCGAGGCGATAGTTGCCTGCCAAAAGGCACAGACGGCCCAAGCGAGCGACGTCTCGGCGGCGAAGCGCAGCTGTAAGAGTGCTTCGTAGCATCGGAGAGCATCTCGGCGCCAAAGAGTGCCCGAGAGAGCGACGTCTTGGCTGCAGAGCTCAGTGGCGAGAGCTTCTTCGTAGTGGAGAGCCTCCGCACAAGCATGTCGACCCCAGGAGCACCGCAAGATGGCGGTCAGCGACGAGGCGGCAGTAGCCTGCGACCAGGATCAGGCAGCCCATGCGAGTGACGACTTGGCTGCGAGGCGCAACCGAAAGAGCGTCGCGGCAGCAGCGACATGCATCCGCGAGACCGACGTCTTGGCCGCCAAGCGCAGAAGCGCGAGCGTCGTAGCGGCGGAGAGCACCTCAGAGGCCGCCGAGAGCAGCGCCGACAGTATCTCGGTGGTGAAGAGCACCCGCACGAGCGTTTCGGCGCAGAAAGCAGAGGAGTGCCTCGAGAGAGCAGTAAACAGCAAGGCGATAATAGCCTGTGACGAGGTGCAGGTTGCCCGCGAGCGAAGCAGCGAGAGCTTCGCTGCGGCGAAAAACCACAAACAACAACAGCGTGAGCGTTGCGGCGGCGAAGAACACCTGTGAGAGCGTCTCGGTGCTGAGCACAGAGCAGCACGACCGCGAGATGGCGGAGTTGAACTCCGAAAACGGTGAGGCCATCATGAGTCGCAGTGGTGTTCGAAGTGCCGGATCGGCCGGCGACGAGCGCATGTGACCGGCCATCGGGACTCGCACGGAGGTGACCTACGGGAACTGCCGGACAGTGGGAGCGGTGCCCCACATTTGCCTTAAGGTGGGCAGCATCTACGACGGGCTGCTCACCAGGGGCAGAGCTGACGTGAGCCTCCTGTGAGTGGCAGTCACGTAGCCTGCACGAGTTATGGGCCGCTAGCGCTGCCCCCTGCCAGGCTGGAGGACCGTGGTTTTTTTGACATTCTATGGGGGAAGGGATGTTACCTGTGCCTGTTGCTTCTCGGCCACTGGTGTGCAGTGCCCCGCTCTCGGCGGGTGGTTGGCTCGGTGCAGCCTTCGATGTGGGCGGGTGTTTGGGCGGTTGGCTCGTTGCGGCCTTTGATGTGGGCTTGTAGTGGGTCACCACGTATGCACTCCCTTATCTGTGGCGAGTCAGCCCCTAGCATATATACGTACCCACTGGAGGAATAAAGATGAGAGTTTCGTTCACCGCTCACGTTTGCCCGCTTGTGTTTTCGTGTCTCCGTGAGACTCCACCAGCGCTGCTGCAGCCGGAGACACAGTAACTTATCACAGTTGCAGTGGCCTAAAGGCTTTTTCGGTAGCCCAACCAGAAGAGAATCGCAATAACCTAGCCGCGACAGAAAGAGGAAGCTAGAATCTTTAAGACACTGTGGAAGACGGCTGCAATTATTAGATGGGTATCGGAAATAATATTTAGCTGTGGAAGCAGTTTTCTTAAAGCTAAAATTCCGAGCACACAGTGATGGTCAAACAGCAGCATTACCTACCAGAAGGATAAAGTCTTCTAGTCCAGCCAAACACACAGCCTGTCCTATGAATGGCAGTTCCTATTGATCGCCATCTAGTACAGGGAAGTTTAAAAAAAATCAATCATTGAATGTCTGTAAACCAAAAACTCAGTTTATCAGTAACTGCACCAGATTCCGAGGGTTTAAATGATAATCAAACTGAGTTTTGTCTGCATCAAATTGATAGCTTATTCCATGGCCCGACTAATTTTTCTCTGAGGATGAATATGAATTAAGAACAGCAAAAGATTGATTACGGACCCTTGAGGGACTCAACAGGTGACTGGTATAATGGATAAGAACTGACCAGCACACGACTCGTGGATTAAAAACGATCGAACACGTACGATTTAAATCAAGCCAGAGCCTCGCCTGCCACACAAATTGTCGTTCTCAATCGTTTAAGCAGGACATCGTGATCAACAGTGTGGAAGGCAGCTGATAGATCTAGCCGACAGAGGGCAAGCGCAGCAACATTCCAATCATCATTGAATTGTACGATAGTAGTTTAGCTATATCATTCCGACGCTGAAAGACAGTTCGCGACTGAAGTCTTTGTTCTGCATGTCATTGTTTTAGGAACTCACTTTCGCATTTCTCACGCAAAGACATTTTCTCACTCACTCACAACAGTAGTACATCATTTACGGACATGCTGAGCTTTTGCTTCCATGAGCTTCTCATTCCACAGCTTCCAACCTCCTCCTCATTCAGTTATGCTTCCTGCTTTCTTCCTCAGTGTGAGATAAAGTGAGTTAGCCGCTCTGTGCGCGTCAAATGATGAGGATTCCAGTGAGCAGTTTGGATACTTTCCATCATGACACCCGCTTGGTCTTTGTGGACTTTTAGACTTACACACGGACGCAAATTACATTCTGTAAATTACAGATTGACTTCAATGTTTTGTCGCTCACTTTTAGGTCACCTGTGTTGTGAAAGAAGAGCCTTTATGGCTATCACCATCGCTTGCAGCTGTGATACAGGATTGCCCAAAGCAGGATTTGAGCCCACGACCTCGGGTTCGAGGTCGTGAAAAGCAATCGCCTTAACTAGTCAGCCATCACGGCTCTTTATGCCAGCTCGATACATGCGTGGCAGTGACAAAGAAATGCGTTATTTTGGCGGAATAATGATAATAAGATATGGCGGCAGCCATTCAAACCTTAGCTTCTGCCATGAGCTGATGACGTAGCAACCGGACGTTGCAAGCGGCATTGGGTGAGTGGCAGAAGAGCATGAAACTTTTTCTAATAAATCTCAACGGCGCGGCCAATGCATTCGTGACATCTCTGCAACTCACTGCTTACTGGTATACCAGCATGTGCGATCAGGCGATTGCAGCTGGTGCAAAACTCTGCAGCTAGGCTTGTCTGCCGTGAGCGTCGCAGTTGCCACATTACTCCACTTCTCGCCAACCTGCACTGGCTACCAGTCAAGCAACGGATTGACTTCAAGGTTTTGTCGCTCACTTTTAGGTCCCTTCATTATATGGCTCCAGCCAATATCTCCGACATTCTCCCCCATCAGGCCAAGCATCGTACCACCCGCTTTTCGGAATCCAGCAGTCTAGAAATACCTCGTACAAACCTTAAATCCTTTGGAGACCGTGCATTTAGTTCGTATGCTCCCAAAGCGTGGAACTCCCTCCCGACCTGCGTCAGAACATCCCCTGACCTGACCACATTTAAAAGGAACTTAGAAACACAGCTATTTAGGACAGCATTTAGTGGGTCCCTGTGATTCGTCCTTCACGTGCTTATGCGTGCTGACACTGTGCATGCTGCCACTAACCACATTTGCATGCTGACCCTGTGCATGTCACCCCTAACAATGGTATTCAATTTGTTTGTTTTTCAAGCATGATTTTACTTACCATTCAACTGCATTTCCCTGTGCAGCAAATGTAAAGCGCCTAGAAAGAGAATAAGTTCTCTGAGGGGGCTTTATCACGTACATTATTATCAATATTATTATTATTAGAGCATTTCACGATAAAAAATTTAAAGAGACGCTTCTTTAGGATTAGGATTATTATACCGCATTGACCGGTACTCGACCATGTTACCTTTTGGAACTTCTAAAGAGCTAGCCGGGCACAAACTCGGACACTTGCCTACGACTACTGCTAACAAGAGCAAAATTCACCAATTTCTACCTTGCCTGTCTCGCTGTTGTTGTCTGAGTCACTCAGGAGCGGCTTATATTTTATCGTCTCGCTTTAGATGATGTTGCAAATGCTGATGACGAAAGTTCACAAAACGATCAGTCAAGCAGTGCAACCGTAAGCATAAGCGGCGGTATCACCAATCGTGCTGCTGACCTTAGTTTAACGGACGAAAGGGTAAGTCTGGCAGGAAACCAATATCCTCTTTTATTACTTAAACTAAATACATCAGATGAGTCCGAATAGATGTATTTTATATGAATCATGTCACACAAATAGTTGATGTAAATTGCTTGATATTTACTATAAGAATATATACCTACTTCTCGCTGACCTGCACTGGCTACCAGTCAAGCAACGGATCGACTTCAAAGTTTTGTCGCTCATGTTTAGGTAACTTCATACTTTGGCTCCAGCCTCTCTCTCAGATCTACTCCCCCACCAGGCCAAGCATCGTACCTATCGCTTGTCGGAATCCCACAGTTTACCATTACCTCGTACAAACCTAAAATTCTTTGGAGAAAGTGCATTTAGTTTGTATGCTCCTAAAGCCTGGAACTCCCTTCCGACTTGCGCCAGAACACCTCCTGACTTAACCACATCTAAAAAGAACTTAAAAGCACACCTTTTGAAGACAGATTTTAGTGGGTCTCTGTGATTAGTCCTCCATGTGCTTATGGGTGCTGACACTGTGCATGCTGCCACTAACCACATTTGCATGCTGACCCTATGCATGTCACCCCTAACCACGTTGTTAATGTTGCTTATCTAGCATGATTTTGCTCACGATGCAATCGCGTTTCCCTTTGCAGCAAATGTGAAGTGCCTAGGAAGAGATTGAGTTTTCTGACGGCGCTTTATCAAGTGCATTATTATTATTACTCACGGTGTGAGAGCACGGATGGGTGGCAGGAGACATTGGTCCTATCTCTACAGCAATTAAATGACCCGGGCCTGCTCCGATTCCTAAAGCCCTCTTACCAATGAAATAACTATGTCTTGATTGCAATTGATAACTATTCGTTGAGTTTGTAACAAATAGGCACCTTGCTTTTGAACAATAATGTTTGATTCATAACAGGTCTAACTCAGCATAGCCATTAGTTTTGCGAGTCTCACCGCCCTATATAAAATTATTCAGGTATGCAGCATAAATGAAAACCCTGTCTCCTCCCAGGGCAAACCCGCAAACTCTCACGAACGCAACGCGCAGGCACGCAGGCACGCAGGCACGCAGGCACGCAGGCACGCAGGCAGGCACGCAGGCACGCACGCAGGCAGGCACGCAGGCAGGCACGCAGGCAGGCACGCACGCAGGCACGCACGCACGCAGGCACGCACGCACGCAGGCACGCACGCACGCACGCACGCACGCACGCACGCACGCACGCACGCACGCACGCACGCACGCACGCACGCACGCACGCACGCACGCACGCAGGCACGCACGCACGCACGCACGCACGCACGCACGCACGCACGCACGCACGCACGCACGCACGCACGCACGCACGCACGCACGCACGCACGCACGCACGCACGCACGCACGCACGCACGCACGCACGCACGCACGCACGCACGCACGCACGCACGCACGCACGCACGCACGCACGCACGCACGCACGCACGCACGCACGCACGCACGCACGCACGCACACGCACGCACGCACGCACGCACGCACGCACGCACGCACGCACGCACGCACGCACGCACGCACGCACGCACATTTATATGTGTACATACATATATTTATGTACATACATATATATATATAGGTATATACATATATATATATATATATAGGTATATACATATATATATATATATATATATATATATATATATATATATATATATATAGATATATATATATATGTATATATATAAATGTAAATATATATATATATATACATATATATATATATATATATACATTTAAGAGTAAGTATATATATTTTACGTGCATCTGACTGTAAGTTCCAGAATACCAACGGAGAGCCAATATATTATAAACAAATTCTCGTATTTTTGAATCACGTGTTAATGCTTCCAAATGCTAAACCACTGGTTTTTACAGACTAGAGACTATAAATTTTAAGGTAAGTAGACCTATATCAACATGCACTGTCTAGCTGACCTCTGTCATTTTTATATTTCATTGAATTGGAGAGACAACTGGGTGAGAAACAGGTACAATCACCAATTTAGGCCGTGAACACCTGTGTCCGGGATCCCATTTTTAGCGATTAAGACGAAGAGCAACATATCTTAGCGTTAATGAGTGCAATTAAATTTTACAAATAGAAAATACGGAATTATATTTTTGATAACGGAGGCAGTTGATCATTTTTAACACCACCACGTAATATATATATATATATATAAACTTCTTTAATATTGCCATACGGCCGAACTGAACTAATATTTTCTGATCTCAATACTGTTACAAATCTAGTAGGCCTTGAATATTCAGAAAAACCGTTTGACGATGAAAACATTAATGAGATGCAAATAAAAATTCACACAGCTGGCTTGGTCCAGCGGTTAAGGTGCTTCGCCCCGACCAAGGCCTGGCTGAGATCGTAGGGTTAAGCCCCGAAGCATATGTAAAACGCCTGAATAGAGATCAAGTTCTCTTGGGGCACTATATAAATGAATAATATAAGTGAATTATATATTATCCCGACAGGAAATGTAGGAAAAAGAGATAGAAAGGTGTTTAGATGATTTTCAAGCATCATCAAGGCCTTGGGTTTTCGAGATGTAAGTCAGTTGAGCGGCAACATTTGGTAAGCATAGAAACCAAAGGCCAAGTTTCTAAAAGATTTCGGGCGGTTTAAAGCTCCTCTATGCGTCTCGCCATAAATGTTTCGGTAATACCTGACTTCATTGAACGTAGGGATAGCTGTGATTTTAGGCCAGGATACGAATATAAATAAAAGTACGTGAATAAGCATTGAATTCTGCATATTATGGACAAGGATAGATTCCGGGAAGGTCAGAGATCAAGAAATGCGGCAAATGTGACACTCATAAAGCTCACGCAAAGCTTTGAGTTTTTGTCCCAACAATAGGCAAGTGGTTGGACAAGCTTCAAGGGCTCAAGCAGTTACATAAGCGATT
>WPIO01000086.1:662500-850000 GCA_009760855.2 Cristatella mucedo
ACAATAATCACTATATTAATATATATCCATTCGATAAAGCGTCCTCAGATGATTCAATCTCGTTCTAGGCACTTTACATTTGCGGCAAAAGAAGTAAAATCGAATGGTTACGGGTAGCATGGTCTATAAATAACAAGATTAACATGGTTAGGGGGAACATGGGCACGGTAAGCATGCAAGTATGGTGAGTAGCAGAATATGAGTTCTAGGTTATGGGAGCTTGTGAACTACAGGCACGGTTTCCAAAAGATTACAGGCTTGTACGAGGTATATTTAAAAAGTTAGATTCCGAAAAGCGAGTGATGCGATGCTTAGACTGTTGGGGCAGTAGGTTTGAATGGTAAACTGGAGCCTAATAATGAAATAACCTAAAAGTGAGTCACACAATGCTAAAGCAGACGCATGGCTTGACTGAGAGCCTGTGCAGGTTAGCGAGAAATGGTGAGATGTGGTAACTGTGATGCGAATGACAGACATGCCAAGCTGCGGACTTTGCACCAGCTGTAGGCGCCTGGTTGCATAGGCCGGTATACCAGATAACAGTCAGCTACAAAAGTCAAGACGGGATGTCATCAATGCAAGGACCAATTCAGATCTGGTATCTATGTCTATTCAAGCCAGTGTTTCACGAATGCTAGGTATCTGAAAGTTGGCAGACTTGACTATCCAGCCCATGTGCTCGTCAAATGAAAGGTCACTGAAAAATGACACCTAGATACTTGAGCAAGATTCTGTCTGACTTTAATGGTCCTCAAAGTTTCTCGATAACATAGGTGAATTGCAACTTATCTGCGAGATAATACCAGCAAATTTAACGATAATATAAACCAACAAAATGTTTGTGAGCCCATGTGTTGCCGCTCAGAAATTGGAATTACAAGCAATTAAAATCGGCCCAATGTGCTTACTTTCCCTAACCATGCTCGAGATTATGGCCTCCTTTTCCATCATGACTACTCGTTAATGACCGCATTAGAACCAAAGTAAAATCTGCCAATTCAAAGCAGCTTGGCATTGGGAAAATCCAGCTTTGTGTAAGAAATATTTTCACAGTCAAGTTTTAGAATGTATGCATGCGAGCTTGTCCTTGGTAGTACAGTTCTCCCTGAATACAACTATTCATCTCAGCAAAAAGTCCCAGTTTTAGACAGTGGAAAACACTATCACTGCTACTGGTGGTTGTAAAGTTTGTAAGAGTGCTCAATTATGTGTGGCGGTAAACAATGCACAGGTAGAAAATGCATTGCCTGAATTAATCTACAATTACAAGAATGCTCAAATTAAACCAAGTAAACACACGCAGGTTTGAACAAAGAGTAATGAAAAGAACAATACGAAATTATGGGTATACTTCACCATTATAACTAACTAACGAAGTACTAGTTTTATGCTTAAGACTGCAAGTGCAGCTAGAGGCTGCATGAGAAAATGCAATAGAGCTTTTTATTGACCCTCTACCTAACCAATAGCAATCTCCTTTTCAACAAAGAGAATGACTAGGTTATTTCTAGACATTCCTAAACTTACATATGTTGTAAAAATGCACCGTCCATGGCTAAAATAATGGTTTGTTAAAGATATTTTGTTCCATTCCGAGTAAATTTACATTTTTTAACCAAATTATTTGAGTGCTATTAATGAGTTCTCCAAAACAGGCATTTTGCAACTGAATTTTTTTCTTTAAAATCTCTTTGCGTTAATATGGAATACTCATACACGCATTTTAATATATCACAATATATATATATTTATGCAGTGCATTCGGATAGTAAGTGTACGTTCGTCTATTACCATTAAGAAAGGATCCCAGCTTAAGGCTGGGCAGTTTCGTAAAGGACAGTTACATTTTAACCTTCTTTTTATGCTTAGGCCTAATCATTCATCAAACGGCATGCCGTAAACTCAGTTGCACATATTATTTTTAAATCAGTGGAAAAAACGTTGTCTATTGATTTCTAGTTTACTAGCCTGAATGTTTTTTCTCATGTAATAATGTGTAAATTAATTGTGACTGTTATCTCGTTTTCAAAACGTCTGCCAAATTCATCGCAGGAAAAAAGAAAACTCAATAATAATAATGATAATGACTTGAATAATATCCGGAATGCATCATTATAAAGCGTCCTCGGTGATTTCAATCTCTTTCTAGGTGCTTCACAGTTGCTGCAACGGAAGCACGATGATAAAGAGTGTAGCATTCATTCATATCTTAGGTTTGATATGGCTTGCTACTAATAGTGTACATATAATGTGCTGGTTCTAATACGTTTTTGATAATCAAGGAGTTCAAATGGTAAAATGAATGTCAATTTCATTCATGCATATCTGAAATCATGTGTAGGCACTGTTATTCTGCCAGTCAGTGGTTCAACTAATACTTACACAGCAGCGAGAGCTATTCATGTTTAGCCTTTACAAGACGAATTTCGCAGTCAAAATTCTCTCTGTACTTAACTTTATTGTGCCGCCCAAAATTGTGCATGTTGCATAACTATGCAAGCATAATTATAGATGTACTGAGTTCTCAAATGCCGAATGCAAAACAGAATTTTGACATATCTTTGTGGAATATAATTGGGGATTTATCGATAGCCTGCCTTTCATTTAGGCGATTAATCAAACTCTGCCATCGTACGCCACAGCAGCCCAATTTGCAACTGCGGAAAAGACCAATATAGATTATCTGCCAAGCTACGAGATGGTCATGTCACCAGGTCTGTTAGCGAACTGAAGATGTGGATTATTAATCATCGCCTACAGCCTGAAACAAAGCTGACAGCAAAAACATTTCGTGGCTGAAGCTAACCTAAAGTTGCGCTATGTCTCACATATGTGTAGCTATGCAAAGTGCAGCGGATGCATAAAAACAGTTGTCTTCATTTGGATGTATCGTGTTATCGATTACGCCTTTATTTTTATTTTCACGAAAGAGACAATTTCGATGTCTGCTCGACAAAGTTTTAACGTCATCACAGCAGTGAAGTATATTTTGTAACTCCGGAACTAATTCTTGATAAAACCAGGAAACTATGAGTGCGTTTGTGCATTCAGATTTTTTGACTTATTTACTTATTAGTTTTCATGAATTAGAGCAATTCATGTCCAGTTACTGTTCTGCTTTACTTTTAGTTATTATGAAAATAATTTACCGGACTATTGCAAAAGAAGCCGTAGAGGAAGAAAAGTCTGTAACAAAAACCTGTGTGAATATTGCACATATTCAGTACTGACTGGCGTTCTACATGTTAGCAGTTCAATCTGATACTGCTTGAAATAATTTGTATCGATTCTAGGATCCATATATCTTTCCATCGATGGCTCAGGGATTGCATGAAAATTAGAATGAAAGCCTTAGTGCAACAATCTACGATAACAAAGATAATATTAACAACAAATTTGAACCGCCCCCTCAGAGAACTGAATATTTTTCTTGGAACTTTCCAGATGCCTTTTAGAAAACAGTATCAAAGGATTGGTGCTAACATCCTCAAGCAGCTGGTATAATGTGAGCATGAAAATTCTTATGAAGAAGCAATCACCAAAACCCACCAAATAATTGTTTATTAAAAAAGTGTTTTTAGCTACCTTTTAAATATCGCCGTGTACAGGGACGTTGTGACGTGGGTCGGTAATGAGTTCCAGGCTTTTGAAAGCTTAAAACGAAACGCGCGGTCTCCAAGGGTTTTAAGGTTCGTACGAGGTATGGTGAAACGATTTCATTCAGAACTGTGGGTTGTATAACTCGTCACCGAGTATTTCAAAAGTAATACTAGGTTAGCAAGAGGTAGAGAAAGAAAATATGTAGAAATAAATGACATAACTTCGAAGTAGATATGAATTGATTGAGAGCCAGAAAAGTTTGGCGAGAAGTATTATGATGTGGCAACTTTGAGGCTGGGAACTGACGAGCGTAGCTGCAATGTTTTGCACAAATTGTAAGCGTCTGATTGTAAATGCTAAGAGATCAGCAAGTTACGAGTTACAAAAGTCACAAATACATGGACTAATTTGGGTTTAGTATCCCTGTCTAAGCAAGCCCAAATTTTGGCAATGTTATGCAGTTGAAAGTATGCAGATTTGACTGTGGAGCTGATATGGTCGTCTAATGAAAGGCCATTTTAGATTGAGACACTTGGAGTACGTCTAGATTCAGCAGGAGAGGTGCTGGCTTGCAGAGCTGATTTTTCGTGTTAGGATTTCTGATTTTGAATCACACTTTGTTCACCCAAAAATAGTATATTGATTTTGTCAACATTTGCATTTATGAAATATCACTAAATGTGCTGAGAGAGATAAATCCTATATTGGTGTGGACATAACTGGCCATCGCGGCCATCAGCCGATATCCACCCTAAAGTAAAGCGAGAAAGTCCTCACGAGGCAAGACGGCGGCCCCATCTTGACTACGGAATTAGAGCTCAGCCTTCCTGCTGCTAGTACCCAGACATGGCGCTAGCCAATCGAAGAATTGCCTTCATGAGTAGCAGACGACCGGAGGTTCTATTTGAGTTACCGTCTGACTTGAGTTAGGAATTACATGATGCTGAGTACGATTTGCATGCTGCGTACGAGTGCTCAAAGTCGTTTGGTGTTTACAAAATGCCCACACTCACGAATGCAAAAATAGATGTAGCAATCATGGTGCCAGCTTGTGTACTCCAGTCTAAGGCAGTACAGGCCTAACTGTCATCGTCTGGGTGTACATAGGCTGGGCCCCCAGCTTTGGCTAAAAAAATCAAAGCTCAGCAATCGTGCTGCTAGGCATGAGCCTATACGGTAGCCAATCGGAGAGCTGCGTTCTTGAAATGCAGGCGTCAGGAGTTCCTGTTCAAGTTAACACCTGACTTGACTTTAACTGTAGAATATGCAAGATAATTACAATTTGTAGGATTTACACGTTAACGACTATGCATGCTTACTCGATGACAAAGAACACAGTGTACCAAAAGTTACAAGACGTTTGCGTTTATGAAAATGAACTATATGTTAAGTATTTTACTTCTACTCTGAATCAGCGAAGTGAGCCCACAGGGTCACTCGTTTCATTAGATGAAGCTAATATGTAATGTGACGCATCACCTTCTGTATCCAAAAAGCCACAACGAATATTTGGGTGTTAGGCAGGAGAATTTTATATAGTGCACTCAAAGATTAAGCGGCGTAGGGTTCACATTCACATTCACATAGGGTTCACACGGCAGCCGAGAGAATTCACCTCACGCGAAAAAGAGAAAGTTAAATCCATAGCTGAGTCAAAAGAGCAGTTGTGGAAGTGAGTAGTATTTAAGTAGCAGTTTAGGATGGCTGGAGTGTGTGACATAGTCCGTAGCAGAAGAGTTTTTGGTAGTTTAGTAAGAATCGTGCCGAAGAGTATAGGAGTCTAGGATGCGCAGAGCAAAAGCTTCTGTCGCCAACGGGCTTTAAGAGGAGAAACTAAAGAGCTAATTCATTTTCTATACATAAACTGAGGGCGCGATGAAGCTGAAACTGGCGCAGAACTTCAGCGAGCTAGGAAGGGGCCAAGACATGGCGGGATTTTCGTAGGTCCGTGTAAGAACTAGGCTCTGTATTCGCTGATCATCAGGTAGCCATCCAAGATTTTTCCCCAAAGGAAGCACATGATCAACCATCTGGGATTTCTGAGCTAGCCTTGCAGTCATATTGATCGCTAGCTTTAGTTGCCCTTAGTGGGTTTTTGGTAGCCCTGACAAATAAGAATTGCAATAATCTAGCTGACGTAGCGATCACTGTGGCAATTTAGCAGATCGCTTCTCTAGCTAGCTTGGTTGTCAGCAGGACGGACAAGTAGGATAGATAAGACTGACACACGAGATCCGAGATTCCATCCATCCAGGTAATGACATCCCCACTGGACTCCTTTTCCTCTGTAACAGCCCTACTAGGCTAAGCTCTCTCATTCACGTGCAGCATCTGAATGTCTGCATTTTTGTTTTAACACAAAAAATCCATAAAGACTGTGTAGGTATCACTAAAAAGAGTTTTATATTGCTCACTCACAGCCTACGCGGCTTTCGGTAGGCATTTGGTAGCCAAATGACGCTATCTCACAAAAAATAGAAGTTGGAATCATAGCAGACTTAGGAAAGCAGTTGAGCTAGTGAGTAACGTGGAAGTAGAATTTAAGGACGGCTGGAATTGATGTGATCTAGTCGGCAGTAGGAGATTAATTATTATCGTTATTATAGTTATTATTAGTTATTATCTTAGGGTAAGAATCGTGGAAGTGAGTGCCACAACCTTGGACCAGCAAAGCAGAAGCTCCTATCGAGCCGAGCCATGGTAAGCCTTGAAGGTCAGTTCAATAACTTTGCTCTGTATCATTTGATCAACCCGCAGCCATCCTTGCTCTTTTAGCAAACGATTCACACGGTCAAACCTCTGGGATATGCAAAATAACCATGCAACCAAATTTGTAGCCAGCTGCAGTGGCCTAGTGGCTTAGTGGCTTTCTTATTAGTCCAGCCAAAAGGCAATTTCAACAATCTAATTGAGTCACAACTAAGAAGCTACTGAAATGTGTGTAATCCTCTGAGGAAGGCAGCTCGCAATCTTAGATAGGGATAGGACGTGATGGCCAGCTGTGGAGGCAGTCTTCTTAAAGAAGCTTTGAACATTTAAACAGCTGTCGAAGACAACATCTAAATGCAGAGCACACGGTTTTGGGCGAACAACTGCATCACCTATCATAACGACAAAGCCTTCCAGTCCAGCCACACGCTTATGGTTTCTAAGGAGCAGCAGTTCAGCCTAATTTGGTTCTATTTTCAAGACTTGTTCCATCATTGAAGATCAAATTTTGGCAAGGCAACCATAGATTTTTCGGTTGCTGGTGCATATTCCGATGGTTTAAAGGAGAAATACAGCTGCTTATAGTCATCATGCCTCAGCTTGAAGTTCATCTCTCAGTCTGAGAAGACTAGCTAGCCCTCTCGAAAATCTTTTTCTTAAAGGCCGAGATCTGTTTTGCCATGAATAATTAATAAAATAATCATTGTTAGCCATGTGTTCAGTCCCTGCTCCTGTCACAGCGATTGTTGTTTGGCCACTAATTAAGAAAGCAACACTAGACTTATAGAGCCCTAACAACTTTCGCCCTGTATCCATGCTGCTGTTCTTTTAAAATAAACATTAGTGCCGGATGCTGCCGAGAGTTAATTCAAATAAGAACATATCAAACCTAAAATTGCCATGAAGTGCCGAACTCTGAATTCGATGACAGACTGACGATGTAACATTTCGTTGTCCATCTTAAATTCTATGCTGATTCTTAGTCCTCTAAATTTTATGCATACTGAGTCTTACTAATTTGACCAAATATATGTCATCCCTATTTGACCAACTCAATGATATACGTCAACTTTACTTATTTTCACTGCTTTTTAATAGTTGTGTATCAGGCGTATTACTTGGAGCTTAAAAATGCACCAGGGAAACGCAAATACGTTGCATAATTTCAGTGCTTTAAAATAAATTGCATTAAGGAAAGTGAAGCGATGACTAGCATACCGGTGTTCAGCTAACTCTAAATTTAAACGACAAATTAAATTAAAGTCAGGTATATCCAACTAGTTCTGCCTTATTCTAGGTTGCCAGCTTTGACACCATCGACCAGCCAATTCTTTTTGAGTGGCTATTCTCTTGCGTCGCTATCGCAAAAATAGAGTTAAAGTAATACACGTCTGACTTATTTGGGTAGAATTCACTGAAAAGACTCTACCGAGATGTACTAACTACCTAAAAGTAATACACGGTGGCTCAGTGATCTTTTATATTATAAGGGTGTAGCATGCATGCATTCTAATTTATGGCTTGCTGCAGAAGTGTTTCTAACTGATGAGGCGCTACAGGAATCGATTTTAATATATATGGAATGCCGAAAGCATATGTTTTAATATCTAGGGTGCTGCAGGCATCTGCTACAACATATGGGTTGCCACAGGATAAGTCCAAGGGTCTCATGCATATTCGCACTTCTAATTTACTTCCTCTAGCTAGACGGCTGTGGCTTGCAAGTTTTGCTGGCATTTTAGTGAATAGCAACAAGGCTTGCAAATAAAGATCGGCTAATGTCTAGAATGGCCGTTACCATCGTACCAATAAACTTCCAAAGGCAATGCAAACTTTCAGGATCACGAAGTGGAGAAAATTAGGTATAGGTAATTCACAAGCACGTTAAAGGCTTATGATTTAGAGTGTCTGTAAAGAACAGCCAAACTGGTCATGTTAAGTTCAATTTTTCATAGCTTATATCTTTTGTCGTAGCGTTTTGTTGCAGCAGACTTTCCAATTGCTGAGACTTATCTATGATAAACGTAAACCCTTAGTGGCTACAAATATTCCTTTGTACCTCAAGATTTCATTACTAAAGAACAGCAATTGCATTCAAAACAGAGTGATGTTCTCAATGCCATGAATTCGTAACTGAGCTAATGGATTCATATAACCTAAGCCATACAACTTCTCCATACATAGGCAGAAACATAAGTATTCGAATTTCCCAAAATCAAAATTTGAAATAGTAAGTCTTGCATTTAATTTTGATTTGTGATACTTGGGGATTTCGAATTGACAATAAATGGCCATGAAGCATAACTCCGTATATTATGACTACCAAGATTCGCTTTTACACTCTTAGGTTGCACTCTTAATTTAACGCTCGAGGTAAAAAACCTTTATTATGAGGCATATCACGTGCATGCAACATTAAAATCCAGTTGTCTTCAAGCATTAAAGAAGACTCCATCGATCTCATGGGTGCATTGCCTTGATTAGGAGCATTTCGTATTTCGGCACAGTAATAATCTTTAGTTATTTCGGCAGCACCTCCGCACGCTGCTCCTGGAGATGGGCAAACGTTCAGTATACATTTTTTACTTAATCTTACCAAATCTACCAGTGAAGATCTATCTATGAAACTATCCAGAAGGTTCGGTTCAAGAAGCACTGCTCTGAGATTGTAATTAATAGGCCACATCGGCGTTTGCACCGCCAAGTGACCTCACTCAGGTTTGTGAGCCCTAGTCAGCCACAAACTCAGACGGCCTACGACTACTACTAATGACAGCGAGATATTAAATTGCCGATGTATACCTTGTCTTGTCAGTCTTAATGGCGGAGCTTGTGTGGGTCAGAAGCTGCTTATCTTCTGTTGTATAGTTGTAGACAGTTTTTTGAACGCTGGTGAGGAAAACGATCAAAACCAGCTGTCACTCAATGTAACCACAAGCACAAACGGTATCAACAATCGTGCTGCGGATCGTAGTTTAGTTGACGATAGAGTAAGTTTTATAGGTAACTGCCTACCTCTGGGCTTAACTAGCATTAAATGTCTCGGAGCGAATCCGAATAGATGGGTTTTCTATAAAACATATTATAAATTAGAGGTAGGGCTTAAGCTTAAATATCGTTTAATCTCTAACCCAGTTAAAGAAAAATCGATTGCAGAAGGCAAGTGTTCAAACAATTTTCAAATTAAAGAAAAATACAATGAATTATACAAATTAAAATACAATAAAATAAAATTATATATAAATAAATATAAATAAATTATAAATTATATAAATTATATATAAAAATATATAATAATATAATATATATATATTATAAATTATAAATAAAATAAAATGAAATAAAAATACAATTCCACCGTAAGGATTATTGAATTTTTGGTTTCAAAAAATGATATTCCTAAATTTTATATGAACGTTTTTGTCTAAACGGCTAAAGGGATCTCAAAAATAAAGTAAATTACAACTTCTGCTATTGCTTTTGATATTTAGCTAACTAAGCATCGAGTTGAAGTTACGCCGATAAGAGAGCACAGAATGTTAAAATTAAGACAACAAGTGCAGCACTAACAAGTGATTGTGGCCACTGAGGTGGAAGCTAATTTTAGGCACTGCCTAGAAATGAGAAAGTCTCTTAGTCGGCATGAGTTTTTTTCAGGTGGCTGACATGTAATGTAATGTAATGTAATATATCTCCGTCAGTAACTCCACAAAGTCATAAAGACCATGTGGGTGTTACGCAGGAGAGTTTTGTATAGCACACTCACAGCCTAAGCGGCTTTCGGTACGCATTCGATACCCAACAGACTTCGTCTCACGCAACAAAGAGAAAGTGGGAAGCATAGCAGAGTTAGGAGAGCAGTTGAGGTAGTGAGTAGCATAGAAGTACCAGTTCAGGACCGCTGAAAAAGATGTGCCATAGTCGGCAGTTGGAGAGTAGATGTCATTGCGCAAGAATTGTGGAAATGAGTTCCACAGTGTAGGACCTGCAGAGCTAAAGCTTCTGTCGCCAACTGTCTTTAAACGGAGGAATGGGACAGCTAATTTATTGTCCACACAGGACCTGAGGGCGCGAACAGGCTGAAACTGATGCAGCAGTTCAGCTAGGTACGAAGGAGCCAAGCCGTGGCGGGCCTTGTGGGTCAGCGTAAGAACTTTGCTCTGTATCCTTTGCTCAACCGGCAACCATCCTAGCTCTTCCAGCAAAGGTGACACGTGCTCAAACCGCTGGGACTTGAAGACCAGCCTTGCAGCCATATTCATAGTCCGCTGAAGTGGCATAATAGCTTTCTTTGGTAGCCCAGCCAAAAGGGAATTACAATAATCAAGCCGAGACAGAACTAAAGAGCTAGTTAATTTTTTTGCAAGCCACTGTGGGAGACAGCTCCTAATCTTGGATAGGGATCGGATGTGATGGCTAGCTGTAGAGGCAGTCTTCTGAATGAAGCTTTTGAAATTGAGGCAGCTGTCGAACAAGACACCTAGATTACGAGCACGTGGTGAAGGTCGCACAATAGCATCACCTATTAGAACAGCAAAGCCTTTTAATCCAGCCACACATTTAGGGTATCTTATGAGAAGCAGTTCGGTTTTATCGTCATTTAATTTCAGGAAGTTTTCCGACATCCAGTATCGAATATCGGCAAGGCAAGCATTCAGTTTCTCAGTTGCTGCAGCAGAGTCCGACGGTTTAAATGACAAATACAACTGAGTATCGTCAGCATAGAAGTGATATCCTATTCCATGGGCCTTAATGACTTTTCCCAGAGGTTGTGTATAAATGGAGAACAGCAAGGGACCAAGTACAGACCCTTGAGGGACTCCACAAGTGACCCTTCTCATGTCTGAGACCTGACCCCCACACGACATGGATTGAACACGATCAGACATAAATCCTTAACAGCTTTTATATTACATTATGCTACAAAAATATATGTTAAAGAACTGAACATTTACTACTTTTTAAATTAGCAGAGATTGCTCACATTATCGAAAAACAAGCTTACGTTTGCTTTTGATACCAAGCTTCCAGGAAGTGCCCCTATAACAGTTTGAGTTACCAAAGAGACATATTCAAATATGCAATGAATATTTGCATCGTCCTTTTTTCTGTCAGACTGGGTAATGATGTGACTAAATCTTAAAAATGTCAAAATAGTTCAACATCTCGTATTTGAATGGCTACAAGAATCCAGACGCTCGATGAAAAAACGAAGCTCCTCCCATCTCGTCTGTGCATCACTGTTACTACAGTAAATAATACGGGTCCTATTTCTGTGGACTGATACTGCAAAGCATTAATGCGAATGGAAAAATATCATATAAGGAGATCTTAGGGTTCCATGCTAGGTCCGGTTGTTTCATGGTTTATACTCACCCTCCTGCTGATGTGATTGCCAAGCACAATCTAGGTTCTAAAATATATGCGGATGACACTCTACTGTACATTTGCTTTCATCCATACCAGCCTTCTAGCACTTCGAATTCTCTCAACACTCTTTCTGAATGTGTTCATGACGTCCACACATGGATGGTAGCACATTTTCTTAAATTAGTGATGGTAAAACCAACTTTCTAGTTATGGGCAATCTAAGTGTGAATCACGAATTGGAAATGCTAATGCTCGAAACTGGCTCTGCGAGCATATATGCTCTTGCATCTGCATCGAATCTAGGTGCCATTTTCCAAAGTGAATTATCATTAGGCGGATCACACCGTACTACAGTGAAGAGATTCCTCGGTTCCCTAGCCATAACAATGGGAGCATAGATGGTCGTGTAGATTGCTCTATTGCTTTACTTTAAACCTGGAAATTCTCGAAATGTGCTCACGAAATACGTTGCAGTATTTACAATCCGATTCGTCGCAGTGATAGCACAGTGATTTGTAAGCTGTGCTAGGAACGAACGAAGTACTGAAAGTGGAAATCGCGTAAACCTCAAACTAAATTCCGCCCGTCCTGCTGTTGTAAGTATTGTCAGCATAGGAAACAAGAGGTATTAACTGCACGATGTAATCAGTTAAGCATAGTATTTCTCAATGCATGCCACGACATTACAGAGTAAGTAAACCAGTAGGCTTACGAAGCTAACATATATTTCAGCACAATATTTACATAGAGAGAATTTTTTTTGGTGGCTGATGATAATTTTAGAAATAGTAACACATTTGTATTTATTGTTAGGTGCTTTCAACAACCGGACGTGTAAAATTTATTTTGATTAAGGGTCTCCACGTTCAAAATATCCCTAGTGAAAATAAAAAATTTGACGGGCTTAGATGACTGTGTTATAAGTATTTGAAAGATTTTCAAATGGTATTAAAATAGTTACTGTGACAAAGTCAGTTTTGATAGAAGCAAAATTCATTTTCAGGATTTTGAATGCAGTATGGCACAGAATGCGAGAGTTGTGGCATAGGTTAGTGCTCTCCCTTATGCGCAACGGTGAATAAAAAAGAGGCTGGTATTCGAATGTTGCCCAGAGGTAAGGCGCTCGTTTTACATGACCAAGTTTGTGGGCTCAAGTCTTGCAATAAAAATTTCTTATTTCCAATTGCTAGCGATGATGATACCCGTAGGACTAAGACTCTTCTGCAGCTACTTAAAGAGAAATATGAATTAGTTATTATTATTTTTTGACCGGTTTAAGGCAATCGGCTATTAAACAAAATTTTCAAGATAATATTAAATATTCATAATAAATTTAAGTCACTGTAGCCGATGCTGAAATTAAAAATATCCCATGACAACTTTTTCATGGTATAATTAAGGAAGGAATTCAGTACAGATGAAGATGAACTTAGAAAAGCAGCTTAGGGAGTAGCGATGAAACGATGTCTTCAGTTTACGGAAGAGAAAAAGCAATCTGATAGATTTACATTGTACTAGACTTCGTCTTAACAAGCGGCGCATAAGAAGCAATAAGCTGCTTTATTAAAACTAAAATTCCGCAATAGCATCATGGCCGAAATCTCAAATGTATAAGAACAACAGTAAAATACTTTTATTCACATTATTTAAAGCTCAAAATGACACAGAAATAAGTGCATGCAATTCTAAGACGCTAAGATTAATACAAAACTACATGGGACAAAGAGAAGCTACACAATCAGTTGAAAATATTAAGTTTATATTACTACACATTAAATTATATGTTTATATAATTATATAATATTACGCGCTATTATGTCACCACTTTTGGATTTAGCCACGGACAGATTCTTTTGTTATTTTCCTCCTTCTCTTAACCGGCGAAGATACTAAGAAAAGGTAAGTCATTACAATGCTCACAAAATTTACACTTCGCCCATAAATCTGATCATATTTGGGTGCCAACTGTAGTAAGGAAACTTTATCTGACTGATCGAAAGAGAGGTTAAGAACTTAAGGAAGTGAGAAGGACAGTGAAGAAAGTGGGGTAGCGTTGCCCTATTCACATGTAGATTACTTTAAGCGCATTTCTTTACTCGGAACTAAAAATAATTCAACGAGTGGAGTACCAATGGAGATGCACATAATGTTGGCTTTTAGAACTCTCTCTGGTGCCGTCAGCAACATCAGAGCCAAGACTCCAACGGTCAGTATTAACGGTCAGTTATCTTTTTCTTTCTTTTGTACCAGCACTAAGAAGCTGCGTTAAGTACTAAAATGAAAGTTCGCTACCCAGAAGCTACTGGACATTCGCCGTCAAAAAAGGAATAAGTAAGGCACTTCAATTTGATGAGCATTCCATGACAGACACCAGGCGAGCGCCGTCTGGATGTTCATTGAGACTTCTTAACGTAAACTCACTGCATACCTGAGATGAAATGCATTGAAATTTCCTAAAGAAGGCTACGTTCAGGATTACCTATTAAAAAGTTACAACGGCAGTGCTAGTGAGCTTTTTGAAGCTCTTAAAGAGGACTCCACGAGCTCCTTGAGATTTTGACCAGAAGAAATTTGCTGGCCGATTCATGTACCAATAATCTTCACACAGTAGGCACAAATCGGCAGGGATTTTGAAACTAGTTGTGAAGAAAAAATAGCCCCGCACGCGAAGATGCCTAGAAAAAGGGCGGGTTCAGAGCTTGCACAGCAAAAACAAAGTTTTCGCTTACCCCTGCCAAAGTAGGAGTAGAAATACTTAACGCTTTTATCTGCATCGCTAATGAAGAGTGGGCTAGAAAATAGTGCTTTTTCCGGAGCGCTGCTGCCAAGTGGCACAGCATTTTCACAGGACTGGGGGAGTTAGTTGGCTCGTAGGATTTCACTTACATAACTAAACGCTTAAGCAATTTTGGCTGATTCGCCGACTTCGCTAATACCGCAAGGTGAGCTTTAAGTGACCACCATTCCGTCTTACAGTGGCAGTAAACTGATGCCAGCTGCAAGACTTGCACCCGGGAATTGGATCACGAAGTGCGAGAAACCATCCCCTGGGCATGGAAGTAAAATAAAATAAACTTATTAGTATTGAACCACAAGTAAACTTGGTTTAGATAACACGTTTTGCTTATGCTGCAGGGCTCGAGCCAACGGTTTTGATCATGAAGTTTCGAATGCATTTATCTTGATCTCTGTAAATAAAGGTGATCCCTGTAAGCCCCGGGCAAAAGCAGGCCATGATTAATACCCACTGCATCCCAGGCTGAGGTCTCACCTTGGCAAAGACGATAAATAGCGGCCTTTTTAGGACACACAGTGGGCGAACCTGTAATTGCTCTTATGTGGTCAAAATAAGAAGAATGAAAACCACGCTACAAAAAGTAGAAACTTCAGTCTTATTTAATTTTTACGTTGCCTTTGTTCAGCTGTTTGAGTAGAAAGCCGGTGAGTGAGGAAGCTTAAGCTGTAAAAATTAGCATTAAGGGAACTCACTTAAAGAATTGTTATACAAAATAATCTTACATGACGTTTTCCAAATTTGGCGATTCCTCCCTGAAATCCCGAGCTACTAATTCCAAGATTCTCAACTTCTCCCATCTGTATCAGATAAGCTTGTAACTTTCTACTTCCACGCGAGGCGTAGTGATATGGCTAACGCATGCTGACCGCAAGTCAATCAGGAGACAGTAGATTATGCAGATAACTCACAGTTGGTGAGTGGTTAGTCTTTTTGGATTTATATGATGGCTGACGGAAATACGCAATTACGTCTGTGCTCTGTTTGGCCAGTCATAGTTTTTTCTTTTATTTAACATCTTTATGTTTCTGGAGCAAATTGCAGGCAGAGTTTAGTCAACTTATCCCTGGTAGAAACGAAGAAATAGATATTCAATACACGCACGTGCACCACGATTTATGCCAAAATACTGAGGCATATTGGTAAGTTTGGTTCCTGTAACGTCCACATTATGACAAATCGAAAGATTTTTAGTAGTTTCCTAGTTACGGCTACGATGAACCAATTACGTCATAGGCAAAGTATCAATTAGCTGTATACGGGACACTAGCCAGTATGTCGTATGCTGCAGCAGATGCTGGCCATTCATTGTTTCCTATGACTACGAAATAGACTGGTCCGCGTTAAAAGCGGAGGGGTTGCTACAGTGAGGTGCGGGTGCTCTTAATTGCTGCCGGACACAGCAAATGGGTCCGCGTGAATCGAGGCGGCGTCTGCGGCTCTGTTTTCCGAGCTGACTTTGCAGCCAACGTCACAAGAACTGTATCAGCCAATAGGAATGAGGAGCACGTATATCGAAGGGTATGCTCTTTATCTTTACATAACGTCGGTTACGCGTGCTTAGACATTGTGCAAATATAGCCGGGGATAGAGATAAGCCAGAGGGGCTCGGTAAGATGAGACATGGCCGGTGCATGCTCGAAGCCTCCGGCCTGCATCGCATATCGCCGTGCTCATTTAGCGATTAAAAGTAGCGTTGACGCCAAGTCAGCTCACTGTTGGTAATTCAGTGAAACTTCTCGATACGAAAGGTAAGACGTATAGCTTGCCTTCAATGGGATAAGCCTGGCTGGCGTACGTGAAATTGGCCATGGGTATCGCCAGTGAAATGCGAGAAGTGGGATTCACCCGACTGCTTGCCTATCAGGAGCCTCGTTTGTTTTAGCAGCTGGTAATGCACAGAGAAGGATCAACGACCATCAAAGGCGCACGCGGTCGCAAACAATACTTATTATGCTTCAGTTTGCTGTAGTGCCGGTCATTCTAACGAGAGAGAGAGTCGACACTCCATCCTTGAGCAGCCGTTACAAAAGCGACATGTAATTGAGAGCCCATTTAGCGACTCTAGACTTTGGTTGTCGTCTTTTACTATTCTTATTATTAAGTAGCTGGGCTAATATTTGCCAAAGCTGGACAGTGCGGGTGAAACTTGTGATTAGAACATTATCAGCCCCTGGGTCTCCGCCCAGGATGTAAGGTGCTCGCTCAAGACCAGGTTCGTTGGTTCAGTCCTGCAGAGGTCGATTTTTTATTGACCACTGCAAGCGGAGGCGAAAGCCGTGAAAGCTCCTCTGTTGCTACTATAAATCACTGCCGGTGGAGTCACTTCGCCTACTCTATACAATACTGTGCATACATTTACGCGTTTATTACGCGTCGTTCCCGGAAGTACTGGTCATCATTTTGCCGTGCGACGGACGAATGAATTTTTTCGCTTTAATTAAGAGAGATACAAATGAATCTTTTAAAAAGCTTACTTTTTTAAAGGTGCAAGGCGCAATCTCTGACTAAATATTTCATTCATGACTAGGCGCTAATAAAATGCTTTGGATGCATGCCAGAGTACTGCTAGGGTCAAGTATTTAGATTTTAGCAGAGAATGAAGGAAATTCAAACTGTTCATACCTTGATAAAATATTCAGGGAGGCAAGTGCTGATGGCAGTTACCTCAGCATGTGTAAGACGAAATGCAAGGGCTTACTGATGGTCTCGAGCCCGACGCCTGTGTTGCGAAGCTTTAGTGCTCGGGGCTCGGGCCTCATTCAGGGCTCGGGCCAGGAGTAATAGCGCGCTATTGTTTTTATTTATATTGTTCCGAATCTAAATGAGATAATTCTTTCCAAAATGCGCATATTCAGTTCATCTCTTTGTTATCCTTTTTCAGCCCGGCTTCATTTATATAGCTTGTAAATCTAATAGAACAACAGAAATTCCCGCAGAGAAATTGCTATTGTTTTCAGTTTATCCTGTTTAAGAAAGCTGACCCACAAGGCCCACCGCGGCTTGACTCCTTCGTACCTAGCTAAACTGTTGTACCAGTTACAGTCTCTTTGTTCCCTCAAGTTCTGTATGGACAATAAATTTGTGGTTCTATTTCTCCCCTTAAATACCGTTGGTGACAAAAGCTTTAGCTCTGCAGGTCCCAGACAGTCAAACTCGCTTCCAAAATTCTTAGGCAACGCCAACTACCCCCTGCTGCCAACTATGGATCATCCTTTTCAGCAGTCCTGAGCTGCTACTTCCATACTAATCACTACCTCAACTGCTTTCCCGACTCCGCCATGCTTGCCAATTTCTTTTTGTTGCGTGAGTCGAAGACTGCTGGCTACCGAATGCGTACCGAAAGCCAATTAGGCTGTGAGCGCGTTCTACAAAACTTTCCTGCGTAGCACCCACATGGTCTTTATGGCATTGTGGAGTTACAGTCGGAGATATGTAACATTACATTACGTGCCATCGTTTCCAAAAGAACATCAGTTTGCTTGACCATAAACATGCTGGTGAAGGCTTCTATGTACTTTATATACGAGTCGTATGGAACTACTTGTCGTCATAGCAAGCATATTGCACAGTGCTTATTTTCATGCTTTTCTGGGCATATTTTAAGGGAAAATACAAACAGACACACAGGAAACAACTTGATTTAGCAAGTGTTTGCAAAAGTCAATTGAGCAGGGTCGTGGCATGGGCGTTGGGTTGCAACGAGGTGAGAAAGAATCAAAGAAGCTTTATAGCAGAGACATATTGGAGCAATTTAGCAGAGGAGAATGGTAACTAAAGTTTGCAACTTTTTTCTGAAAGAAAAAAGTCAAGCTTAACTTCGCGTTGAATTTAATTTTATTTCAAGTCGGGTACTAGACAAAAAACGTACATTATTTGCCTTTTAATAATAAATTACTAGTACAAAAGGAACAATAACAATATTTTTCAAGACAGAGCGTTTCCATGTGTACCATCAGAAACACTTTCAAGGAAAAGTATTTTAGTGCGGTACCATGTTGCCTCAACTTAATTCTAATCAAATTTTATTGTGAGCATAATCTGATTTAAAAAATGCTTCTAAAGATTGGCTATGCAAACATTTTTTGGCAGTCCATAAGTGCATGGTCGATGTGCACTGCAGACCACTTAGCTGAGGTACTGAGGCCATAACTATGTCAAGTGGACGCCCATAGGCAGGTGTGTTAGTCATATTGCACTATTCGGGAGATTCGTTGATCTTGTTAATCTCTATGGTCAGCTATTTCGTAATATTTCATCACTTATGTAACCACGTCACATGCTTCTTTGAAAAGAGAATGGAACGCATAACGGTGCACTTGCATCCCCAGTCAAGTTGACCTATTTTCAGCTACGTGACATAGTTAAAGTCTGGCTTGTTTAGACAGATATATCACATCTAAATTGGTATATGCATTAGTGACTTCTAGTCTTGATTTCAGTGACTTACTGCTTACCGGTCTACCGACCTGCAATCGGATGCTTACAGCAATTGCAGGTCTTTGCAGCTAGGCTTATCAGTCGTGACGGTCGCTGGGTCCCATTTTTGGTCCCGTTCTTTTCGCGGTTTATACTTTCCCTGTTGCCGATGTGATTGCCAAGGCCAATCTAGGCTTCCACTTCCATGCCGATGACACTCACGTGCGCCTTTGCTTTGTACCATTCCTCACAGCCCTCGAGGACGTCGAGTTCTCTCAACCGCCTTGTTGCATGTATGGATCAAATCGGCACACGGATGTCAGAAAATCTTCTTAACTTGACTGATAATAAAATCAACTTACTAATCATTGCCAAACCAAGTGCAATTCATTTTTGTAAGTTTAATGCTCACAATCTGCTCTGCTAACATGTCTCCTGTTGAATTCTTGCTAAATCAATGTGTCATGTTCCAAAGTGACCTTTCATTAGACGGCCACATCAACTCCACAGTCACGTCTGCAAACTTTTGGCCACATTACGTTGCTAAATATTGGGCTTGCTTTTACGGAGATACCACATCTGCATTTTCCGTGTGTTTGTGAAATCTGGTCTTTATTCTGCAACTTACTTCTTGCTAGTGGCATGTGCAATCAGACCCTTACAAGTGGAGCAAAACTCTGTAGCTAGGCAGGTCTGTCGTGAGCATCACAGTTGCTATATCTCTGTACTTCCAGCCGACCTGCACTGGCTCCCAGTCAAGCAACAACAACTTCAAGGTATTGTCTCTCAATTTTTTGTCCCTTCATTCTTGGGCTCCAACCTATATATCAGATCTATTCCCCCACTAGGCTAAGCGTTGTACCGCCTGATTTTTGGAATCAATTTTGATGGCACATTAGGTAAGGCGGATGCATTCACGACCTCGGAACCGAAGTCATTGGTTCGATTCCTTTAGTGGGCGATTCTTTATCGCCACTGCAAGTGGTGGTGATAGCCGTAAAGGCTCTTCTGTCGCTATGCAAAAAGAGGCTGTTTAATCAGCTAGAACCTATTTAATTATTAATTTTTGTTACTTATACCTTGTACAAACCCCAAATGCTTTGAAGACCATGCATTTAGTTCGTATGCTCCCAAAGCCTAGAACTCACTTCCGACTTAAATCATGAGACATCCCCTGAATTAAGCAAATCTAAAATGAACTGAAAAAATGCTTTTTGGCATAGCATTTAGTTGGTTCCTGTGATTTGGCCTTTGTGCTTACACCTGCAGACACTGTGCATGCTGCCACTAATCATACTTGCACACTGGCATGCATGCCACTCTAACCAATTTATTTTTGTCTTTCATGGGGCATGCTCCCGCTAAGTATTCAATCGTGTTTCCTTCGAAGCAAATTTAAAGTGCCTAGAAAGAGATTTAGCTCCTTTAGGGTAAAGTATCAAATTTACTATTATCATTGTTATTATTTACCAGTTGCCAAGTTGCTTTGACGGGAGTAACCTGTCGATGCAGAGCAGCTCAAAAATGATTCGGCTTTGTCGAGGTGAACTTGCTCACGGCTTGCTTTGTCGCTGCATTTTCTCCTGCCATAGATGGTCGAGAAATGCTGATAGAAGCCGTAAGTGAGTGAGTTTGGATGGAAAAGGAATTTTAGCCGCAGTTTCATGGTCGCACGCGAATGCTGATTACTTACCATAAACTGTCGATGTCGTCCTGTCAACTAAAGTAGCAGTCTCACCTAATGCAGATGATCCGGAGGCAAAGAAGAAAAAAAATAGGTTAAATTTATACTTTGCATGCACAGCACAGCAGACCTATTACAAGTTGGCCACTGCCTAATCAAGCCCACTTTGAAGTTAATGTAGTCATAGGCAGCATATGTGCTTAGCTATTATTCGGAGTTGGCTGTTGACTTGCCAAATTCCAGACCAGCTCTACACTAGCAGCAATCGTATGGCACGTTTCATTTACATGAGCCACCATGACTGACTATTTGAATGCCGAATTAATAGGGGGAGTCTAGAACAGTACAGAACGCCGGAGCGTGTCTGAAAGTTAGCAGAACAATATACTAGTCAAGGCGGGAGGTTCCTAATTCTCAAATACTGGCTCGGCTGGCTAGATGCATATTTATAATAATAATAATATTAATAGTGCACTTGATAAAGTGCACTCAAAAAACTCAATCTCTTCATAGGCGCTTTATATTTGCTGCAAAGGGGACCGCAAGTGAATCGCAAGTAATATCATGCTTGATTAACAACATGAACAACGTGGTTAGGGGTGAAATGCACATGGTCAGCATGAAAATGTTGTTAGTGGCAGCATGCCCAGTGTCAGCATAAATAAGCACATCAAGGACGAATCACATGGACCTACTAAATGCTGTCCAAAGTAGGTGTGTTTTTAAGTTATTTTTGAATGTGGTCAAGTCAGGGGATGTTCTGAAGCAAGTCGGAGAGAGCTTCAGGCTTTTGGAGCATACGAATTAAATGCACGGTCTCCAAAAAATTTGAGGTTTGTACGAGGTATTGGTAAACTGTCGGATTCCGAAAAGCGGGTGGTACGATGCTTGGCTTGGTGGGGAAGTAGATCTGAGAGATAGGCTGGAGCCAAAGAATGAAGTGACCTAAAAGTGAGTGACAAAATTTGAAGTCGATCCGTTGCTTGACTGGTAGTGAGTGCCGGTCAGCGAGAAGTGGTGTAATGTGGCAACTGCGACGCTCACGACAAACAAGCCTAGCTGCTGAGTTTCGCACCGGCTGTAATCGTCTGATTGCATATGCCGGTAGGCCAGTAAGCAGCGAGTTCGGGAACTAGCGAAATCTAGTCGGGATGTCGCAAATGCGTGGACCAATTTAGACGTGGTATCCCTATGTAAACGAGCCCAAAATTTAGCGTTGTTATGTGGCTGAAAGTAGGCAGATGTGATTGTGGAGCTGACTTGGTCGTCTAAAGAGAGGTTACTTTGGAATATGACATCTAGATTTTGAGCTGATTCAAATGGAGATATGCTGGCGGAGCCAATTTTGAGCCTTTCTAATTTGTGAATCACACTGAGTTTGCCCATAACTAGTAAGTTAGTTTTATCATCGTTTAGTTTTAGAAAGTTTGCTGCCATCCATGTGTTGATGTCATGGATACATGCAGCAAGTTAGTTGAGAGAATTTAAGATGTACGAAGGCTGGGAGGGATCAAAGAAAAGCTACAACTGAGTTTCATCCGCGTAGAAGTGAAAGCCTAGATTGTGCTTGGGAATCACATCAGCAAGAGGGAGAGTATAAACCGTGAAAAGAACCGGACTAAGAGCAGAGCCCTAAGCTACCCCATATTTCAGAGGTATCTCGGATGATCTTTGTCCATTCACGTCAAAACTACGGAGTCTCCCATTGAGATATGATCTGAACCGTTGTAGAAAAATGCCAGTGATGCCCAGGCAAGATGAGAGGCGCTCTAGAAGAACTTTGTGATAGACAGTATTAAAAGCTGCCGATATTTGTTTTTTAGTTAAATAAATAGTAGATAATTTTGGAAAAATCCCGATCTTTGGAAATACTGCCGTATGGATCTGAAAAGGTTAGTAAAATACTGCCAATGATTCACCGTTGATAATCTCATTTTAACTTTCATGATCCCTGAACTAGGAAGTCTACCTTGTCTATAAAAATTTTGGAAAGTCTAAAGACCCAATCCTTCTTTCTAGACTATATGAATTTATGAATGATTGATTTTACCAGAAGTTTCCTACTGAAGATGGCAGCAAAATGCTACCTTAAACGATTAATATTATTACAGTAATGGCGCTCAGCCTGTTTGCCTTTCGTGCGATACAGAAGTCTTATTAATAATAATGATGCATTTGATATAGCACCACAGAGTACACAGTTTCTTGCTGGACACTTTACATTTGCTACAAGGAAGCACTATCGACTGGTTAGTGCTAGCATGCTGCAGAAGCAACAAGAATAATATGGTTAGGGTTGGCATGCAACGAGTCAGCATGCAAGTATGGTTAGTGGCATCGTGGGTAGCGTCAGCATGAATAAGCACATACAGTTCGAATCACAGGGACCCACTCCATGCTGTTATAAACAGATGCGTTTTATTTTCTTTTTAAATATGGTTACGTCTTCTGATGTTGTGAAGCAAGTCGGAAGTAAGTTCCACGCCTTCAGAGCACACGAACTAATTGCATGGTCTCCAAAAGATTTGAAATTTGTATAAGGTATAGATAAAATGTTAGGTTCCAGAAAGCCGGCGGTGCGATGCTTAGGCGGGTGGAAGAGTCCATCTCGATAGGTAGGCTGGAGAAAAAAATAAAGGGACCTAAAAGTGAGTTAATGTTATACGTGGAAGTAAATGTGCTACTTGAATGGGAGAAAGTGCAGGTCGGCGAGAAGTGGTGAGATGTGGCAACTGCCAGGCTCACGACAGACAAGCCTAGCTGCTTGGTTTTGCACCAGCTGTAAACCCCTGATGGCACAGGATAGTAGACCAGCAAGCTATGAGTCACAGAAGCCTAGAGGGGATGTCACATCAACAGAGACCATGATGCATGGTGTATTCCTTTCTAAAAAAAAGAATTTTAGCAATGTTATGTAGCTGAAAGTAGGCATCTTGCCTTACGATCAAATACAGTTGCCTTACGAAAGATCAACTCAGAATATGAAACCTAGATTTCGTACGTATTGAACAGGAGACAGGCTGGCAGAGCCAACCGTGAGCATTAAACCTTGACGTTTCTGAATAGCACTCGGTTTGTCCGTAACTATTAAGTTGTTTTAATTACTATTAAACTTAAGAAAGTATGGTGCCATCCATATGTGGATGTCATAACTACTAGCTGTAAGGGTGTTGAGAGAGTTGCTAGTGCTCGAGGGCTGGGAGGGATCAAAGCTAAGGCAAAACTAAGTGTCATGCGCATAGAAGTGCAAGTCTAGATTGTGATTGGAAATCACATCAGCATATCTGTGAGTACAAAACGTGAAACAATCAAGAACAAGTATGGGTCCATGAGGTGCAATATATTTCCAAGGTTCCTCGAATGATCTCCCTCCAATAATATCAATACTCTTGAGTCTCCTACTCAGATATGATCTGAACCACTGTAATCCAGTGCCAGTGTAGCCCATTCAAGAGGAGGGCCACTAAAAAAGGAATTGGTGATCGATAGTACCGGAAGGTTCCAAAAGATCGAGAAAAACGAGCAGATATACTCTACCCAAGTCTGAATTCCTAAGTAGGTCGTTATACATCCGAAGTAAAATGACTCCGTAGACTGATTATTTCTACAACTAGGCTGGAACTTGCAAGCAATGTTTGAATTTTCAATATATTTCAATGAGTTCAACTTGTCGGTTACGACTTGTTCCAGTGCCTTTGGTAGAAACGATAGAATGGAGTGCTGGAGGAAGTTGCTCAAAGTTATCTTAATTTATTGTTGCTTCCATGAATACTAAGCTGACTGCAGCCTTTGTGGAAATTGCTGTGACTTGACTGGAGTCTAATGACCTATTTAATATATATAATGTATGAATGGCAGCAGCAGATCAATGCATTGTAGAGGCATAACGGTAAAAATAGGTTCAAGAGGACTAGTTGTCTTTTTGATTGATATGTGAACTTCAGGACGAAGTCACTATCGACCTCCTTGAAAGTAGACATTGAGGTACAGCTTAAAATTGACTAACAGGATTCTTGGGGAGTGCTGACGTCTTAGGAATTAACTCCCTGATATTGTCTATCTTATAGGCGAAGAAGCTAAAAAAGCGATCATCTCGTTCACCACAGAGATCACTAGGTAAGTCTTGATTATATTTAGGGATTTGATCCGCAAGAAGGCAAGAAATAATTAAAAATAATCCATGGCATTTCTAAGATTTCTTCCCGATTCATGGATGCTGCTTAAAATGAATAGAGCGCCTGCACACCAAGAGATCTTAAAAGTCAATTTGAACTCAGGTCAAACGTACGGCAGTTTTTTCCCCAATAGAATTGCCTATTTTTAGCTCGGTATCAGGAGAATCTTTAGTCGCAATGCCTGCTAACAGAACTCAAAACTCTTACTAATGTGCTTCAACGAAGGCAGTTAGCCATTGAAGGGTGCGCTTTCTAACCGTGTCTCAATGTTGGACCAACACAATTGGATGGCAACCACTAGGAGCTTCGGGTGAGATAATCGGCAGTCCCGAAATACTCATCTCTTATGTTCAGTTACGCCACGAAGAGGCTTAGAAGACGTGTCATCTAAATCTTACTCAAGTTTAAATTTCGTAAGAATTCTAATGTAAAATCACATCAGTGGAAAACATGAGAAGACTGTCATCTAAATCTTACTCAAGTTTGAATTTCGTAAGAATTCTAATGTAAAATCACATCAGTGGAAAACATGAGAAGACTGTTGCCTTTAAAAAAAGTGCATTGATTAGTAGTTGGAAAAAGGACCGATATTTCCGTTGGGAAAATCCAGAAAGCATATACTTTGATGCGGAAAGCTTGCATCCTGTTCGGCCCTGGGTAATAGCCCACCAGTTTGGTGCTTGCATCTTTTGATTTAGTCATGGGTATACGTCCTATAGCAGGCAGCATCATGACTGGACATGCAATTTGGTTCATAGCCAAAAGTCTCTTCCGCAATTATACAAATAAGGCTATACAATAGAAAGATATTTAGTAGATCATTGTTGTATCGTTTTGATTTTTCCGCAAAAAACAATCTGAAAGACTGTTTAGAGAACAAGAATGATTTTCACTCCCTTGAGATTTAAACAGCATGGCATTTAGAATATATGTTTTAGTTGATTTTTGTGCTTTTCATAAAAACTATATACAGCCTTATATATAGTGAAACACTAAGCCCAACAGGCTTTGGCATTTTTTTGTCCATATCCAAACAGACCCGATTGCCTTCATACCTTTGCAAAGTGAAGCGTTTAATATCGGTGCAAATGACTGAGGGCCATCCGAAGGCCCTACAAATATGCGGACCCTAACTTTTGCTCCTGGCCTTGACTCTCTCTGTCTCTCTATAAAAAAGTCAGCAGCGTTGAGTGATTTTTTGTGTAGATTAGTCTGCTCGCCAAAGCTTGATGCTCGTGTTGTTTCGTGTGTCTGTTTGCAGGTTACCTCAGCTGCACTCCTGACTCTGCTGCTTCCTCCTTTCTCTATGCTGCTTGAGATGAAGTCTGCTAGCTACCAAAGGCGTACCGATAGCCGCATATGCTGTCAGTGTGCTTTACAGGACACCCACTTAATGTTCGAGGCTTTGTGGAGTTACAGACCGAGATACATTACATTACCTCGAGTTTCATAAAAAACTGGTGGTCGCTTCTCTAGTAATTTCTGAATTAATAAAAGGGATAATCATAAAGTTCTTTTAGTACTCTATAAAAGCAGCTTGCTAGTAATATACATTTTATTTTTGTATAACTGAGGAACTATACAAAGATTTATAATTTGATTTATATACGGATTAATTTAAGTTGAAAATAGAGTACATTAGATATTTTTGTGACTTTGAAATCAGCAGTACTTAAGCAATAAAAGTAACAATTTTGATTAATTTGACTAGCCTCAAAGCAGAAATAAATCCTAATTGCGAACGTGCTGCAAACGAAGAGGGTAATTAAGTATTCATAGTATCCAGAGCATAAGCGCTTATCAGAATTTAATGAACAACTCGCCCTAACATAGCTAATCCTACAAAGAACGTGGGTTGCTTAGCTTTAAATAAGTTTCTTCAAATCAGGAGAATGTGTTTCGCAAGTTAGGTCTGTTCCAGTTTTAGCAGCATATCGTCTAAAGAAACGGTGTAGAAAAAAGGTTTGAGTTTTTCTAAAGCAATCTTTATCAACGTGAATAGTAAATGAAGGTTTATACTCTCTGAAACCTTATTGGAAAGTAATGTATAGTTCTTCAGGACTTAAAAAACAATCAGGCCAAATAGTGCATGGCACTAGCAGTCAATAGGCTGCTTGATGGGAAACCAGTACAAGTCAGCTAGAAGAGATTTAATTAGAACACGGTACGGATGAAACCAATTTGGCCAGATAGCGAAGACAGTTAGGTTTTGCTCTAGAGATTATAACAATGAGAAGTTTCAGATTACACAGGCTAGTCAAGAAAGCACCAGCTTACTTTAGCATCCACAGCCTTTATCTTCTTATGACAACCAAAGTTTTTGAAGCGCAAGTTATACAAAATTTAAACGTGTCAATATATCGACGGTGCAGTCTACCAAAAGACAGTTTGTGTGCTACTTATACGGAAGCCATACGTAAAAAAAGTAGACCATACATTTTTTATGATCGGTTTTTCTTTCTGTTTGTCAAACACAATAAAAAAGAGGGATGCCTAACCAGCTGGACCCATATTTCAAAACGAAACCAATAATGATGCTGGCAAAATTACTAAAACTAGTTCTAAATAGTGGTACGATATCTCCCAGCCGCTCATGGCCACTTGAGCTTTCATCTACCATGCAAGCTGCATTTCCGTCATTTACAAGGTTATCACTAAATTGCCTCAGTAGCAAGTCAAGTGTAACTTTTTGCTTAGCTTAGTCTTTGAAAGTTGTCTGGGTTTATTGATAGTAAAACCCCTTTCAGAGGCTACCGAATAAGCTTCAAAGTTGGCTCCAACTACGGGGTAAAATTGCACAGATATCATTTTATTTTGATTGAATTTCAGAGTGAAATTGCAAGTTCAAGTTTATTTTCAAATATATTATGCCGTAACCACAGCTATGAAGTTAATTCAAATACCTATTTGCTTGTATTAAACTTCAAGACAGAATGCCACAAATGCATGGGTCAACTTGGATGTTTTAATTCTGCGTAAGTTGGCAATTATTTTGAAATTAAAGTAGCTGCAAGTATTTGGAACTCGCAGCATCAGGAGACATTAAAGCCCTGTCACTAATATCTTTATAACTTTTAATTATTCGCTCAAATTGATATTTCATAGGGAGTAATGTATGCTGTTATCATAAATGTTGCGTAGCTTTTGGCCGTTACTTGCCCGTAATAGCTACCAAAGTGTTTTTTCACAGCAACAAGCGCCCTGGTAACACATTAGACACTCATTTTTGTAATACGCCTTGCTGTAAGTTAGACGAATCCAAACTGCAGCGACAGCTTACAGCTTTTTTAACTCAGAACCCGTACTACAGCAGACGGTAACTGAGAATACCTGTCAACGCATTAATCAATTTTTCAGTTTTATAGTACGTCATGGATACGTCATGGCTCTGGTATACAGTTATAGCAATTACCATCTTCTCGATCCTTTTTTGTTGCATACGATGTTGTAAGACAACACAGGACACCAACCAGACAGGTAATATTCTGAAAAAACTGACGAAATGAGCATCGTTTTAGATAACTACCGCCGCTTGAATTTTGATGAATAGGAAATATATATTACGTAATCGTTATCTTTGAAACTGGTTATGCACTTTTTACAATACATTATAGGAGCTATTGCTTTATAGGATAATCACTTAAAAATAGTTGAAAATTATATTTGTGTGATCATATCTTAAGTAATGACATTTAAAGTTTAGCATATGCCGGTTAAAGCACTCTCCGTGTGCCTTTTAGTATGCTCCAAGTTATAATAAATCACACATTTGGGCATCAAGTTTCATGACTTGAAGAGATAATATTCATTGCCGTAATCAATAGCTGCTTACTAGATTCTGAATCAGCTGCTATCTTTTTCAGCCTTCTGATTGCCCGAAAATCTATTACCGGCTGCAACTAAGCTATTTCAAGCTGTTTCTCCATCCTCGTCATACTCTCGGAGTATTTTTTAGACTTGTGGTTTAGCTCTGCAAAGGCTCGTTCGTGGTCCTTCGCTGTTCTCCATTTAAACTGAGCCTCTGGAACAGCTATTCGGAATCCCAGGAGCGGCTCTCGCATCTTGGCGGATAATACCCAGCTGTACATATCATTTAAGCTTTAGCAATCTATTATGACCACCAATAACCTGCTCGTCCCGTACAAATTTGAACTTGGACCTCGGCTAATTTCCTTAAAATAAAGGATGATAAAAGCAAACTCATACGTATAAGATACATTGAGTGCGGTTAGACTAGAAAACTTCGGTGATGTAATTTTTTACTCTATAGCAAATATATTATGTGTCCTATTTTAAATCCATCAAAATTGTGGTCACTTGATTAAGAAGATAGTTTCTACGGCCAAAATCCCGGTAAATCTCTGGCCAAGATTAGACAACACCTTCCAAGGTGCCTCAGTAAAAACCCAGCTAGTGCCAACTTCTGTCTAGAATGTGTTAATTAAATTCTGTTTAGGCTGGGCTACAAAAAAGCTGTTAAGCCTTCTCTGCTGATGTGAACAAATACTGAAGGTTAAGCTTAAGTTGCCTCTTCGCTGAAAGAGCTACAACCCATCGTAGTCCTTTATTGAATTCGAAATAAAAATCTTATCATGACCAGTAGATAAGCCGCGACAGAGCTCTTTCATAAGGAAATGAAGTTATAAAACACCTTTTACTCTTCAGGTCACCCAGAACAAAACACGTACCCGAAATGTGTGTGCGACCACGCATTCACTGTTGCTAAGGAGGGCTGTGGCGCATCTGTCTAGTCGTTCGTAGCTCAAATTACGATGCGACTAACTTCTTTAATTTTCCTCACGGCTTAGCTGCGGTTTTCACGTTCTCTTTGTTGCATCGGCTGAAGCCTGCTGACTCCCAAAGCCTGGAACTCCCTCCCGACCTGCGTCAGAACATCCCCTGACTTGACCACATTTAAAAGGAGCTTAAAACACACCTATTTAGGACAGCATTTAGTGGGTCCCTATGATTCGTCCTTCATGTGCTTATGCCTGCTGACACTGCTTGCTGCCACTAACCACATTTGCATGCTGACCCTGTGCATGTCACCCTTAACTATGTTATTCATTTTCTTTTCTGAGGGTGCTTTACCAAGTACATTATTATTATTATTATTTATTACCTCTCAATCAACAAATGCATGTCACCCTTAACCATGTTGTTGATGTTGCTTATCAAGCATGATATTATTCACCATTCAATAGCGCTTCCGATTGCAGCAAATTTAAGGCGCCTAGAAAGAGATTGAGTTTTTCGAGGGCGCTTTATCAAGTGCATTATTATTATTATTATATCACGTACAACGAAATCAGCTCAAACTTCGAGTCTGATATAAATTACTGCACGTCTTAACCCCCACTTATTTCTCATGGCTTTGTGGAGTTACTGACTGAGTCGTATGTAACATTTACATTTTGTAATCTTTTCCCGACTAAAATGCCACTGACAACTTATTATCCAGTACCGGGTCAAGTTGCTAAATCAAGGCAAATTGAATGTTTACAAGCAACTTTAGAGGGTCTACCAGTGGCTTATAATAGTAATGGCAATAGTAAATTTAGCACCCTTATAGAATTTAATTTTCTCTTGGCTCTTGCCAGAAATTGTTAAAAATGCTTGACCGAGTATCTAGTGATAACATTCACCATGTCACCAAGCATAATATGGTTAGATTATGGTTAATTGTGGTCAATAGCATGCAAGGTACCAACATAGAAAGTATAGTTAGAGGTAGCATGCACAGTGTCAGCAAACATTAATAGTCATATAAGAAGACCTACTAATGCTACGATAAATAGGTGCATGTTTAGCTTCTTTTCAAATGTCAAAGTCAGGGGATGCTATGAGATCACTCGGGAGTGATGTCAAGGCTTTACGAGGTTAGTAACTAAAGGCATGGTCTCCAAAAGATTTGAAGTTCCTAAGACGTATGCACGCTCTCGATTTGAGTCAGAGAAGCAGGTGATACCGTTTCTGACCTGATGGGGGAGCTAGATAGTTAGGCTAGAACGCGAGAATGAAGCGACCTAATACTGAGTGACCGAATTGCAATATCGATGCACTACATGACAGGGAGCCAGCCCAGGTTAGTGAGAAGTGGCGCGATATAGCAGCTGCTACTCACACGACAGACAAGCCTAGCTGCACAGTTTAAATTTCACATTGAGTGAAAATTTCCGATCGCACTGTCCAGCAAATTAGCAAGCAGTTCGTGACAGAAGTCAAGACAGGATGCCACCTGTGTGAGGATCAGTTTAGATGCAGTAACCATGTCTAAGATAGCCTACAGTTTGGAATTGTTAAGTACGTGAAAGAAGCCCAACTTGACTGTGGAGCTGATGTGGTTGTCTATTGACAGGTTACTTTAGAACAAAGCAACTTTATTTCATGCAGATGCAATAGCAGGTATGCTGACAGTGTCGCTTTTGAGTTTAAAGTCTTACAATTTTCGGTTCCTTCTGTGTTTGCATATAACCAGGAATTTAATTTATCAACTTTCAAATTAATTGAAATTGTCCCTGCCAATGACCTGATGTCAGTAACAGTATGTAACAGTATGATCCTTGAGTACCCCCCCCCGTACACAAGTGCTTCCTCAGTCAATATTTTTTCTAATCGCATCAATATTATGAAGTCTCCCACTGAGATAGGACCTGAACCGTTGCAGTGTGATAGTTTGACCTAGCCCACCATCAATCAGCCATCCGACTGTCTAAGTGCCTGCTTTCGTTCAGTTCAAAGCCGTAGTTTAACTGTGGCCTCTCTTATGCGATCTCTTGAATTCCTTCGTTTGAGCACTAGTTGTCTTGAACCGAACCATCCGCAAGCTATGCTCACTAACGAATATTTGCTCTGCATGGCCGCCTGGTTGAAAAAGACCGACCCCACGCCTACATGCTGCAGTTGGCCGGGGAAGGAGCTGCCCTATTCTTTCGGCTGCAGCAGCTTCTGCTCGACCTTGAGTGGCGATGCAGCAGTGGCGGTGGTGGCAGTCTTAATGCAGCCTGCTAGGCTCTGGCGCCGGCTGTGAGGTTGATAGCCACACAACTAAATCAGGATTTGAAGCAATTTTTTCGCCGCGAAACACCAAGCTCTACTAGCGTTTCTTGTCTGTTGTTGCATTCTCTTTCAAAAATCGAAGACGCTTCCTTTGCAGCAAATTTAAAGTACCTAGAAAGAGCTTGATTTCTCTGAGGGTGCTATAAAAATGTTTCGTTACTATCATTTATATCACATCATTGTAGTGCAGTGCTGTGCTGATGATGCCCAGGCGAGTTGGGGAGACCCACTAGACGGACTTAGTAATCAATAGTATGCCATGCTACTACAATATTAAGCCAAACAACTAGCTAACTCTTAGTTTGACCAGCATTCTTTAGAAGGTTGCTATACACACGAAGCAATGCTGATTTTTCCGAAATGATTACCTTTATAATCGGACTGGAATTCGCTTTCTAGGCTTGTAGATTCGAAGTAAGAGTTTAGCTGGTCTACCACAACTCGTTCCAGTGTCTTTTATAGTAATATTAGAATGGAAACTAGGCGTAAGATATTTGATTTCTCTTGGTCTAGTGTTGCTTTCCTTATTAGTGGTCATACTACAAAAATACATACATACATACATACATACATACATACATACCTACATACATACATACATACATACATACGTGCATGCCTGTATTTATGCATGCATACATACACGCACCCACATGCATGCATACATACATACATACACACACACACATACATGCATGCATACATACATACACACTACAGCATTGTTGAAAGGTGCCGGAACTGGAACACTAGGCTGATTCATATGAGGCCTTTCTATGCTTGCTAGGTATGGGAGTAACAGATCAGTGGATATTGGAAGTATGACATCATAAGGAAGGTCTAGAGGACGAATCATATTTATGATTGGGAGAATTCCAGTATACGTTCAATCTTGAATGTATTGATAGGTACTGAGGTATCTCGCTGAATTGAGGAGGAGGATTGTCAGGGTATTTAGGGATAGGAATCTCGAGTGGTTGCTTCAAATTTATAGCCGCACTCTTCGATCTTGTCATGAAAAAGAAGCAAGAGCTTATAGCTTATAGTCTTATATAGTGGCTTGCAAAACATTTAACTAGCTCCTTAGTTTTGTCTCGGCTTGATTATTGTAATTCCCTTTTTGCTGGGCAACAAGAAAAAGTAACTAGGGTCACTGCAAGTGACTATCAATATGGCTTCAAGGCTAGTTTTCAAGTCCCAGAAATTGTACCATGCGTCTTCTTCGCTAATAGAGCTAGGATGGCTGCCGGTTGATCAATGGAAACAGAGAGACTTCTTACACTGACCGACGAGGCTATGGCTTGGCTCCTCCATACCTAGTGGAACTGTTGCACCAGTTTCAGCCTCACCGACCCATCTGGTTCTGTATGGACAATACATTAGCTGTTTCATTCCTGCTACGCTTTTAAACCGTAGGCCACTGAAGTTTTAGTTCTGCTCTGCAGGTGCTAGAATGTAGAACTCGCTTACACGATTCATACGTAATGGGAACTGCTCTCGTGCTATATTTATTGCTTTTGTGGAGTTACAGACGGAGATACATTACCTTACCAACTATGGCTTATCCTATCCGGTGGTCTTGAGGTGCTACTTCCATGTTACTTACTACCTCAACCGCACTCCTGAATACGCTTCCTACTTTTTCTTTGGTGCGTGAGATAAAGTCTGTTTGCTATGGAATGCGTACCGAAAGCCTCTTAGGCAGTGAGTGGACAAAACAAAACTCTCCAGTGTAACACCCACGTAGACTCCTTTGTGGCTTTGAGGAGTCGGGGATACTTTACATTACATTGCGAGGCTCAATGACTCACCAAGAGCTGCAATAAACAGGTTCCATCTAAACCTTCTTTTTAAATGTCGTCAGTCCAGAGAAGATTTTGGCTAGTGTCAGTTGTGAGTTCTAATCTTACAGAGAATAATAATTACAGGCACGATCGTCAAAACATTTGAGGTTCCTACAAGGTATGGCTAAGAAATTTGAGTCAGAACCAAGATAGTACGATTTTGTGCATGGTGGGCAATGGTTCCAATCGGTAGACTGAAACTAAAGAAAGAAAAAAGTAAAAGTAAGTGACAGAACCCTAAAGTCGGTACAGTGCTTGATTGGTAGCCAGTGCAGCCGGTCAGCGAGAGGTTGTGTGCTGTGGAAACCGTGACGCTCTCCATAGACAAGCCTAGCTGCAGATTTGTGCACTAGTTGTTTGCACTTGATCTCACGTGCCAAAAGACCAGCATGCAGTACGTTACCGATGTTGTGACGGGATGTGACAAATGTATAGATCAGTTTTGATGGTAGCATCTCTGTCTAAGCAAGCCCAAAGTATAGCAATGCCATGCTGCTAAAAAAGGCTGCCTCAACTGTGGTGCTGAGTTAATGCAATGCAATGTATCTCTACCTGTAACTATTCAAAGCTAAAAAGACTATGCTGGTGTTATGAAGGAGAGTTGTTTATAATGCATTCATAGCCTAAGCTGCTATTGGTACGCATCCAGTAGCCCACAGACTTCATCTCACCCAAAAAAAGGAGATAGTGAGAAGCATAGCTGAGTCACGGAACCAGTTAAGGTTGTGGGTAACATGGAAGTGGCATCTCAGGACTGTGGGATAGGGTCTGAAACAGTCTGCAGAGGTAATAATAATACACTTGATAAAGCACCCTCAGAGAACTCGATCACTTTCTTGACGCTTTACATTTGCTGCAAATGGAAGCACGATTGAATGGTGTGTTATATCATGCTTGATAGACGACATCAATAACATGGTTAGGGGTGAGATGCACAGGGTCAGCATGCAAGTGTGGTTAGTGGCAGCATGGTCATGTCAGCGCTCACAAGCAAGCTCAGGACGAGCCACATGAACCCACTAAATACTGTCCTAAATAGGTGTGTCTTTAAGTTCTTTTTAAATGTGGTCAAGTCAGCGGATGTTCTGACGCAAGTCGGGAGGGAGTTCCAGGTTACCGGAGCATAGGAACTAAATGCATGGTCCCAAAAAAATTTGAGGTTTGTACGAGGTAATGGTAAACTGTTGGATTCCGAAAAGCAGGTGATACGATGTTTGTCCTGAGGGGAGTAGATCCGAGGGATAGGTTGGAACCAAAGAATGAAGTGACCTAAAATCGAGCAATCAAAACCTTGAAGTCGATCCATTGCTTTACTGGTAGCCAGTGCATATAGGCGAGAAGTGATGTGATGTGGCAACTGCGAAGCACACGACAGACAAGCCTAGCTGCTGAGTTTTGCACCAGCTGTAATCGCCTGATTGCACACGCCGGTAGGCCAGCAAGCAGTGAGTTACAGAAGTTAAGATGGTAAGTCACAAATGCATGGACCAACTAAGACGTGGTGTCCATATCTAAACAAGCCCAAATTTTAGCAACGTTATGTAGCTGAAAGTAGGCATATTTGACTGTGGAGCTGATGTGGTCATCTAACGAAAAGTCAGTTTGGAACATGACACCTGTATTTCGAGCTGATTCAACAGTAGATATGCTGGCAGAGCCAATTTTGAGCGTCAGCCTTTCCAATTTTGGAATCGCACTGGCTTTGCCCATTACTATTAACTAAGTTTTATCATCGTTTAGTTTTAGAAAATTGTTTTCCATCCATGTGTGGGTGTCATTGATACACGCAGCAAGGGAGTTGAGAGAATTTGAGGTGCTCGAAGGGTGGGAGGGATCAAAGCAAAGGTACAGATGAGCGCCATCCACATAGAAGTGAAAGCCTAGATTGTCCTTGGCAACCACATAAGCAAGCAGGAGAGTATAAACCATGGAAAAAACCGCAACTAGCACGGAGCCCTGAGGTACCCCATATTTCCGAGGTACTTCGGACGATCTTTGTCTATTCGCTTCAATACTCTGGAGTCTGTCACTGAGATAGGACCTAAACCATTGCAGAGCAGTGCCAGTGATGCCCAGGCGAGACGAGAGGTGAGACTTTGTCTTTGAGTTGTGGTCTAATGTGGTACTGATAGATCGTTTGACCCTTGTTTGAAGCATTTCATGCACTTGAGCTACTAGAAAGAAAAACGAGTCAGCAATCATATTGTCAGTGCAGGCTAACGCACACCTAATTCGTCAGCAAGTTGGTCAAAGGAATGTTGAAATAACCTATTACGATGAAAGATTAATTTTTAGAAGTTAGAATAGAAATTTGAGAAAGTAGATTGTAGATGAAAGTACACTTTTTACCTCAGTGGTAATACATAATGCCACCCTCTGAAGGATATCTACGGAGAGAATAGAAACAAGAGCTTGAAAAGACTTGTCCAGTGGGAGCTGAAAGAGATTCGAAATTAAGGGGAAACGTAGGAAAAAAGTTGAACAGCCCACTATTTTTGACAAAAGAGATGCTTTTCGTAATCAGATTAGCTATGAGGCGAGCAGTGAGTTAATTTTAGGCAGGCCTCGGTCAAAGGAAATAGGTCTATGCTGTCTTTAGTTACCATTTCAAATATAATTCGAGGTTTATTGCACACCGAGCAAAAATTTAGAAGGTTTAGCTTCATAAGTCCGGAATTGTGGAAAGTAAAGCATCAGGAGTTTTGACGGCATTTTCTCCTGCCTAACACCCACTTAGTCTGTATGATATTCTATTGCGTATCACTTTGCAGCAAATGTAAAGCGCCTAGAAAGAGATTAAGTTCTGTGAGGGCGCTTTATCAAGTGCAATATTATTATTATTATTATTATGATTTTGTGGAGTTACAGAAGAAGATACATTAAATTACATTACATAGAAAATTCTACCATAGTACCTATGTTCACTGGTAAGTTTTTTTTCAAATCTTCACATATTATCCTAGCTTAAATATAAGCTTCTGGATCCCAGCATTTACGAAGTCAGGAATATATTTCAATAGTTTGGAGTATCACTGTTAACCTCTCCTAGACATGTATTTCCGGTTGCAAGATGACATTTAGCCCTATAGACCCCATAATACTGCATGCCTTCTGAAATACCTTGACATGCAGCCTTGGGATCTAGAATGATAATCGTTTCATACCAGTGGGTGCTGTTTCAAAGTCTTTCAAATAGTCAATTATCAGGCAACAGAAAAGGAATTCGTACTAGATCTGAGAAATGAGGCTGGTTTTCTATTCTAACTTTCGTACGCCGATAAGAGAACTGTATTATCGCGAGCTCCCACTCTTCTACCAGCCAACTCCAAACAGAAAAGGCACGTTTAAAACATGCTGCAGAATAAATCACTCAACAGAGCTAAGACTAAAACTAATTACTTCTAACATTCACTGGCATGCTTATTTTTCAGAGCTTCACTGATAGTTCTATTGTATTTTCAGCAGCTTTAGTTCCTTTGCTAGTCCTTAGTTTTAATCGTAGGTCCTTAGCACTAATCAGCTGGCCGAGGCTGAGCCATCATCGCAAGACGATGGTACAGGTTTAATCATATTTACCGATGTCACTGCCTAATTCTTACCTGCCACTGTTAGCCTGGAGAGTTTTTAAATTAAGCGCCACCGTTTGAAGAATTCAGAGAAGTATTTATTTCCTCTAATAGTAGCAAGCCTAAAACTTCTGTAGCGCTTAGTTTCATATAGAAAGCATGTCAATGCTTATAACACATAGTTGTACCTGGGTATTTCACCTCTTTCTAAGCAGGGTGCAACAATTAATGTCTTCCTTTTCAGCTTGTAATGCTGAACAGATTGTAATAAGAAAAACCTATACGTTATTAGGCAAACCAACCAAGTGCCACCTAGAAGAGATAATGCGTCGCCTCTGAACCGAATCTTTATATTTTAAATAGACAACTCAGATCCAAGCCATGTTAACTAGATCAAAGTTTCTGTTCAGTGTCTCACTGCATTAGATTGTTAAAATTGAAAATTGCGAAGAACTGTTTCCCATGGGAAAACTGTGCATCTACTTGTACGTCCCGTGAAGACTTGTAAAGTAATATCGTTACCGGTCTTCCTGTGCATCAGAGATGAAGATTGGAGTTCTCACCGACTTTGGCAATTATGCTTGGTCATCAGGTTTTTGAAATTTAAAAACTCATACCACTTATTAGCAGCCTGCACTGGAACGAAATCAAGCAGTATAACGAAGTGAAGGTCCTATCACTTTAGGAACTCTCTGTGGTGTCTTGCTCAAGGATATCTATTAGTACTTTGCATTCGCGGCCACTCCCGCGATAGTACCCGCAACTCTGCTAATTTTAGGTAGTTAAACTTTGTTAAAATGAAAAATCCTTCTGGTTTACTTACCTTAATTTATTATGCTCCCAAACCCTTCTGAATAGAGTTTTCTAGCTGAGCCTCAAACCAGGCCTAAATTCTTCGGGGATAATGCCTTTTCTTGGTATGCTCATAGAACACATGGATCTCGCGTGGATTTTGTCACGATATCTCATGACTTGACTAAATTTAAAGGAAGCTAAAACCATCCCAGTTTCTCCGAGAATGTTTAGTTTGCCATTAATTTTCCTTATGTGTGCTTATGCGTTTTGATACTGTGGTTGGAAGTAATAACCATACTACCATCCATATTGTGGAGCATTATTACAATGCTTAAAAATATATTTGCATGCTGTTCTCTGAAAGAAATTAACATTTCCTATATATATATATATATATATATATATAGGATATATGTTCGTATCTTGTTAATGTCAATTAGTTGGTTCAAGATTGCACAATAAATGAATTTCTGCGAAGTATGATTCTTCATAAATCGAATACTTTGGTAGTTTCTTTAAGTCTCTGGAAAATCAATCGCATCGCTACGAAATTCCAGGAATCTTGAGTTTATGTGCTCCCGCTCTATATTAAAATCACGCTAACCGTTATTCGGAGTAATTAGGTATATTTTTATTTAGCTGTGTCTAAAGCCTGGGTGAAGATTTTTCAGGTGACTGCTTTACTGCATTTGGCTTTCTCTGGATTGTATACATATTCTCCTTGGCAAAAGGTTTCTATATATATGTTATATATGTTATTAAAACCTGACGTTGTATTTTGATGTTTTTCTAAATTTATAGCCTGACTGCGGGCCTACCATGTGCCACGAATTTTACTTCTTCGATCTACATGCACGACCCGTCTTACTGATGTTACTAAAAGTTAAAAGTAAATGCGCTCAGCCGATGAGCCAATTTATAAAAAACACACTGACTAGTCTTAAATACTAGAACTTGGCTACTCTACTTGTGACAGAAATTCTTGGCCGGTGAAACAGAATCTTTTACGGAGACAAAAACTGCACAGCTAAACTATCAAAGTTTCGGGAACCTGGATACCCCCTCCTTTGTAGTACTGGACATCCACTTTGAAAATATCACTAGACGAGACTGCACTGCTATGTACACGTGGCGTCTAGCACTTTCAAACATTTATTGCTAGCCTTACTAGCAGCCAATTATTATGAGAATCTGTGCATGAGTGACATGGCAACCCACAATAGGTCTGAATGGGAAGCCTTAAGGCACGTCGAACGAAAGCGGGCAGGGCAGGTCACTTCATTCCCTGGTACTTGCCTACCTATTTTCTCTTTTCTCTCCTCCAGTGTGCTCTTACACCTTCACTCGTCATCTTCGTCTTGCCATTACCCACACTAAACTATAATTTTCGGTGATCAAGAAGTCAGATCACATTTCTGAAAAGTCTAGAATTATTTTTGGGTAACGCTAACTAATGGCAACGATGCTGCAACCTGTAAGTCCTACCCACAAGACACTTTTCTTCTGGACCACTTTGCCATCACATCAGAGAGCTTTTCTTATTTTTACCAGGCGTGCTTTATGAGTATAACTTTGCATTTTCAGTGCCTTTTATTACCTATAGGTCCCTCTTACTAAACGCTATGATTATCTTCATGTGGGTGTTATCATCCTAACCTAAACATGAAACTTATTTACTTATGCATGCTAGATCCCGTGCTTACCTCTAAGGTAGTGAGGCAAGCCATAAAGCTCCTGGATAGACATTTACTTATTTTAAGGAACTATACAAGCTACGTATTATTGTTATTCTTAAAATAGACTTGCGATAGAGTATATTCCCTAGATGCACATAGCTCATATTTCCTTTGAATCCATATAGAATGTATGACATATTTTCTTTGAACCGCAGTTATCATACACTGCCGGGACCTAGTACCTGAGTAATCAACGGCACTATTGGTGCCTAATAAAATTAAATGTAAAGTTTGCAGCTCAACTCCTAATAAATAATTAAACCCATCTAAATAATGTACATGCAGCACCCCAAGATTTTGATAGAGAACGTTGTTACACATACATGTTAACATGAGTAGCTCACTGCCTGATGGCTCGCAATGCCGAGAATATTAGAAATACATTACTGCATATCAATTTGCACTTCCATTACACACCACTCTCGGAAGTATTGGTCACAGCATCCAACGCCGAGCCATCTTGTTGATTGACTGAAGGATGTCGTCTACTTGCCCGACTGAATGACGGACCGATTTTCTGGCTAAAAATAGTAGAGATAAGATAAACATGAGGACTTAAGGCATTTTAGCAGGACTTTAAAGAATCATTTATTTGCTATATTCTTACAGTACTGATACTTTAAAAAATTTCCTCTGACTTAACTCTCTAAAATATATATAGTTTGGCCTCAAGATATCATTTTACATGACGATCAAAAATGGTGTGTATGAGAGGGCACTAATACTTGTGGCGATAAAGAATCAGATGAATGAGTCTGCAAAGTTTCATTTTTATATTAATTATAGCAATGAAGATACATTTTCAGTGTCCTATAAGAGAGCTAAATCCTTTAATTTGAATTTAGCAGGTGATGTACTTATGGGGAAGTGCACCGCTTTCAGTGATGATTCATCATGTCTTCCTGGACCGAGACATAATTTTACAGTTGCGTAGGTCTTCGATTACAGATAAGCATATTTACCATCAGTATTAACGGCACTACGTTGTTTAGGTCACAAGTAAAGTATTTCTGCAGCTTTAAACGCCTTCTATGTCGTTTCTGTCGTGAGGTTCGCAATTTCGGCATCGCATCACTTGTCGCCGACCTGCATCGTCTCTCAATCAAGCGACACATCAATTTGTAGAGGTTGGTCAATCACTTTTAGGTGCATAAATTCTTAGCCTCCTGCCGACCTATCAGGTATATCCCCCAGCAGGCTAAGCATCCTACCACCAACTTTTCTGAATCTGACCATGTAGGTACACCTAAATCGTACATCAGGTAGTTTAGAGACCATGCATTTTTCAGATTTGCTCCTAAAAAATGTTTTTTACTAGTGTCACTGCATCCCCAGCTTTAATGTTAAAAATTAGCTAAAAACGCATATATTTGTCACCGCTTTTAGTCGGTTCATGTGATCCAACCTTTCCGAAATTATGCGTGCTGACATTTTACATGCTGCCACTATTCGTTTTTGAATGCTGACCCCATGCAAGTCCCCTCTAGCATTGTCTTGCTTGCTGTCATTTAGCATGCTAACACTAACCATTTGAAAATCCTTCCTTTAAAGCACATGTCAAGTGCATAAAAAAAATTTAAGTTCTTACAGGACTCTAAAAAAATGCTTTATAGTTCTGCTTATTATGATGTGATTAATACAAAGCAAAGTTCTTACGCTGACCCACAAGGCCCGCCACGGCTTGGCTCCCTTGTACCTAGCTGACCTGCTGCATCAGTTTCAGCCTCTTTGCGCTCTCGGGACGTGTGTGGACAATAAATTACCTGTTCAAATCCTCAGCTTAAAGACCGTTGGTGACAGAAGCTTTAGCTCTGCAGGTCATAGACTGTGCAACTCGCTTCCACAATTCTTACAAAGCGACAGCTACTCTCCTACTGCCGACTATGGCTCATCCTTTTCAGCAGTCCTGAACTGCTACTTCCATGCTACTCGCTACCTCAACTGCTCTCCTGACTCTACTATGCTTCCCGCTTTCTCTTCGTTGCGTGAGACGAAGTCTGTTGGCTACCGAATGCGTACCAAAAGCTGCTTATGCTGTGAGTGGGCTATATAAAACTCTCCTTCGTAGCACCCACGTGGTCTCTATGACTTTGTAGAGTTACAGACGGAGATACATTACGTTGCATAGTGAATGCCAGTACCGGTGGTTTTGGGGCCCATATCTTCCCTCCTTCCCATCCAAACTTTAGCATCTTCCGAAAGGACCCCTGAGGGTAAGCTTTGATACCGCTCGGCTTCAAGTAAAACTTCCTACCAGTATTGCAAATTGTGAACTTCAATGAGCTAGTTCGCGCAACCCTTTAAAAGTGAAACAGTGTTCGGTGCGCTTGTTCCTCGGTCCATAGCTGGCGACTAAATTATAGCTCTTTCGAAAGTCAAAGTTTACCGTGGGCAATAATAAAAGTATAAAATGCTGTTGCAGCCTCCGAAGCACCTTATATTCAATCAGCTTCATACCTGTGGTAATTAGAAAGATCATAGCAACAGTTTTCTCTGTATTACTTTTCGCTTCAAATTCAACTTTTTTTGTATCCCTATCTCTGGTCGCGTTTTTGCAATTTCACCGCTTTCGCGATTTCTTCATACCGAGATTCAGTTGCTTCTTCAAAAGTAAGTCTAGTAATGTTCTGACATCATGCGCACCCTTACAATGCTTGCAGTTTTGTAGCCTGCTTGGTTTGGTCTCCAAATTCAAGCTTTCAGGGAGACTGAAATCTCACTTGCATGGCTCACCCCTCAGCGCCTTCTGGAAACTACTGATTCCAAATATGATAGCAAGTGGACGTCACTTAGACCAGTTCGGAAAAAATATCGGTAAACAAAAAAATCCATTAGCACTCAATAAATACGCATATTTTTTTGAGTTTTACCACAGTTATAATTAATTAAATTTTTAACCAGATTTTTGCTTAAGTAAGATTATTTCTGTTGTATGGTTTTACTAATACTAATTCAGGCAGAAACTATGCGCATAGCCTCGGACTGAAGCTGAGTACTGGCCAGCTAAAAGTGATCTGCAGGCCTGCACAGATGATCGTTTGCCATCTCTTTCTTGCAGGTCGCTGTTGCTTGCTTTGAACGCAGGTTTCTTTGCATCGTTTCACTGTAGGCGAAATTCCAATTAGTAATGAGGAAAACTCGCAGAACAATTCGGACTTTATAGCAACGATTGCATATACTGGCAGTACAAACTATGCTGCTGACCAAAATCTGGAAGATGAAAGGGTAAGCTTTGCAGTGGAGAGTCTCAATTATTTTAGTTAGGCAACAAATAACTTAGTTTATTTGGCATGAGAACATGGAGCATTCAACGCAATGTCCAAACTCAGATCTGCAATGGCTCTAAGCCAAGCAACGCGTCGCCTTCAAGGTTTTGTCACTCACTTTTAGGTCACTTCGTTCTTTAACTCCAGCCTACATATAATATCTACTCCCCCGCCAGACTAATCATCGCACCACCCGCTTTTTGGAATAGAATCGTTCACCTATACCTCGTACGAATATGAAACCCTTAGGAGATCGTACCTTTAGTTCAAATGTTCCCGAAGCCTGGAACTCACTTCCGACTTGTGTCAAGACATCCTCTGACTTGACCGCATTTATAAAGAAACTACAGTGCATCTATTTATGACCACATTTCGTGGATCCGTGTGATTTATCCTTTGTTTGCTCATGTTGCTGATAGTGACCATGCTGCCACTAACCTTATTTGCATGCTAACCCTGTGCATGTCGCCTCTAATCATGTTATGGTTTTTGTTCATCGAGCATGCTACTGGTAACTGTTCGGTCGTGCTACCTCCAGAGTAAATATAAAGTGCTTAGAAAGATGCTAAATTCTCTGGGGGAGCTTTAAAATGTACTTTTATTATCATTATTATAGCGTGCACAGTTTCAGCATATAAAATATTGTTAGTGGTAGCATGTAAAGTATCGTCCTGCATAAGCACACAAAGGTAAAGTCATAAGCACCTAGGAAATGCTGAGATGAACAGATGGGTTTCGTACTTGTTGAGTTTCGTCAAGTTCACGGATGCAGTGACGTCAATAGGAGTGAGCTCTATGGTTTGGCAGCATAAGAACTAATGGTATGGTCACCAAAGGCTTTGTGGTTGGTACGAAGTAGGTAAACAATTTGACTTATGAAATCAGATGCTACGACACCTGGCCAGGTGGGGTAGACATTATTTTGTATATGCTGGAGCGTTAGAATAAAGAAACCATTAAGTGAGTGACAGAACCTCGAATTCTATAAACTGCTTGACTTGGAGCCCTTGCCTGTCTCCAAGAAAAAGTGTGGTTTGGGAGCTGCTACAACTAAGGACAACCGTGTCAAGCTAATGAGGTATGAACGAAATGTAAGCACCTGATCGGGCAATCAGCGAGAATACTAAAAATCGTAATGTTATGTTGCAAATGCATTAACCGATTTGCATGTTGCATCCCTGTCTAATCTTTTGAGATTTTAGCAGCGCTACGTAGCTGAAAGCAAGTAGATAAGTCTGTGACGCCGTGAGCCCTCACTTATGAATAGGGTACCTAGATTAGTACTGATCGCTCAGAAAATTAAAATATGCTATTTTTTGTGAGAAGAACGGTGCTAGTATTTTTTGGGAATTAGGTTAGACATGCAGGTTGGAGAACGTGAATGAAAGCAACCGAAATTGGGTGACACGTCCTCAAACAGGAATGTTTGCACAGGAGCCTGCACTGGTCAGACAAAATCCAAGTAATATCACAAACTGCGAGAGAATAGCTGACTTGACTCCACAAATAGCATTTACTATTATGCTAATACATTTGAATAACTCACTCGGATAATTAAATATCGCTACATATACTTTGCAAATGCTGTATTAGCGGACTAACTTCTATTAAAGATGAAAGCGTGCGCCATCGAGGAGTCAAAGGTCACTTTAGAACAGTAAACTGAGATTTCGGGAGAGTGAGCTACAGGAGATATTATTTTCCAGCCCATTTGAAGCAATATGTTTCCTACCTCTGAGTACATATAGGTTTTCCCATATCAAAATGCAGGAACAGCCAGCTGCAGAGCCGATGGAACCAGGGGGAGTTACCTTCCTGCAGAGGAGCAACGTCAAGGGCTACCACCTATCTGTCAGCCAACGACCATCACTGCCGACGAGATTATGCTTGCTCCCATTCGATAAGCAACTACTCAGGTCGCGTCAATTAAAAACTTATGACTTCGCTAAGTATTTTTTTTTAAATTATCGGGAAAATAAAATAAAAAATATCATTACATTTTGCATCTCCCTAAGCGAACTTAATCTAGATGGAGCTTCTAGTGAGCCACAGCTATTGAGACCACTTCCACTGCCATTAAAAGCATGCACACAGACCTTCACCATTAAAAGGTAACACGATATACCCTGAGCCAAACTAGGGTGGCGACTATTGTCCAGCCTACTTAAAAAATGTGCAATTCTTACCCTACATAAATATTTCGCACGTATGGCAACACCAAATAAAAATACTAGCTCCACTATTAGATGCAGCTGAATCTCATCAGCCTAGAAATAATTTAACATCGCGTTCGCGTTAATATTACGGATCAAAGTAGCCACGAGTTTACCAATTTGGCACAGGTTCCAGCTAGTTTTGGAGCTTAAGGAAGTTATAATTGAATATAATTAGATTGTCAGAGAAATCCTAGATTATGAGCAGAGAACATATTGACGAAGTTATGAGCAGGTTTCGGCTGTCCTGTTATTCTGGAACGGAAAGTTGACATCACTGCTGCTCCTGTTCTGCCAGGTTGTAAACTGTTGGACATCTGCTTGATTTGCTAAACAAATGCAAATATTAGCCCTACTTAAGCATTTAACTTATACGACCATACTGGTCAAAATAAATGCTTCCTCTACCATTAGATTACCTTTAAAACCTGTACTGCAAAGAAAGCGGTAGTTTGCAGTTCTGACCTGCTAGATGAATTTTGGTGATTTTAAAATCACCAGGCTACTCCCGAAGGAATCTCTCAAAATTGTACTATGTCAACAAGTAATGATTGTCTAGCCCGTCATTTCCTCGTCAAGCAACTCGTCCCGGCGGCGTGGCTGACTTCGGGTAGCTCCTTCTTTCTCACACTGCACCGTACACACTTCTTCTTCTGCATTAATCGCATTGAGATTTCAGGTCTGTCGATACCATGCTATCGACCCTTCGGGCCATTGCATGCTGATCGAATTCGCCCGTCGCCGACTGTCTATACTTTCGTTTGATAAATCGACGTTCCTCTGAAGCAAACGCATGGGATTAAGTAAATCGTTCCACAGTAGCATGGCAGTTTGCTTTTAAATGTCTGCCGGGGCTAGGTGCTGAGCAAGAAACCTTGTGGATCATGCACAGCCATCGTCTTGGAAATTTCAGCTTAATAAAGGACTGGCAAGACTAGATAGATTATTAGGAAAATGCCAAACACGAACGTAAAAGGTTAGTGTTACGATCATTTTCAGGACTGTACCTGGAGTATGGCTCCTCCATCTGTTGAGTGTTTAATCGTACGCCAGTTCTTAGATCACTTGATGTATCTTTTGAGATTATGGCTTGGAGCTATATCTGCCTACTTTACCACAGCTTAGTGAGATACTAATAGGTAGAATATTTAGAACATGCTGACTAAGAAGATACACGGAATCCAAGCTCAACAATGTAAGGGCTGGGTTGCATTGGTAAAAATGAAAGACAGTCGCATCAGATACTACGACATATTTTCTGACATTTCTGGTAGTAATTTACGTTAAAGACTACCCACAATACGATGCAAAACTTTGGGTCATAACGCAGCTGGTTTGATAGGCTTCTTTGATTATCCAGAACACTTTAAGGGCTGGGCCAGAGTGCTATATTAGTCACATTATGACCCCTAGCTATCTTTAGTGGCTCTTAATTGTCATCCTGTTGAAACTTGCTAGGTTGAATATAATAATGGATAAAATTCACTTGGAGCTTTGAACAGAGACTCCCGATGTGGGCTCCGAGCGAGACTAGTATAGCCTGCTTCGTTAAAGGTTATGACAAGTTCTGGACATCATCGAATCTCATTGGCGAGGAAATTTGATGTTCTTACAAAAATGAACAGATCTTTTTAATTAACGGCATAGGTGCTCTTGATGAAGAGGTGCTCGTCTATTGGTGGCGTACCTGTGAGAGCATAACAAGAAATTACTACTCAAAAGCCCTGCTCAAGAGCCGGCTAGTCTTAGGTGTTAACAAGGCGTCTAGAAAAGTAGCACTCTAATAAGCATCGTGTTTTCTAAAAGAGAATATTTCTTAAAAGCTGCTTCTGTATTCGTTCGAACAGACTAGCTCAGCTGTGAAAGCCGTATTTTCGGCAAATGAGTTCGGTTTTCTAAGTTGCTCCGTTGCGCTCTGAAACCTAAGTCTCAGCATTACAAAGCATCACCTTGAGGCAATAATTCTTTGACAAAGTGACAGTCACAACGGCTCAGAACATTTTCCCCCAGCCATTAGAGTCTACATTGGTTTTGGGTGACGTGTACATCCAACGAATGAGTGGAAAATCAGCATCATTTGTGCTACTACAGAGCTTCTAACGACGAATGCCTGAAAATGAGCATACTTTTCATTACATCCTTTAGCAAGCGAACGGACAGCCTTATCTATTGCACGTTTCTCTTTCAGGTGACTAATCAATTGAGGCCTGTGTACAGCACAGCCATACAGGCTGCGCCAGCGGAGAAGAGCAGCCTAGATTTTCCTCCGAGTTACGAGATGGTTATGGTCGCCAGATCGTTTTCCACTGGCACTGAACTTAAAAGTTCATAACGCTATATAATCAACTCAAACCCCCGAAGACCCTCTGCGTTTAAGACCCTTCATAGCTAATATTGGCCTTTAAAGGCAATCGACCTCGTAGGTGCATATATTTATTGACCGAGTTTTAATAAGGACTGACTGAAGTTTTCATCATTCGGATGCAATCGAGTTGTTGGTCGACTTTCAGAAACCATTCTCGAAAGAAACAAACTCTCACCGGCGTTCTATAAATTAAAGTTGGCGCCAATAGGGAAATATATTCCATTGAATTTAAGGCAATCACTGGAATAATCTTGGCCCAGTTAAAGGTGGACGTTTGTATTGAAATTCTTAAATTGTCATGCTCGTGAATTAATCATGAAATTAAATAGTGTATTCACAGTTTACATGTTTTATCATTTTAATATTCTGATCGTTTAAGAAGTGACCTAATTAAAATGTATTTAATTGCACAGGTTTTCAGCACTGTTATAAAAACGAGCTCAAAACTGCACAACGTTAGCACGTAAAGACGCCTAGCGAGTTTTGGTTTGCAAGCGATAGAACTAGCAAAAGTCTGAACGGAGCCTGCCAAGTGAATAATGTTAACCTAGCTGCGTTATGTCCGTCGGAGTTCACGTGGTCGATGTAAAAAGCTTCAGGAACCTGACAGTTTTAATCCAATTTCGTAAGTATATTAACTACTCATTAAGGAAATTCTGTATACAATTTAAAACCCAAATGTTTGATTAAGTCACTGACAAGAATTAGTCGCATACGTGATTAATAGTGCTTTAATATAGGCTCCACATGGAAGCACGTTAGGAAAGATAATATACAGCCAGCCACAAATAGGCTGTACCAGAGATGCAAGCAACCCTAATACTAGATAGGGACAGTGGAAAGAAATAGCTACATCGAAAATGTTCAAGCTAGGAAATGTGTGAAATAGAAATAGAAAGGGAGAGAGATATAGCCTGAGATAGTATGCAGGCATTAAAACTAGATAGATTGACATTGAATAAGGAACTGCATGACTGACTAGGATAGGGGTGGTAAAGATAGTTACTTCAGCGAATAATCATATTTGCCTGAATGCTCGAGATGCAGAAAATGAATTAGACTTAAACTTTTATTTTGTCGCCAAATCTGCTTCGGTCAATGCCTTTAATCTGCATGTAAAATGTTATAGTCAAGCAATAAAATATCATGCGTGTAACCCGAAATCATGCTGGTAGGAGCTCATCTGCATTTGGAAGCATCTGTAATTTTTAAATACCGGTTGACCTCTAAATACCGATAGTACTGCGACCAATGTTATTTAAAAACGAGCATGATTTAAAATAAACCTTTCAAGTTGGCGTCATATTTCTAGATGACCTAAAAAAGTAGAGTCGCCTAATAATTCTGGACTAGTAATCTTCAGCAGTCTTAAGAGATACCAGAGCTCTAGAAAAAACATAAATTGGGTCCTTACGTTTCTTAAGTAGATGACATATGGTGACAGTCGACTTTTTCAAAAGGACACAAAAAATAAGTTGATGTTGGTTGCCGGAGGACTATTGGCTTACGCGTGATCATTTAGTACAACTAATTAGCTTAAAATTTATAAAAAAAAAGGATTCAGAATCCATTGAATGATGACGTTTATTCACAAATAATTATCTTGCGACAAAGCCATGTCTTACAAGTAAGGAGTCAGATAAAATCTACAAAGATCCTTTTATAGGAACCCAAATTTATTCTTTCTTGTAGCCTCTCTAGTAATTTCATGATAGAGATAGGTATGTTCACATCTGTCTGGAAAGAGTTAGATTCAGCAGGGGCTTGTAGTTTGCAAAGTTAAGTTAAGAACTCAATAGTTTATAAAATAATTCGCATAGCTAATGCATCAGCGTAGACTAATCAGACAAGGGTTCATCTACTATCAGGAATTGAATTTCAATTAAAATGCTTTGTGTAACCTAACTTCAGCTTAATATTCAGTGAACAAGTAAGCAATTTTGGTTGCACGGTAAAAAACTACACTAAATACCGTATTTATTTACTATACAGCCAACATATATATACATACTGCATACTATATATATATAAATATAAATATATATATATATATATATATATATATATACACGTGCGTGTTTGTGTGTTAACGGTGTGTGTGTGTATGAGTGTTTGTTTGCTTTTTTACACACACACACACACACACACACACACACACACACACACACACACATATATATATATATATATATATATATATATATATATATATATATATATATAATGAGCTATAGAACCATAGTAAGTTAAAAAAAATAGCTGTGGTCGATCATTTCTTTACTTTTCACATGAAACACTTAGTGACGTGTCAAAATATATTTTTTGAAATTATAGTATAACATTTGTATTTTTTGCCTATGAGTAAAGATTGTTTAAAATTTAAAATTTATTTGTAGAATTTATTATTTGATTTATTTAACTTAACCTTGAAGCCACGTAGTGTGTTTAATAATTATTCACAGAAATTAATAAGTAAAATTTTCTAACAACCTATAGAAAGTCGCTGAAAATATCACAACTACAAAAATATATCGAAGCACCATTTGGAGAACAAGTTAGCAAATTGTAGGTTGTTTTTGTGTCGGATGATAGAATACAGCTTATTGTGGGGCCAAACATACAAAATCCATTTGTAATCTGTAAAATATTAATACTACCCAGTCTTTAATGGACAAGTTAGTGAATCTAATACTTAGCTGCATCAAGTGTGCTTTTTTATGTTGGGCCAGTTACGCACCTGTATAATTGCAGGTAGGTATGCAGTAGAACTCGGATGATGGCGAGATATATGACTTTCGACATTGAAACAAAATACGAGTAAATTTTCCAGAAGACATGCAGCTGTCTCAAAATCACGCCAAAAATAATACTAATAACAGATCCCGTCTCAATTATTACACCACATAACGTTCAGTGTTCGAGCACTGTCAATTTGTGAGTTCAATCTTGGGCAATTCATGACAATCAAACGCATTTGCCCAAGACAATACAGTCCGTTAATAAAAATAAAGCTGAGGGGAAAAGATCCAATTTCTCTTCCATACAACACTTCGCTGTATTAAAAGTATAACCGCACCATTTCGGCTGGTTGCGATTGTCAAATCGAGCACTATGCACGGAATCGACTGCAATGGTGTGGGAAAATACGGCAATCCACAACACACCGTCGCAAATAGATGAACATTTTCTGAGTGATGCCCCATTTAGATTTCTCTTGGTATTCTACTCTACCTTTGATGCTCCGCAGAAATGCCATTGTTTGTCCTAGCTCTCGGTCAGTTCATTACAGTCAACGGAAATGGTCTTTGCCAATGCAGCAATTTTTCACAAGCCGATCCAAATCAGCGAAAAACTGGCTGTGCAAAGCTAAGGTTCGACATCGGTGCTCACTCTTTCTTAAGTGTTCTTTTTCCATTTCAACCCAATAAATGCGTTCAATCTCGGGCACTGAACAGCAATCAATTGCTAATCCTTTGAAAATCCTGCAATTTATTACAACCTTTCCAAATCCTACAATTTATTGCAACCTTTGAAAAATCATCCGGAAAATGGTTAGGAGAAACTTTAATTGTCATGGCATAGTTGTACATTACATTCTATGAGTTTAAAGGCAGTCCAAAAAAGTTGATGCCATGTCGCACATTCATCTTGGAGGATGGCACAGCATTAGACATGCTGCGCTTTGCCAATGCCGTACAGCTGAAGCTGTAAGTCCATGGTATGCTTCTCACAACTACCATTGACCAAATCCAGGTGACCAATCAACCTAAGCCTACAGGTAATAGGTATGACGAATTAGAGATTACTAGAGTTCACTCTCTGGCCACGCTGCTTTGTGTTCGCACTCTACAGCCAACACACCAGATCTCGCAAATCTCGCCAGGCTACCTCTTGCTTAACGTTCTGATTGCATAATCGTCGCAAGTTAAAGGTTTTGTTTAATCCAGCCAGCAGCATGGAAGTGGCAATTAAGGACGGTTTATTTCATCGCCATCAAGCATTTTTTACAACAATCTATACAAGATATGTGAATTTTTTCGAATGAGATTCCGCTCTCTGGGGGTACTATAAAAATTATTAATCCTGATATTATTATCTCAAAAAGTGCAAGCGTAACAGTGTACCGGAAATAAGTACTAACAGTAAATTCGCTACCGTCGTTAGTGTGCATACTCAAGTCATGAGACCACAGGTACACGTCTAGCAGGGTATTAGGTTAGGGAGACCTTGTGTTTAGCTGGTAAAAAACGTCAGCACCCCCCCCCCCAACCAGGTGTGGTGAGCATTAGAGCTCCAGTGAGAGCTAAAACATCAGTGGTAGGGCAGGAAGCTATATTAATTAGCAAAACATCAGGCTTGCTCAGCTGTAGTGGTGTTACGGTGAAAATGAGTATTTATTGATCGTGCTCTGCCTGAAGGCGGTTGATGACGTTTCCAGAGTTATGAACTTTCAGTTTGCTGATCGGTGCCAAGCCATTATGAATCTAATTAAGTGGATCGCAGATTAGCCTAATTAGAGTGGATTGCTGTGGATTGCGGCCATTTGCAGTAATCCGTTGAACCCGCTAGGAACTGCAGTAGGGAGAATAGGTAGGTGGAAATTGCTTAAGCTTTCAAGGTGTATCATTGGTTTCTTAGTTAATAGATTGGCAACAGCTTAAATACAGGCACAAGGAAATAATCACGGATAATGAAATACACTAATATTAGTAACGCATTACAGAAGGATATCTTAGTATCTCACACCTATGGAAATATCAATAGCAACCTGTAAGCTAGTAGTATTTTTTAATGAAATTACTTTTCGATATTAGGTCAGTCTGGGCTAGTCTAAACTTAGACATTGAGGTTTTACAAGGAGCTATGTGAGGAAAGACCTCTAGGGATAGCACTGGCGGAGAGATGATCACACAACAGCATCCCCTATTAGGAGAGCAAAGATTTTTAATGAAGGCATAAGCTTAGGTTTTCGTATTAGCAGCAATTCGGTGTTATCGTCATTTATTTTCTAGACGTTTTCTTGACATCCAGGATCAAATGATAGCCTGCTCCTCACGTAAAAATGTGTCATTCACAAATCGTCGATTCGCAGGTGCTGCTTAGATAGCCCTGAGCCCTAGCCAAGGTGGGTCAACCCGTGCTGAGCAAGTTAAATATGTTAGTTCTCACTTGCAACCATGCAGTGAGTAATAGTTAAGTGGCTACAGCATGATGTTGAAAGACAGTCGGCTAGAATGATTAGAAGCATCGACAAACTTAGGTAAATGGAATGATGATTAAACCAACTTAAAATTGATGGGCGAACCAAATATGACTCCGAAATTGGAAAGATTGGAGCTCGCACTCGGCTCTACCAGTATGTGTGCAGCTGATTCTGCGTGAAATCTAGAGGTTATCTTCCAATGAGACCCTTCACGTGACGACCACATCAGCTCTACGGTCAGGTCTGTCTACCTTCGAGTACATGACATTGCTAAACTGCAGGCTTCATTTTTGGACTGGGATAACGCATATAAATTGGTACCTGCATTTGTAACAGCACATCTCCACTTCTGTAACTCAATTATTTCTGGTCTATGAGCCGACGCAGTGAGGTGATTACAGCTGGTGTAAAACTCTGCGGCAAGACTTGCCTGTCGCGAGCTTCAAAGTTGCTACATCACACTTGCTCTCACCGACCCTCACTGGCTCCCAGACAAGCAACGCATCGAAATCCAATTTTGTCACTTGCTTCATGTCCCTAAGTTATTTGGTTCCAGCCTTCTTATCAGATCTATTTTCCCACCAGGCTAGGCGTCGTACCACCCGCTTTTAGAATGTAATATTTTGCTTATATATCGTAAAAACCTTAAATCCTTTGGTGATCTTGACTTTAGTTGGTATGCTCCCAAAGCCTGCAGCTCGCTACTGATTTGCTTCACGGTATTCCCAGACTTGACCGCACTAAACAGAAAATAAAATGCATCTATTTATTACAGCATTTAGTGGGTCGTTGGGATTCATCATTGATATGCTTAGGCGTGCTGACACTTTACATGCTGCCACACAACCATTCTTGCATGCTGACCCTGTGTATATCACCCGAACAATGTTATACTTGTTCTCATTGAGCATGCTACTATTCACTATTCGATTGTGCTTACTTTGCAGCGAATGTAAAGTGTTTAGAAAGATATTGTGTTCTCTGAGGGTGTTGTATAAAATTTATTATTAGTATTCATATTAGGTAATGTGCCTATAATGGCGAAACTTTGTTGTACGCGGCGGCTGAACTTTTGAAAAAAATTCAGTCTATTCATGCCCTCTGCTTCTTTGCTAAAAATTAATTAAATATTCTATTTCTCATCCTAAGCCTTTGAGTTGAAGAAGGCATTGGTTACACGAGATTTTGCCCTGTGGGTTGTAGCAATACTTGGGGATTCAAGCTCCACAAGATTTGTGTGACAGCATATTGTCGCGAGACTTTGAGATGCACATTCAATTTCTGCAGTGCTAATACTACCATGCTACTCACACATTTGACCCTCTTCCTGACTCAAAAGTGCTTTTCGTGTTCACTTTCTAACACTAAATGAATTACGTAATCTTGGCTACTGTTGGCTAACCAGAAGCCACTTAGGCTACTAGCCGGCTACGGGAAAGTCTCCATCTTAAAACCCGGATAGTCGATGAGTTTAACGAAGATAAATATTTACACAGAATTAGCAGATAAGGATCAAATCGCAAACATCTTTTTGGGTTTGGAATCAATAAGCTGCTTTTCCATCTGACTTTGCTCGGGAATCAAGTAAGAACATACACTTCTGGTAGTTTCAATAAATTCCCCTGTCAAAAAATTGAACACCATGACCAAATTATTCTTTCCTTTAAGATATAGACAGAGGGAGAGAGAAAGATACATAGAGAGAGAGAGAGAGAGAGAGAGAGAGAGAGAGAGAGAGAGGAGGAGGAGGAGGAGGAGGAGAGAGAGTATTAGCACAAATAGATACGTAGCGATAGGATTGTGCAATTGAAACCCGCCTCCCCCTGGGTGTGTGTAGAGGGTGTTGGCTAAAAGACGAAAACCCACAAACGCTTTCACTGATTGTGGTAGGTTTAGAGGGGCACGCTTATCAACAGCTACGCCAATGTGGCGTGTAATCTTCATTGCTCACGTGTTGTTTAGATAGGGATGAGCCATAATGGTGGATGGATCAACTTGTGCTGAGCTTGGGGCGCAATTTCGTTCTCAGACTCAAAAGCATGCAGTGAGTGTTAGTTTAGTGGCTACTGCTTGACTTTAGAAGACAGTTTAGTAGAAGATACCGGATCATTAATGATTGTTACCCGCTTTGTTGAAGAATACCTTAGTATTTACAGGCTTATCTTAGCAGCTATTGTGCTTTTAATTCGATCCACACACCTTTTATAACTGTTGAGTAAACTCTCACGAGAAAATCTAACATTGATATCTCGACAAACTATTTACCAACTGACTGATTCAGCAGTGTCAACGATCCTTTATCCATTTTGTTAAATAGCGCTTGTCCGACTTTGGCCTCAAAACAGCTTTCATAGTAATTAAGATGAGACTTTCATCAATGTCTTTGAAAACAAGTTCAATTAGATTGAACTATGATTTTAGTTTAGAGATTCAACAGAATCAGAGACTGAAATGTAATGTAACTCCGTCCGTAACTCCGCCAGACCACAAAACTCTATAGATGCTACACAGGAGAGTTTAGTATAGTGCACTCAACCTGAATGGCTTTCGGTACACAATCAGAAGCCAGCGGAGTTCATCTCACACAATGCAGACAAAGTGGGAAGAATAGCAGAGTCGGGAAAGTAGTTGAGGTAGTGAGTAGCATGGAAGTAGCATCTCAAGACCACTGAAAAGGATGAGCCATAGTCGGCTTCAGGAGTGTCGTGGTCGTTGCCTAAGAATTTTTGAAGCAAGTTCCACAGTCTAGGACCTGCTGAGCTAAAGCTTGTGTCACAAACGGTCTTTAAGCGCTTGCATGGAACGGCTAATTTATTTTCCATACAGGATCTGAGGGCACGAAGAGGCTGAAGCTGGTGCAGCAGTTTGACTAGGTATGGAGGGACCAATCCGTAGCGGGCCTTGTGGGTCAGCCTAAGAGCTTTGATCTGTATCCGTTTGTCAACCGGCAGCCATCCTAGCTCTTTTAGAAAAGGAGGCACGTAGTCAAACATGTGGAACTGGAAAACTAGCCTTGCAGCCATATTCATAGCCGTTTGCAGTGGCCAAGATGCTTTTTCTGGTAGCCCAGCCAAAAGGGAATTAAAATAATTAAGCCGAGAAAAACTTAGGAGCTAGTTAAATCTTTTGCAAGCCGCTGTGGAAGACAGCTCCTAATCTTAGATAAAGATCAGACGTGATGGCTATCTGTTCAAGCAGTCTTCTGAATGAAGGTTTTAAAATTTACTCAGCTGCCGAAAATGTCACCTACATTTTGAGCACGATGGTTGCACAACAGCATGACCTATTAGAAGATCAAAGCCTTTTAATTCAGCCACATGCTTAGGGTGTCCTATGAGCAGCATTTCGGTTTTATTGTCATTTAGTTTCAAGAAATTTTCCGATATCCATCGAATGTCGCTAAATTCAAGCACTCAGTTTATCAGTCGCTGCAGCAGATTCCGACTGTTTGAATGACAAATACAGCTAACTATCGTCAGCATAAGAGTGATATCCTATTCCACGGGCCATAATTGCTTTTCACAGTCTTGTGTGTCAGACCTGACCCCCACACGACACGGATTGAATACGATCTGACTAGTACGATTTAAACCACGCCAGTGCCTCGTCTGCAAGACAAATCGTTTTTCTCGATATCTCACTAATTAGGAAAAAATAAAAAATTGCAGAAAAATCACCTCCTAACAGCCCTTTAATCTTATTCTTTGTTTTGCTTATTCGTTCTGAAATTGTCCATGTAGTCACAAATAGATTGATATTATTTTCGCCCTTCGCATATAGAGCTCTTAAATGGTATTTTAACTCACTTTAATTCCATGCAAATGATAAAACGTATGTGTTATTACTAGTAGAATCATGGTTTTCCCCGTTGAGTTTTTAGAAATCGACCCACAGCCAGGTTTGAATTTCCGTAGGGTTGTCGTTTAGTTTATCAGTCTTTGTTGGCTACTTCAGCATTTTATGTCACAAATACAGCTGAGTTTCGCCAGCATAGTAGCTATAGCTACTTTCATGGGCCTGAATCGCTTTTCTGAGGGGTCGGTGTAAATTGATAACAGCAAAAGACCTAGAATGGAGCCAGTGTACAACTATAAAGGGGATGGTACTACTGAAACTACTCCCCCAACATCCTATGCAACTTACCGCCTGCTTTGCGGACCAAATAGGTTAGCTATGCCACTTACGAACCTGAAGTCCCAGGGATACCCTATCTTCAGTTATTCCGCCTCCGACTGATGTCATAAGAAACTAACTTAACAAAGATAAAAATGCATCTTTTTGTCTCACCGTTTGGTGGTTCTTTGCAATTTTACCTTTGTGCGCTTATTCGGGCTGACACTTTGCATGCTGCCACTAACCATATTTTCATGTTGACACTGCTCTTCTCACCTCTAACCATACGATACTTGTTGACATATAGCTGTTACGATCAACCGTCTGAATGGGAGTCGCGTAAGTCAAATTTAAGGTGCTTAGAAAGAGGTTAATCACCCTAACGGCAATATAAAAAATAAATACAATATTATTATTATGGTTATTATTATTAGTGGTATACTGGATAAGATATTGCTGCTATGCGACACGGACGAGTATGACTTTGACACTAACGGTGACTCGTCGGTGAGATAAATATTGGTTTTCAATCACGACAGTATGATATCGCTATTGAATTTGTAAAATGCAGATAGTAAATTCTGCTTGCTGGCCTACCAAAATGTGTGATCAGGCGCTTACAGCTGGTACAAGAATCTGCAGCTAGGCTCGTGTGTCGTGAGCGTCGCAGTTGCCAAATCACACACTTCTTGCCGACCTGCTCTGGCTACCAGTCAAGCAACAGATTGACGTCAAGGTTTTGTCGCTCACTTTTTGGTTCCTTCATTCTTTGGCTCCAGCTCATTTATCAGATATACTCCCCCAAGGCCAAGCATCATACCACCCACTTTTCGGAATCTAACTGTTTACCTATACCTCATAAAAAACCTCAAATCCTTTGATGACCGTGCATTTAGTAGGTATGCTCCCAAAGCCTGGAAATCATTCTAGAATTGCGTCACGACATTTGATGACTTGACCACATTGAAAAAGAAATTAAAACGAACCTATTTATGACAGCATTTAGTGGTTCCCTGTTCTGCGTCCCTTATGTGCTTATGCATGCTGACACTGTGCATGCTGCCACTAACCACACTTGCATGCTGACCCTGTGCATGTCACCCTTAACCATGATATTCAAGTTGTTCATCAAACACGATACCACTTACCATTTGATCTTCTTTTGCTGTAAATTTTAAGTGCCTAGAAAGAGATTGATGTCTCTGGGGGCGCTTAATCAATTGTATTATTATTAGTAGTAGTAGTGTTATCGTGCTAGGTGTGCCAGGCTAGTAATTAAGCAGTCAGAATTTCGGCTTACAATTTCTTTCGCGAAACGGAGGGGAGCACTGACAGTGGAGGGATCGTGCGTTAGACCTTTAAGTAATGTGTCTGGAAATTAAATCATCTCCTTATGTCCTACGAGCTGATTAGCCACATTTTCGAGAATCTCAGAAGGAAAATGAAGAGGAGAGACTGGGGACATTACAGCTACTACATGGCCACTAAAAGACACTTTTTTAGGTACTATTCACCGCATGGAGTTATTTAGAACGATTTTTCCTCGAGGAAAGACACGAGAGGCAGCAGTTTCAAAGTTTCAGAAGACGAGCTGTTTTAGCGTAATAATAATAATAATAATAATTCACTTGATAAAGTGCCCTCAGAGAACTTAATCTCTCTCTAGGCGCTTTACATTTGCTGTAAAAGTGAAATGCAATTGAATGGTAAGTAAAATCATGCTTGAAAAACAAGCGAAATGAATAATATGGTTAGGGGTGACATGCACAGGCTCAGCATGCAAATGTGGTTAGTGGCAGCATGCACAGTGTCAGCACGCATAAGCACATCAAGGATGAATCACAGGGACCCACTAAATGTGTATTCACCCGGTGTGTGTATGGCAATGTGGTTAACCTAAGCTTACATTACTAATGCACATCGCCAAGTGAACTTATACATTCTGACATTTCTATTTTTGCAGCTGTCTGGCCAGGTGCTGGCCAGGTGATTTTCCAGGTTCTCGATGCAGACGTAGCTGCCAATCCTGTTTCCGTAAAAGGAAGTGAGAGCTGCAATCCAGTTCATGGGTATCATGAAACACGCGGTCACGAAGAGCCTCAACTGCAAAGCCATTTCCGGTTCACCAAGGCGTCTCTGTTGCCCAAACAGTGCTCTAGCCGCGAGGTGTCTAGTGCTATATAGCCCTTGGTTTTGGCTGAATGATGCACTGCACGGCTTGGCACTGCTTTGATCGGTAGATCAAGGCTGCGAGGCTGTCACCTAAGCGTCCGGTCAACCATCCGGTACGGTGCCGCTGTGCTATACAATACATGTAAAAGCTCGTTACTATCATGCTGGATACTCTCCGGCCTTGAATTGATCGCTGAGCTTCGCTGTTCCTTGGGTTACTAGCATAAAGGAGCCTAAGCAAGCTCGCTGAAATCAAGGTTAAGTGCCTAGAAAGAGATTGAGTTCTCCGAAGGTGTTATATCAAATGAATTATCATTATTAAGATCGGCCCGATTATGCCGGCCTCTGTCTAAGGCAATGCAGGTCACGTTAGATTGAATGGGTCACTAGGGTTCAGTCAACTGCCTTGAAATCTTCAGCCGGAGATAGAGCATCTCTGGAAGCATTGCTGAAGTGCCGGACATGGGCTCTTCAGTAGACGCCGCCAAAGAGACCACATGAGCAGGGAAAAATACCTGGTCGCGATCGGAATGCACCTAAGTATCTCACGGGGCACGGAACACTCAGCTGTTGCTGGCCTATCATGCCGGCATCCAGAGTGTGGCTACCACAAAATGCTGCATTGCCACGTTGTATGCGCTACTCTTGTCACTAGCAAGACTACGTATCTGTGCTTTTCACTTGCTATGAAATTCCCGGCATTAAAAAGATATTTCAACCTGCCTTCCAATTGCACAGCAGATCGACCCCGAAACTTTTGATCTGAGTTATAAGCAGAGCCTGAAGGCAATCGTGGCATGCTAATAATAATGATAATTCATTTTATATAGCACCCTCTGAGAACTTAATATATTTCTAGGTACTTTGCAATTTCTGGAGAAGAAGCGTGATCGAATGATTGGTGGTATTATGCTCAATAAGCAACAAGAATAACATGGTTTGGGATTACGTGCACAGGGTCAGCATGCAGCTTCATTAGTTGCAGCATGCACAGTGTCAGCACGTATAAGCACATATAGGACGAATCACATGAACACACAAAATGCTGCGAGAAGTAGATGCGTTTTAGTGTCATTGTAAGTATATAATGTAATGTAATGTATAATGTAATAATATGTTTTAATTTATTATGTAATAATATATTTTATATAGTCCTCGGAGAACTGAATTTCTCTCTAGGCACTTACAGATGCTGCATATACACCATTCCCAAAGGTTCATTGGTAACATATGCAAGCAGCAAGCATAGTGTAAGCAGGTGCATGCCCACGAAGGCGAATCGTAATGGCGACATCAAAGGATGTAAAAAAAATGGTGCTTCTTAATCCAAAGTCCATCAACATGCTTACCTAGCTCAACCAGTGATAGTCAAGAGTCAATTGAAAAAAATGACTTGCTTGAAACCAATGCTATTCTCACTTGCAAAAGTTATAAAAAATGTGAGCATTCCATTTTGCTTTTGGCGCCCCTTTAACCTTGGCGCCCGGGGGTACATGTATCCCCCTGCCCACCAATTGCTCGGATTCTGTGAGAGGGATGGTACGACTGTTAAAACAACCGGACCCAGCACCAAGTACTGAGGCACACCGTAATCAAGTGATTCCTCGGATGATCTTTGTCCATTAGCATAAATGCTCTGTAGTGTCACTCTAGCTAGACCTCTGACAATTTACTTACTTTATCTCTGAAAACCAAGTGTATAAGCTGTGCTTATGCGTGCGGATAAGTAGAAAGCCACCACGAGTGGTGGACTACCTTATCCTTGGCAAATAATAACCATTTGAACGTGTAAATGCCACCTCTGGTGGAGGAGAAATGCAGTTGAATATTAGCACCGTAATAAATTACTTCAAATTTCAGGCATTTTCTGCATCCTACATAAACGCTATTACTATGCAACACAAAAAAGTTACGACTAAACCAGTAGATGTTAAGCAAATTTAAGCCTGCTCTCCTACTGTTGTTCCCATCAAGAATCTTCATCAAGAGGCATTTGTAATGTTTTCCAACAGTTTTACGAACAATATTAGCCAGAAGGTTCTTCTAAATTTGTGGAGCTGATCGCTCTAGAGAGTAATAATGTTTGTGACCCCAACGATCTTCTCCGGAACGCACACTTAAACATGGTCCATACTGCCAGCTCTTCTAAATTCTTAGTCAGCTAATATTTGTATCGATCTCAGAGTAATCTTAGACACATTGTTTCTTTGCCAGTATATCAACAGTACTCAGCCGCCGTGGATAAGGGCCTACCATCGTGAAAGATCTCAGAGAATTAACCGGAATTGATTGTTCCACGAACCACCTTAGTGTCAGGCACCTTCCGCCAAATCTTACGTTGGTCCACTTCGGTTCACACTGAATATTCAGTCATTATTGACGAAATAATCACTGAGCTTAATGTGAGCAGTTCTTTTTGTGAAGAACGCCAACATAACTTTGATCAACCTTCCGCTGCAGTTTGGGAAAAACTATATCGTGCTCAGATATTGGTACCTCAAACCACCTGAATGATTTCAACCAGAACATCGTCTCTTGCATCTGTATACAGCTTCTGTGTCTTAATCCAAATAACTTGTTAATGGGTCTCCCTATTTTAAGCTGGTAAAAACTATGAGAATTCTCTCTTACTTTGACAAAAATGCCACAGTTAATCTTAAATTGACTCCTAAATTACCAGAAACAGCCTTCATAGATAACTAATACTCACTAATCTCACAGCACCTATTGTGTACATTTTAATAGATGACAGATTTCAGCGACTCTTGTCTATCGTCAACCTCACAGCTGCTTTTAAAACACAGCTCACTAGCCTTTACTAGCTTAGCATTAAGCAAAGTTTATTTCTACTGTCAATCACTTATAGGTTCATTCAATTTTTTCATAGGCCTAAACGTCTCAAATATTTTAGAACGAGTTATAGCATTAAACCACAAGCTTTTGTGACTCAAAATAATAAATAAATAAATCCCAGCTGATTAAACAGCCTTTTTTTGTATAGCGACAGAAGAGCCTTTACGGCTATCACCACCACTTGCAGTGACGAAAAAGGATCACCCACCGCAGAAATCAATCCCTCGACCTCGGGACCGAGGTCGTAAAAAGCAACCGCCTTACCTAGTGTGCCATCGCGGCTCACCTGCACCTCTTAATCAACAAAAAATAATTTACCAATCTAGCACCAAAGTTTTATTTCCCATCAGTCTTAGCCTTACTTTTGCAAATGCCACTGTAGACCCTGACCTTTACCTTGACCTATACCTTTTGAAATCTAGGAAGGGGTTTTACAAAACCCTTTCCTCAAAGAATAGACCTTTTTGGTGCAGTTCAGGATTTGCACATAGGCATGAAGCTTTAGTATGCTCATTGTTCTGATTAAGAAATGTATTAAGACTCTGGCTTTTCTTGAGTTATGCTAATTACGAGCCTGGTACGACATAACCATAAGATATCTCTAATGGTTGAAGGCCTAGGAAAAACCACCGAAAATAAGGTTTTATCAGCTCATTGACCATGATAATGCTAACTATTCGATCATGCTTCCTTTATAGCAAATGCAAAGTGCCTAGAAATAAATTGATTTCTCTGAGTGAGCTATAAAAATGCACTGCTATCAGTAATATTATTACAATTGCACGTTATTATCGGAATTAGAATTGGTGAGCTACTGCTGGAGTTTTGCAGAGGCGGCTTTCTCTAGCGATGAATTATGCTGGCCCTATCGATGGACATAAAGTTACTATTGACATACGGGCATTTGTGTATCATATACCATCCTCTGCTATCGTCGCTGTAATTGCCTATAGGGAAGCAGCATCAAAAACTCGCTTGCTGTGATTCAAGTGTAACACCAGTAACAATAACGTTTTTCCTGACATGGTGACTTTATTCGTAATCCATTTTTGTGGCGAAACTGCCGTCGTTCAGTAGATGGTAATTCCAATTTCATATATATACTCGACCAAATGATTATGTCAATAAAACACGTATTGGAAACAAAGCTACTTTTTGCAACCGTGGTGGTCTGTGCTGGCTAGACTCAGATGAGTTAAAAATAATAAAATTCGGGCAGTAGCAAGTCAGCGATAAGATTACTTCAATAAATCTGTGCCTTAGAAAGTGAATGATACGAATGAGATTTTGGATGCAATAATTTTTTGGGTCCTCATTGGTAACTCCAATTCTCTACTCTTCTGAATAGAGAAACCTGTGCTTCCTGCGTAAACGTGTGCATGAGAGTAATGAACTCTCATTAAACTTATTTTAGGAATATTTCAGCAAATGTGCAGGTTTATCGATAGCTTGAATTAACTCTTGTGACTTTCATTAATCTATGAATGACATGAGATTCCTACTGATAATCAAATGTCCTTGATATAGAATACAAGATGACTTCCCCTCTTTATAGGCATTTTTAACGTAAAGCAGCTAAATATCAAGCATCTAAGATTAATCTTTTGACTGGATAAGCACAAAATTTGGGACAGGTGGGAGGTTGGGTCCCGCTACATCACCCCGTATGCTACTTAATCTACGTTGCTGCCACATTGTGGTACCAGCGCTGGCGCCCAGACGAATGCGGTTTAAAACCACCTCATAAAGGAATCGTCTTTAAAGTGTAACTAATCAGTACTATTAGAACAACCTAGATAAGTCTCGGCCATTACGTGGAATGTATGCAAAGCAATGTATATGTAATGTATATCCATCTGTAACTCCACAAATTCATGCAGACGTTGGAACGATGTGGGGGAATAAATAGATAAAAGCATTTACGAATTTGGGTAGGACTTCCACGGTCCAACTTAATCTTGAAGGCAATTGCTGCAGTCCTGAAGTCGTACTGACTTCAACAGATGAATGCTTCTTCTTAACGGGGATACCCACTGAACATATCTCGACTCACTGAGGGCTCCAGTTCACAGAAATGTAAACAGCATACTACGTGAGTACAATAACTAAATTATGTGCAAGCTTTCCCGAAAGTGGAAGGAACACCCTCAAACCGAATTAATCATTAAGGAAACTGCTAGTATGATTGCCTATAAACTCAGCCATCACCCCAGCTCAGCAGTTGACCTGCCAACAGCATACCGCACGAAAACCCGGGATACAGTGACACTAACAGCGGATATTTAGTAGATTCGGGCCGTCGGATCTTCGTGGCCTTCCGTTGGCGACAGTAGCTTTTCCACGATAGCCAGTCTCCAACAATTCTGGATATGTTTGTCTATTGACAGATACGCTCTGTGTACGATTTCATCTGTTTCCATACAAGCTACCTTTCCCAGACTGCCAATATTGATGTGATTCGTAGCCAATCCGGCTCCAAATCAATCCTTAGGTCTGGCCAAGCCGGGTGACCCACAACTGGCATATCTCGTATCATATCACAGCCACCCTTCCGAGGCTACTTAACCCTGCTTGTTTAAAAAAAAACATGGAAGAAGAATAGCGGGGATCTAATTGTATGCACACTATGCAACAGATATGAGTCTAGGTCTGCATATTCATATATGCTACTAGAAAAATGTCCGGATATAAGTATGGCACACACTGAATAATATTGCATCCTATTGCTAGCATGCTATGCAGAGCTTTCGTAGTCGAAATCTGACAAGCGTTAGGAACTCTTGCCGGCAAGATTTTTAATTTAATAATTTTCAGTGCGAGTTTGGCAGTGGAGCGGTCGTCTACTAGTGGAAAAATGCAAGCATCACGAACGACTAGCCGATCAACGATACGGAATCAAAGACAATTCTTTGTCAGGAACGGTTCTTATTTATTCTTCATGGAAGGATTTTTGCGAACTCGTCATACTTAATCTGTGCAATTGCTCGTATGCTCGTTGCTCTTAAAAGTATGCTCGTTGTTCTTAAAAGAAATTGAGGTGTGCAATTTAGCTAGGAGCATTTTATCATTCACTGATATCGGGCTAAGGAGTTAACTAAGCCAGCAGTAAGTTGCTGAAAACGTATAGATGAAAATAATTTATTTCCATGGTTTGCGTGTCAACCTTTCTTTCCAGCATTTGAAGGAACCCCTTCTCTCCGGTGGTTGATGCTTGATGGCCGGTGTATAGCACGGTCCCTAAGCAAAGGGGCATGGTGAAGACGATGCTCAGTCAAAATCTGGCTTCCGGAACGTCAAAGCCCGTGGCATCGTATGTTGATGTGCTGTTCGTATCAATCCTGTTGCTGCTCCTGATCAGGCAACCAATCCACAATGGATGCACCTGTTTTTCATCATTGCAAAGCAGCACAGTAAGCCAATAGGGAAGAAGAGGATGGCCAAGCAAATTCCACAGCCGTCGAATTCGCTCGTGAACACCTGAGAAAGATGACGCAGTCGTCAGCTGAAGCTGCTGACACTTTACACTTTAACGAATGCCAAAGAATTAGCAGCCTCTGCGTGAGAAAATCACTGCGCATTGCAGAAGTAAGCCCAGCAGAAGTCTGGAAGATTGAAGCTCCTCGACTTTAGCTCAACCGTCCTAGCAGCAACAATATGTCTATATGCCTATTCAAGATGGCAAAAACTCGACAAGAGTTTGCAACTGGCTCTTGTTCTGAACGATGCCTTGTATCGTGGTCAATAAAGAATAACCTATCTATCAATGCACTCTATTTGTCGGCTACCACATATTTCCCTCTAAAGTTAAGAAAGATTGCTGTTATGTTACAACAATATAAAGACTTCAAATTAGAAAATGATTCACTCATAATAAAGCACGACATGGATCCAACAGTGCAATATTCCAGAAAAATCAACTTATTTCGGAGACAAAGATATCCGAGGCTCCGGCCAGGCTCTGCTGACGCCGTCGAGGGGATGCTGTCACATGAAAGCTTAGGAGTATTCTCTATCGAGAGGTTAGCTCTCGGCCCCCTAGCGAGTGTGCTGGTGCAGACCCCGCTAGACAGTGCAACGAGCTGCTTGCTGTTGCTTCTGTAGCTGCCGGTTTGCTGCTTCGGTTTCAGCAACACGTGGGAAGGAATTGAGCTATCGACTTTTGTGGGCTTCTGGCTGAGTGGCTGAAACTGTGGCCTATTCCTGTGCAGCCGCTTCCGGTCCTAGTTTCAAACTTCTCTTCACAGCTCTTCCTAAACAAATTTTGCTAGCATTTTATGTTTCATCAGCAACTTTTTTATAGAAAAGCTAAAATTGTTACTGCTTATATTTCCTATATTTAAAACTAATAACTTGCAAAGTACGCTTTTCAAGACATGAAACATCACGGTCACAGAAGTTGTGGGCACCGACTTCGGTATTTTTATGTTTATTTTTACAGTTAAAACTTTCAATGTAAACAACCGTTAAGTCAAAGTAGAGTTACGCTAAAATATTTAGGCACATGTACATGTGCGTTTTCAATGAAGGTGCATTTAAATGTAAAATATAAGTTCTTATGCTTCCTATAAATAATACAAGCATAGAAATAGGCATACTTATATACATATACCTACATATACATAAATATATATATATACATATATATATATATATTTATTTATTTATTTATTTATGTATATGTATGTATATATGTATACTTACAAGCAGCTCATGCATGAGGACTGGCTTCGCTGATTCATAGTAGCTCCGCCTCGGAAATAACTTTGGGCCATCTTACCGCTTGACTGAATTGCACCATTGTGCCACGTGATACAAGTGCGCCGGGTTGTGGCATGACGGACTTTCTCGCTTTAATTAGCATAAATACATTTCATAAAAAAATGCATCGGAGTCACTCTTACTTTATATCAACTTGTCCCTACTCCTTTCTCTCATCAATGATTGACCCAGCTGTGATGTGAAGTTTTGTAATTTTTTATAAAGAATCCGACTCTAAGGATGTAGTGAGACCCAAGTAGCACTTGAATCTAATTTAATGGTCCTTTGAACCTCAGCATTTACTACCGCATTGAGTAACGCAGCGGCAGCAGCTCCGGGAATACCAGGAGAAGAAGCCAGAGTAGCAGCGGCGAGCGCAGTAATGCAGCTGCAGAAGAGGAAACGGACCGGAAGAGGAACTGAAACTGCTCTCTGAAGAGCTACTCGATCTTAGGCGCCTCGGGCTTGCTGCAAGGCGATCGCAACATTGTACAATTTTGTCCTGTGCTTCATCGGGGAGGGGCGATTAAGAACCTCTTCCTTTGCACGTCACTGCGGCGCGTCGGCAGACTGCCCGAGGCAACGCAGACACCGAATTGCAGCAATTACTTCTCCATTCTGCACGCCGAAGAAGGGTTCCTTGCCTTCATTAACTATAAGCCATTGCTTATCTCACAGCAACTAATAATCGCAGCAACTAATAAAGCGCCTGAATAAAGGCAAAGTTCTCATCGAGTGCTCTTTGAAAGGCCTGTAATTGATATCAGCATTATTACTGATTACTCTCTAAATACTTTTCTGAATGTCGGGAAAGTTGAAATAAATTAAGCTGCCTCTTTTCGAGACTTTACGCACTGGCAGTGCTCCTTGCGTTGCTGCATTCTAGGATCGCACTCATGAATCTTCAGGTGTGGCTGCCGCGTTGCTCGTGTTTAATAATAAAAAACGACTTACTTGGGCTGGGGCTATTCCTTCTCGACGCCCGTTAGCTGACAATGCATGTGGCCAGGGCAGCTTTATCGTAACTTTTGAATTCGCTTGCACGTATCAGCACGTATCCAAACGTGAGACTCTGCTTGCTGCCTCATCACGCAAGAGAGATGAGTGCAGGAGAGAGCGGCGGCGCGGCCTCCAAGCGGCGAGCGAGAAAGCCAGCGGGGATCGACCATTTGCTCAAGAAAACGTCAAAAGCGTTGCAATGCGTCTTTTTCCCGAAATTTCATCAGCCTACACTCCCAACCAGTCTTAAGTGGCCACACACGACAACGAGTTTCCCCAGATTGGTTCTCGCTTCTGCCACTAAGCCTGACGACGGCCGCGTTTTATTTGTCCTTATCGCAGAATGAGTGCTTGCCTTTCTGGTGATTAGTGACCCGTGCTGAGTGCTGAAGTTTTCAAGCTTGTCGTCCGGTCTTCAAGATCTTTCAAGTGCTTAGCCCTCGCTTGCTCTCTACCTAGCGCTCCTGCGTCACTTGCCCCAAACCCTCGGCGCTGACATCGTAAAAACTCACGTGATTGCACAGTGATGTTTGGATGACCACCGCGGCCGCTTGAGGGGGCACAAAGTTAACTCCGACCGGCAGCCCCTGCTGCTGATGCTGCTGAGTCGACATATGCGAGTAGTAGATCCCTGTCTGCTGCTGTGGCGGGTAACTAATTGCAGTCGCTCCAGCATAGTTGCCTAAGCAAGAGAACGCGAGAAAATGCATTATTTTCAGATTCAAAACCAGTCACAGTCGACTGCATGCATTCTTACTTCTTGGATGCGTTCTCTCGATCGCTTGGCAATGAATATGAGCGACGTGAGGACGATCGTCCAAGATGGCCGCAACGGCTGCAGATGCATGGGGTCAGGGTTCGAGTGCAAGCTCACAGCCAGCTAAGTCACGGCAGACCGCGAGCTTGCCTTGCTACAAACGCAGACCTGGCTCCTTCACACGATATCCGCTAGACGAAAGGCGGAAGCGGTGGAAGCTGTGTGTGGAGTTTCGGCTTGATCGTGCAAAGCATTGCTCTGGCCCGGCACTCTCGCTGCCGTCAGTCGCACACTGGCTGGCTTTTTCGTAGCTAACAATGGCGGCCGCCACAAGCCCTGATCTGCTGTCTTGAGGGCTTTCTAGCCAGATTTCCTCGGCGATAAGGGCAGAGCAAGTTTCAGAATAACATCGATTACGTCGATTAGAATACCTCTGCAGTGTGCCCATCAACATATCGAATCCTGAAGCTTCTTTTTTGGCGTTGGATGAAAGTGTGCGTGCTCACCTACTGCCAGATTCGTCCGAGCTGAAGACTGGCAGAAGGGACTTTGTTCTATCCTGAACCAATAGGAAGCGGTTTGGTATTTCAATGTTACGTACAAGATTTTACTTTGAAGCCAATGTGTTCGTTAGTAAATACAAATTTGAATCATAACAGCCTGACCGTACTAGCAGTGCTCAACTAAGCCCATAGCTATTCCTGCATCTTCCAATGGACAAAAATGTTTACATTATTAAGTGATAAATATTATCTGGAAATGTGATAAATGCGCTTTTGCTCACTTTTCGGTAAAATCAGCAAAGAGCTAATTCAACGATTTGGTACTGATATTCTCAAGGACGTACGTAGCATTCCTAATTTGGATGCTAAACGTCCGTCTTGAGGGCTGCAGTGCAAGTTCGAGGACTTCTTAAAGCATGCAATCAGGACAGCTCTTACGCTATTATGCCACTACAGCGGACTATGAATATGGCTGCAAGGCTGGTCTTCAAGTCCCAGTGGTTTGAGCACGTGTCACCTCTGCTGAAAGAGCTAGGATGGTTGCCGGTTGAGCAAAGGATACAGAGCAAAGTTCTTACGCTGACCCACAAGGCCCACCACGGCTTGGTTCCTTCGTACCTAGCTGAACTGCTGCATCAGTTTCAGCCTGTTCGCGCCCTCAGGTCCTCTGTGGACAATAAATTAGCTGTCCCATTCCTCTGCTTAAAGACAGTTGGCGACAGAAGCTTTAGCTCTGCAGGTCCTAGACAGTGGAACTCGCTTCCACACTTCTTACGCAACGACAACTACTCTCCAACTGCCGACTATGGCACATCTTTTTCAGAGGTCCTGAACTGCTACTCCTATGCTACTCACTACCTCAACTGCTCTCCTGACTCTGCTATGCTTCCCACTTTCGGTTTGTTGCGTGAGACGAAGTCTGTTGGCTACCGAATGTGTACCGAAGGCCGTTTGGGCTGTGAGTGCGCTATACAAAACTCTCCTGCGTAGCACCCACATGGTCTTTGTGACTTTGTGGAGTTACTGACGGCGATACATTACACTACATTACGCTAAATTCTTTAGCCTAGCGTCTCCCAGATAATTATTGTGACCAGACAGTCTCAAGGTCAGCTAGAATATTTTGGGAGGCCTATAAGCTCGGCATACAAGCGCTTACTGGGTATGGCCTCGTTGAGATCGTATGCTAGAGCAACTGGAGCGACGTGGCTGAATTTAAACGTCTTTAAATGACTTACTGCTGCTAATAGCCACAGATTTTTGCTAGACCTCAGATACCATTTCTCATTTAAAAAGCTGCGTCGTTTCTTAGTGTTTTCTTAATTGAAGAGTCATCGCAAGTGACCAAAAAAGGCTATGAAGAAGCGCCCCGTGAAATGTCTTTTCAACATCTTTCTACGCCTAATGGCGCCCTTTTGAGACAGACCTTAAAGCTTCCAATCAAAGTCTGTCCGCCATGTAAGTTCTTCAGACCATTTTTTAGACGACCACATCAGCTCCACAATCAAGTCTGCCTACGTTCAGCTACATAACATTGCTAAAACTCGGGCTTATTTAGATAACTATACCACATCTAAGTTGGTCCGTGCATTTGTGACATCCCATCTTGACTTCTGTAGCTCACTGCTTGCTGGCCTACCGGCCGGTGCAATCAGGCGCTTACGGCAGGTCCAAAACTTTGCAGCCAGGCTTGTCTTTCGTGAGCGTGGCAGTGACAAGATCACACCACTTCTCGCCTACCTGTATCAGTCAAGCAACAGATCGACTTCAAGGTTTTGTCGCTCACTTTTAGGTCCCTTCATTCTTTGCCTTCAGCCTACCTATAAGATATACTTCCCCCAAGGCCAAGCATCGTATCAAATGTAAAGCGCCTAGAAAGAGATTAAGTTCTCCGAGGGCACTTTATCAAGTACATTATCATTGATATTATTATCACCCGCTTTTTCGAAACCAACTGTTTACCTATACCTCGCACAGGCCTTAAACCTTTGGAGACCGTGCATTTAGTTCGCATGCTCCCAAAGCCTGCAACTCACTCCCGACTTGCATCGCGACATCCCTTGACTTGACCATATTTAAAAAGAACTTAAAAACGCACCTATTTATGACAGCATTTACTGGGTCTCTGCGATCCGTCCTTTTAGTGCTCATGCGTGCTGACACTGTGCATCCTGCCACTAACCACAATGGCATGCTGACCGTGTGCATGTCATCCCTAACCATGTTATTCATGCTGTTTATCAAGCATGATACCACTCACCCATAGATCGTGCTTCCTTTGCGGCAAACGTCAGGCACCTAGAAAGAGATTGAGTTCTCTGAGGGCGCTTTAGCAAGTGTATTATTATTTTTACTATTATTATTATTATTAGCATCTTATAAAAATGTAATGCAGCCTTTTCCTGCAGCACACTTCATCTGCAATAAAGAGGAGCAGATAAGGTGACTTTTCAGCTTTCAGAAAACGGCCACGCTTTAGTTTCGAAAGTCCGAATACCTGCACCGAAATAGCCCCGCCCCGAAACTCTTTTAGAAGCTTACTAATAACTCCGCAGTACCTTCATTTTGTAGCTCTCGCAACTGCACCGTGGGAGCTAACTGCTTCACCAGTTTTAATGATCGCGAAGTCTTCAAACCTTGAAGGTGGCAGACTAAGAAAAAATATCGCGAATCAGCATTTTGAATTTGAGTGCTTTAGGACCTGTTTTTCCTACTTAGTAATGGTGGTAGTTTCTCTCATGCTATGGAAGCCGGAAGCTCTGCTTAGAAACCTCGCCGCCAGGAAATATTCGATAAAAATTAATCGCCTTAGTTTGAATATTTTTGAGTTAGCTTCACAAAACTGCCTTCACAAACTAACTTCACAAAACTGCCTGGCAGACCTCTGCAGAGTCTCCTAAAAAAAAGCATTTGATCCTGTGTTAGCTCTCAAAAGTTAGGAACCATTAAATCATAACAATAGCCCCTACTGAATATGACCCGGACGGTGCAGTAGAAATAAGCTGTGGTACGAACAGTTCCCACCTTGACGTTCCCCCCGGACATATCCCCCTGGGGTAGGACATTTCCGCCCCGCCGGGTATATGGTTTAGGTTTTAGGGTTTAGGGTTTAAGATGAAAGGTTTTAGAGTTTAGGGTTTTTAGGATTTTTAGGGTTTAGGGTTTAGAGTTTAGGGTTTTTAGGGTTTCGGGTATAGCTTTTAGGTTTAGGGTTTAGAGTTTAGGGTTTAGGATTTTTAGGGTTCAGGATTTGGTGTTTAGGGTTACGGGTTTAGGGTTTACGGTAGGCTGCGCCTCCGCCGCCTAAATCCACCCTTGCTCGTATTCCGCGCTTAAGTTAGTGCATATTAGGGCGTAACTAGACCACTTGAGCTCGAGGTATACTCAGTAGACCTCTGAGGCTTAGCGCTCATTTGCAGGAACGCGCGGCACGCCCTAGCGCTCGCCCGCTTTGACTGGTACGAACACGTGCCTGGCGGCTTCGAGCGGCAGCAAACTCCCGCGGGACCGAACTGCATAGCTCGCCGCTGCTGCAGCCGCTGCAACCACCGCCGCCGCTCGCTCCATTAGAAACCATCGTTTCAATCCATTCTTCTAATTATACTGAGTTGATTTTATTTTGATAGAGTGTGAACTTCATTAGATCGTGTATATATATGCATATATATATATATATATATATATATACATATATATATATATATATATATACATCTGTATTCTTAGTTATACATTCATCAACATAGGGGGAAATGTCCTACTCAAGGCGAAATTTCCGAGGAAAATGCCCTAGGGTCCACCAGGGTGGAAGTGTCCTGGGGGAGCGTCCAGGGGGAAATTTCCTACAAAAAAATAACCTCGATGCGGATGCCAATTGTATCTCTATCTAATAAAGAACATTATTCTGAGCAGAAGAAGACTTTGGATATGTATGCTAAAGGCTATCCAACCGACAGGCGCATAAAACCACCCTCTCTCTCTCTCTCTCTCTCTCTCTCTCTCTCTCTCTCTCTCTCTCTCTCTCTCTCTCTCTAATTCTCTCTCACTCGCTCTCTCTTCCTTTTTTTCATTTCTCTGTCTCGCTCTCGCTTTCTCTTTGTCTCTGTCTCTCTCCCTCTCTCTCTCTGTCTCTCTCTCTATATATATATATATACATATATATATATATATATATATATATATATATATATATATATATATATATATATATATATATCGTTATCTCTCTCTGTCTCTCCGTGTCTTTTTCTATGTATCTGTATCTCTCTCTGTGTCTCTCTGTCTCTCTCTCTCTCCATCTCTCTCGCTCTCTCTTTAGCAAGGTAGTCTTTCCCTAGAAGTGTCGTAGCCACCCTAAAGGGCCGCGTGGCCTATAAGGATACTGAGGGATCATACTAGGATAAGGGCAAGCCTGGCCGTCAGTAGTGATGATCTTGACAGTCAAACTACTCACGCGATGGGCAGACCTAGGGGAGATCTAAGATCCTCTTGCCCATAGAAGACCATCTTTGGTTCTTTTAAGGTTGGCTCATTTGTCAATCGCTTTTGTGAGGCAGTTTTAGATTTTCTATATCAGCCGTTGTAAGTCGTTCGCGTGTTAAATCCGATGGAAAGCCCTTTCACAAGGCTTTCTACATATCAGAATTCATCTACTCGTGTAGCACGTATCTTCCTATTCTGTGGATCGCACATCTTCCTCTAGACTTTTCATTTGCAGCCTATTAGGAGCGACGCCACTACTGTGAATGCGATCCGATGTCTTCCGGCAGCGGCTGCAAAATCGTACTCTCTGATCATTCGGAGCGATCTTCACCTGCTACCCTGCTCCCGAGCAGTCGGGCACACTGTCAGGCACACTTCGGGCAAGCTTAGGCGGGCACCATCGCGAATACTTAGCATACCAAATCATACCAAGGCATACCGAATCATACCTCATACCAAATCGCGATAAGCACCATCGAACATTAAACCAAGAAGCCATTCTGTATCAAATCCACTTCATTGTGCTGCATAGGAGCTCACGGTGACCATTCCAAAAATGTGACCGCCCTTTAGCGGTAACGCTGCCATACCCTTACTTGAGCTTCGTGCCTGCACTATAGTTAAAGCACTAAACGCTTATTAGTAAAGACGACTCCTCACGTGGTTCCGCCATGCTTAAATCACACTCACACCAGCCAAACCGGATTGGACGAGGCTGCAATTGCTTGCCGCTAAGACGGGAAACTGCGGTCAGTAGTCAGTAGACAGCCATAAATTGGGGGGTAGTAGGAGTGCAATTGACGACTGAGCCAGTCGGCGGTAAGCTGGGCAAGCTGGACTCCTGATAATAACACCCTCGATAAATCGCCCTCGTAGAACTCAATCTCTCTCTCTTTCTCTCAGTCTCTCTCTCTCGCTCGCTCGAATATCTCTCTCTCTCTCTCTCTCTCTCTCTCTCTCTCTCTCTCTCTCTCTCTCTCTCTCTCTCTCTCTCTCTCTCTCTCTCTCTCTCTCTCTCTCTCTCTCTCTCTCTCTCTGTCTCTGTCTCTGTCTCTGTCTCTGTCTCTGTCTCTGTCTCTGTCTCTGTCTCTCTCTCTCTCTCTCTCTCTCTCTCTCTCTCTCTCTGTCTCTCTGTCTCTCTGCCTCTCTGTCTCTCTCTCTCTCTCTCTCTCTCTCTCTCTCTCTCTCTCTCTCTCTCTCTCTCTCTCTCTCTCTCTCTCTCTCTCTCTCTAGCTCCACCCCCTCTCTCTCTCTGTCTCTCTGTCTCTGTCTCTGTCTCTGTCTCTGTCTCTGTCTCTGTCTCTGTCTCTCTCTCTGTCTCTGTCTCTCTCTCTCTCTGTCTCTCTGTCTCTCTGTCTCTCTCTCTCTCTCTCTCTCTCTCTCTCTCTCTCTCTCTCTCTCTCTCTCTCTCTCTCTCTCTCTCTCTCTCTCTCTCTCTCTCTCTCTCTCTCTCTCTCTCTCCCTCTCTCCCTCTCTCTCTCTCTCTCCCTCTCTCCCTCTCTCTCTCTCTCTCTCTCTCTCTCTCTCTCTCTCTCTCTCTCTCTCTCTCTCTCTCTCTCTCTCTCTCTCTCTCTCTCTCTCTCCCTCTCTCTCTCTCTCTTTCTCTCTCTCTAGACGCTTTGCATTGGCTGCAAAGGAAACCTTTGACTATCTATTTCTATCTGGCAGATCTTTGGTGAGCTAAGTTTAGCGACAGACGAAAACATCGCCCAAAAAACTGTTTCAAGTCAGTTGAAGCTGCGAAGGCCCTCTCAGCACCTTCCTTGCGTCTGGTAGCCAGAAAAATCTTTTCGTTCGTGTAACCAGCTGAAAATTGGGTGGACCGATGGAAACGCTTAGTACGACCAGCTCGTCGAAATTAGTACCATTGCGGTATAAGGTAGCCCGGTTACCTCTTCTCGGTAGTCTCTTCACGGCCGGCAAGGGCCTTGTGTAGCCACTCCTTTTGCTTTTCAAGCCACGACGAGCCTTTGGATTGCAATTGCAAGTGCCTTTACTGAAGAAGGCAAGCAAATTATCTTATCTTTTTTCAAGATGATTATAAACATCGCTTGTGAGCAGCCAGATATTCGTCGCCAGCACTACTCGCTGGTTTCTAGGAGATGAATATTTCTTCTGAAGACGTCCATCTGTCGTGCAAAGATTGAGGAGGCATTTTTTTCTAACCATTCAAACAAACAATTTCTACTTCACCTTCAGTTGGGGCAGATGACACCTCGACCGTTTGGCTAGATGACGAGGCTTCATTTGCTCTTCTAATAGGTGATTCTGTGTGACTGACAATCTCCAGGTCTTACAATCTCCATGTGCTCTGAATTTAGGCATCGTCTTCGACATTTGTCTGAATTTTTCAAGCTTTGTGAATAAGACTGTTTTCGGAGCTAGCTACTACAATAATAATAATAATAATGCACTTGATAAAGCACCCTCAGAGAACTCAATCTCTCTCTTGGCGCTTTACATTTGCTGCAAAGGAAAATGAAATTGAATGGTGAGTAATATTGCGCTTTATAAACGAACAAATGAATAACATGGTTAGGGGTGACATGCACAGGGTCAGCATGCAAATGTGGTTAGTGGCAGCATGCCCAGTGTCAGCACGCATAAGCACACGAAGGACGAATCACACGGACCCACTAAATGCTGTCCTAAATAGGTCAAATCCCTAAGATTAACAATTGTCTTCCACTTTGGCTTGAGAAAAATGTAAATAGCTCCGTAGTTCTGCCTTGGCTAGATTATTGCAATTCCTTTTGGCAAAGCTATTAAAAGAAGTCACTAGGCAGCAACTGCCGAAACCTGGGCTTCCTTACTGTACTATTTAAAAAACACAATCAACAAAGAAAATAATGGCCCTTCTGGAAACCGACCGTAGACGTGCTCTTAAAGGTTCGTAGCTCAAACTTCAGATGTTGAACACAGTTCATACTCTTACCTGCAAGACCCGTCATGGCTTGGCTTCTCCATACCTAGCTGACCTGAACCATGACTCCATACCTAGCTGACCATGAGAATGTCGCCCGTTGCTCGAATATAATAAAATAGGGCCCATCCAGCCTCACCGCTGAAAACTCTTGCCGGAGATGCTTTATGGAACCAAGATGACATCGGTTGAGAAAAGCAGTTTAGATGACCCAATTTTTATTAGAGAGCTAGGCGAGGTTTGCTGAACCCCTCCCTAGTCGTAACAATTGTTCTGCTACAACTTTCCTGCTTACTCTTTACTCGTGGAGTCTCCGGGGCACTGTGGGACGGACCGAGCATCATTATAACGTTTATCCCCACCAGGCCAAGCATCGTGCCACCCGCTTTTCCGAATCCAACAGTTTACCAATACCTCGTACAAACCTCAAAGCTTTTGGAGACCGTGCATTTAGCTCGTATGCTCCCAAAGCCTGGAACTCACTACCGACTTGCGTCAGAACATCTCCTAACTTGACAACAGTTAAAAAGAACTAAAAAACACACCTATTTAGGACAGCATTTAGTGGGTCCCTGTGATTCGTCCCTCATGTGCTTATGCGTGCTGACACTGTGCATGCTGCCACTAACCACATTTGCATGCTGACCCTGTGCATGTCACACCTAACCGTGTTATTCATGTTGTTTATCAAGCATCATATTACTCACCTTTCAATTGCGTTTCGCTTTGCAGCAAATGTAAAGCGCCTAGAAAGAGATTGAGTTCTCTGAGGGTTCTTTATCCAGTGCACTATTATCATTATTATAGTTATGATAATAATAATAATATTGCACTTGATAAAGCACCCTCAGAGAACTTAATCTCTTTCTAGGCGCTTTACATTTGCTGCAAAGTGATATGCAATTGAGCAGTAAGTAAAATCATGCTTTAAAAACAAACAATATAAATAATATGGTTAGGGTGACATGCACAGGGTCAGCATGCAAATGTGGTTAGTGGCAGCATGCACAGTGTCAGCACACATAAGCACATCAAGGACGAATCACAGGGACCCACTAAATTCTGTCCTAAATAGGTGTGTTTTTAAGTTTTTTTTAAATGTCGTCAGGTCATGGGATGTTCTGACGCAGGTCGGGAGGGAGTTCCTGGCTTTGGGAGCATACGAACTAAATGCACGGTCTCCAAAGGATTTAAGGTTTGTACGAGGTATTTCCAGACTGCTGGATTCCGAAAAGTGGGTGGTACGATGCTTGGCCTGATGGGGTAGTATATCTGACAGATAGGCTGGAGCCATAGAATAAAGAGACCTAAAAGTGAGTGACAAAACCTTGAAGTCAATCCGTTGCCTCACTGGTAGCCAGTGCAGGTCGGCGAGAAGTGGAGTAACGTGGCAACTGTGACGCTCACGACAGACAAGCCTAGCTGCAGAGTTTTGTACCAGCTGCAATCGCCTGATCGCACATGCTGGTAGGCCAGTAAGCAGTGAGTTGCAGAAGTCGAGACGAGATGTCACGAATGCATGGACCAACTTAGATGTGGTATCTTTATCTAAACAAGCCTGAATTTTAGCAATGTTATGAAGCTGAAAATAGGCAGATTTGACTGTGGAGCTGATATGGTCGTCTAACGAGAGGTCGCTTTGGAATATGACACCTAGATTTCGAGCTGATTCAACTGCAGATATGCTGGCAGAGCCAATTTTGAAAGTCAGCCTTTCCAATTTCTGAATCACACTGGGTTTGCCCATAACTATGAAGTTAGTTTTATCATCGTTTAGTTTTAGAAAATTTGCTGCCATCCATGTGTGGATGTCATCAATGCATGCAGCAAGTGAGTTGAGAGAATTTGAGGTGCTCGAAGGCTGGGAGGGATCAAAGCAAAGGTACAACTGAGTGTCATCCGCATGGAAGTGAAAGCCTAGATTGTGCTTGGCAATCACATCAGCAAGAGGCAGAGTATAAACCGTGAAAAGAACCGGACCTAGCACGGAACCCTGAGGTACTCCATATTTTAGAGGTACTTCAGATGATCTTTGTCCATTCACGTCAATACTCTGGAGTCTCCCACTGATAGTTGATGTTGAGTCAATTGCACACGCCTAGGTCCAGACTCATTGACGGAAAACTCTATGCCACATTGACAGTAATCGCATGCCAGCTTGAACAAATTAAGTCGACCTACGTAAGACATTGATATTGGCAAGCTATATTCATTGAATATTTGTCCATATTTAGCCCTATTTAGCATTACAACTTCTTGCCTGTGGCCTTTAGATTAGTTTTTGAGAAAATTACATTGCCCACTAACCAACTAACGTTCTTTGAAAGCTTAATCGTCCACGTCTTTCCAACAACAGTGCGTTGAGGACTAACTTGCACTGAAGCATTGTTTCAAAAATTGGTGCACGTCGGGAGAAGCAGGCTCTTGCAGACCTGGCATTGTGATACTGGGGACTATTAGGTGGCCAAGAAGCAGTCGAGTTTTTTCACCAATCTGGAATGCATTTAGAGAGCCAAACCCATGAAAATTACATTGGCTAGGCAAACTTCTCACGTCTTCATTAATAAAGTGCGGTAATTAATAGAAATAATACTAAGAGTAGTATTAAGTCTTTGTAATATCACCGATAGAGAGTTTTATCGGTATAGACGCTTAACAGCTGGCCGCAAGAGAAGCAACAATGAGCGTTTATTATAGCAAACAGATCGTGTAAAGCTAGCAATAGTCTCAGGTGAACACTTTCAAATAGCCTATAAGATGAAATGGGCTGCCCTTGATATTTGAGCTATAGGTACAATGCGATGAGAGACGAAGAGGAATAGAGAACCCAGAAGAGAAGACTATAGACGCAAAGAGAACGAGATTTAAAGAGATGCAGCTTGATGAGATGAGTTGCAGCAGAGATGCTTGAAAATTAATAAGCTACCGAGAAGATCCAGTACTCTTTTCCAGCATATGTAAAGCGCCTAGAAAGAGATTGAGTTCTTTGAGGGCGCTATATCAAGTGTCTTATTATTAGTAGCAGTAGTTGTAGTATCAGTAGAGAGTGAGAAAGAAGTGACAGATGGAAGAAGCTGGAGAGATCAAGAGGGATAAAGAGATCAGCAAAGCGAGGGACGATAGTGAGAGATTGTGGAGACCCGAGATACGAACGTGTGATAGAGAGAAGGTATAGAGCGGCGTACAATCAGAGCGAAGGGTGCAAAAAAGCCTGATGAGGACAGCGAGCAAAAGATTGGCAGATATGATGCAAAAAAGCGGTGGATTTATTGACAAATAAAGCAAGAAAGAGAGAAAGAGCGAGGGATTGGGGTAGCGATGCAGGGAAACCGATGGAGAATTTTAAAGGAAGAAGGTTGAGAAAATGATAGAGAGATCGAGGGATGGAGAGAGCAAGTGAGATAACGACCATGAAGGTCAGAAATAGAGAAATCGAGCTAGGGAAAATTCCTGTACAACTACGCCAAGAGAGCAAATGAGAGAGAGAGAGAGAGAGAGAGACAAAAAGAGTGATACTACAACGGAGAGATTTAGAAAGAGAGGGAGAGAGAGAGAAACTCTGATGATGAGGTCGAAGGTTTCGAAAAACGTAGCAAATAAATAGTGATAAACAGAGTGAAAAAAGAGCGAGAGTTAGGGTGGGTAGAGAGCGATAGAAAGAGCGGAGGAAATCGTGCTTTTTTCAGTGAGAAAAATAACTGTACACTATTAATCCAGCTTTTTCGAGCCTTTCGCTGACCTAACTGAACGTCTTGCTAATGCATGACACAAAGGCAAACGAATTCAAACTTATTAAAGGCTCATTTACGGATAATTGCCCATCTATCGACCGTCCCAAAGAACACCTGAGATTCTCATTACTTTTCCGATTTAGAGTATACGACTTCTAAATCTACACCGAGTCCTACAAGTATGAATAAAGTCTCCGGCATACTTTGTTCAGTACATATATTTATGCATGCTCGAGTAATTGAATAGGTACTTTATAATCACCTTTCTGCTAAGTAAATAACCCCATGAATGTTAGGCCTGTATCGTGATTAACAACTGGTGCTTGCATCAAACCTGTAGCTAACCACTTACCTTTTGGATCGTACGCAGGTGGGCCAGACATTTCACCGAGAGCCGGATAGAAGAGCAGAATGATGGGACGCACTGGTGTAGTTCCTTCTGGTGCTTGCAACCTCTGACAGATGCAGGGGTTCTGGCATATTTATGAGCGTCCGCGTCGATGTTAATAAGAGACGATCGAGATAAATGCTGACTGATAAGATCGTCACACCCTTAACCACGGCCACAGAGCGTGATATGGCGTTCTTTCGGGTATTGACAGAGGGGAGGTAGTGAATGACAGTAATGGGCCATAGATATTTATGCATATGGAAGCGCTAAGATATGGGTGCTCGTGTTGATAGAGAGGTTTAAGCATCTGTGCATATCAGTCTAGGTTTGTAAAATTTATGGGCATACTACTTTTGATAACTCTTGCACTGGCAAAACTAAATAGCTTGTGGGCGTGTCAACCCCGTCACGTGGTTTCGCCCCCCCAGCCGATGTTCCGTTCGCCCAATGGTCGAGCTCCTTGCCGGCACGTGACGCGTTCCTTGCCGCACATTTCACTTTCTGCCTGTGCGTCGGCCTTCACGCACGCTATCCACTCTCTTCTCTCTCTTAACACCTCGTGCTCCGGAGCAGCACGCACGACGGCTGCTAGATCACATAATACAGCCGTTGTCGACAACGCCACGACTCGCTTATGGGAGCTTCGCTCTACGTCGCGCCGCCATCGCACGCCCGCTAGCCCCTACAAATTGGTGAACCTGAGGATTGACTCGATCAAGCAACCTAACTCTACTACAAACTCAGCGACAATCCAACAACCACCGACTGGTACGTTACGCCCTTCACTACTAAACCGCCACTCGGTGGTCGTCGGCAACGCTCCCCTCCACGTGTGTGCTGTCGGCTACGTCTCAACGCCGCCGCTGACCAGGCGCTGTTCGGCTCCGACTACGCCGCCAGTACTTCACTTTCTGCCTGTGCGTCGGCCTGCACGAACGCTATCCACTCTCTTCTCTCTATCAACACCACGTGGTCTGGAGCAGCACGCGCGACGGCTGCTACATCACATAATAAAGCCGTTGTCGACAACGCCACGGCTCGCTTGTGGGAGCTTTGCTCTCCGTCGCGAAGCCATCGAAAAGCCCGCGAGCCCCTACAAGCTCATTTATAATGAGCCCTGTGAGAACTGGATCTCTATCACAGGACTTATCATATGCCTCAGGGCTTTTCCAATGACCTCGGTCGTCCAAGGTTATCAAATTGACCTCGGTAAGCAAAAGTGATTCCCTCTACCCTTGAGCCAGGCCAGGGTGGTTTAAGTAACTGCAGTGACTTTTGAGTTTTATTGAGGATAATAAGACAAAAATAATTATATAGTTCTTTGCGATGGATCAGTAAGCTTTGTGTAATAGTAAAGTGTCATTTCACGGTATGCTCTTGACTATGACGTATGAGAACGTTCCAAGAGCTGCACCTCCGGATAAATGCATGCAATAGATACAGAATCGCTTATGCTCCACTTCACACACAGCTATCGACTTTCAAGGATGAAACTTTTCTGTTGTTGAGCAGGTATTGCAGCCACATGTCTCATGAATTCCTTGACGCTCAGCCTTACGTGTGTCTACTTTATAATAATAATAATAATAATGCACTTGATCAGCCGCCCTCAGAGAACTCAATCTCTTTCTAGGCACTTTGCATTTGCTGCAAAGGGACATGCAATTGAATGGTGAATAATATTATGCTTGATAAACAAACAAAATGAATAACATGGTTAGGAATAACATGCACAGGGTCAGCTTGCAAATGTGGCTAGTGGCAGCTTGCAGTGTCAGCACGCATGAGCACATGAGGGACGAATCACAGGGACCCACTAAATGCTGTCCTAAATAGGGATTTTTAAGTTCTTTTTAAATGTGGTCAAGTCAGGAGATGTTCTGACCCAGGTCTGGAGGAAGTTCCAGGGTTTTGGGAGCATACTAACTAAATGCATGGTCTCCGAAGGCTTTAAGGTTTGTACGAGGTATTGGTAGACTGTTGGATTCCGAAAAGCCGGTGGTACGATGCTTCGCCTGGTGGGGGAGTAGATCTGAGAGATAGGCTGGAGCCAGAGAATGAAGTGACCTAACAGTGAGCGACCAAACCTTGAATGCAATGCATTGCTTGACTAGTAGCCAGTGCAGGTCGGCGAGAAGTGGTGTGATGTGGCCACTGCCACGATTGGGACATACAAGCCTAGCTGCACAGCGTTGCACGAGCTGCAATCGCCTGATTGCACATGCCGGTAGGCCAGTAAGCAGCAAGTTACAGAAATCATGTCGGTACATCATAAATGCATGGACGAATTCAGACGTGGTATCCTTATCTAAACAAGCCCGAATTTTAGCAATGTTATGTAGCTGAAAGTAGGCAGATTTGACTGTGGAGCTGATATGGTCGTCTAACGAGAGGTCATTTTGGAACATGACACCTAGATTTCGAGCTGATTCAACTGGAGATATGCTGGCAGAGCCAATTTTAGCGTAAACCTTTCCAATTTCTGAATCACACTGGGTTTGCCCATAACTAGCAAGTTTTAAGTTAGTTTATATCATATATCATCGTTTATAATTTTAGGAAATTTGATGCCATCCATGTGTGGATGTCATCAATACATGCAGCAAGTGAGTTGAGAGAATTTGAGGCGCTCGAAGGCTTGGAGGGATCAAAGCGAAGTTACAACTGAGTGACATCCGCATAGAAGTGAAAGCCTAGATTGTGCTTGGCAATCGCATCAGCAAGAGGGAGAGTATAAACCGTGAAAAGAACCGGACCAAGAACGGAGCCCTGAGGTACTCCATATTTCAGAGGTAATTCAGATGATCTTTGTCCATTCACGTCAATACTCTATAATCTCCTACTGTGATTGGACCTGAACCACTGCAGAGCAGTGCCAGTGATGCCCAGGCGAGATTAGATGCGCTCTAGAAGAACTTGGTGATCGATAGTTTCAAAAGCTGCCGAAAGATCGAGCAAAACAAGCAGAGACACTCTACCCATGTTCGCATTCCTAAGTAGGTCATTGTATACCCTAAGCAATGCTGACGCTGTGGAGTGATTAGCTCTAAGGCCAGACTGGAACTTACTAGCAAGGTTTTACGTTTCGATATATGAGTTTAGCTGGTCTGCCACGACCCGTTCCATTGTCTTTGATAGGAATGGTCGAAGGGTGACTGGACGGTAGTCGCTCAAGTGCTCTTGGACTAGTGTCGCTTTCTTGAGAAGTGGCCTGACTACAGCTTTTTTTAAGGTGCTGGGACATGACCTGAGGTTAATGACATAATAATGATGTTAGTTATATGCATGGCAGCAGAAGATCAATGCAACGTAGGAGCAGGACAGTGGGAATAGGGTCCAGAGGACTTGTTGTCTTCTTTGATCGGGATGTGAACTTCAGGACGAGATCACTAGTGACCTGCTTAAATGCAGACATTGAGGTGTAGCCCGGAATCGGGGAACAGCATTCTAGGGGGATGTTGTCATCACAGGAATGGATTCCCTGATCTTGTCTATCTTCTGCACAAAGAATCGAGAGAAGCGATCGGCTAGATCATCACAAGGATCATCAGGTAAGGAGCTAACCTGGGAGCGGTTGAGGAGATGGTTTATCGTCGAAATCAATATTTTTGGATTGTGCATCGGTGATTCATCAATGTATTTATAGAAGCTAGACTTGGCCTTTGCTAGGATCGATTGGTACGACCTAAATTAGTCTTCATATGCCTGTCGATGGACAGTCAGTCCTGATCTTGTGAGTGCTTTTTCAAGCTTTCGCTTCGTAGACCTGGCTATGTTTAATGTCTGGTGTAAACCATAGGCCGTCTGGGAGAGGGTGCACAGTATGCTTTGTCAGAGGTGCAAACTCGTCGAGCGTGTCAGCTAGTGTCATGTTGTAGTTATCTACCAATGATGACAGGTCGGAGGGAGGACTTTGCTAACGGATCTGCTTTAGCTGTCACTCGATCAAACGATACGGAGCGAAAAATCCTGATCCAGCTACTATAATAATAATTATAATAATAATATTGCACTTGATAAAGCGCCCTCAGAGAACTTAATCTCTTTCTAGGCGCTTTACATTTGCTGCAAAGTGATACGCAATAGAATAGTAAGTAAAATCATGCTTGAAAAACAAACAAAATGAATAACATGGTTAGGGGTTACATGCACTGGGTCAGCATGCAAATGTGGTTAGTGGCAGCATGAACAGTGTCAGCACGCATAAGCACATCGAGGACGAATCACAAGAACCCACTAAATGCTGTCCTAAATAGGTATGTTTTTAAGTTTCTTTTAAATGTGGTCAGGTCAGGGGATGTTCTGATGCAGGTCGGGAGGGAGTTCCAGGCTGTGGGAGCATACGAGCTAAATGCACGGTCTCCAAAGGATTTATGGTTGGTACGAGGTATTTCTAGACTGTTGGATTCCGAAAAGCGAGTGGTACGATGCTTTGCCTGATGGGGTAGTATATCTGAAAGATAGGCTGGAGCCATAGAATGAAGAGACCTAAAAGTGAGCGACAAAACCTTGAAGTCAATCCGTTGCCTGACTGGTAACCAGTGCAGGTCGGCGAGAAGTGGAGTAATGTGGCAGCTGCGACGCTCACGACAGACAAGCCTAGCTGCAGAGTTTTGCACCAGCTGCAATCGCCTAATCGCACATGCTGGTAGGCCAATAAGCAGTGAGTTGCAGAAGTCGAGACGAGATGTCACGAATGCATGGACCAACTTAGATGTGGTATCTTTATCTAAACAAGCCTGAGTTTTAGCAATGTTATGAAGCTGAAAATAGGCTGATTTGACTGTGGAGCTGATGTGGTCGTCTAACGAGAGGTCGCTTTGGAATATGACACCTAGATTTCGAGCTGCATCTGGGATGACCAAATTCCATTATAAATGGCTGCAATGCTTAACCACGTTCACCCTACCGTATTTGCGTCCTAAGGTTCTCTACTGAAAAGGAATGAACTGTTCCTGTTCTTTGCTTATAGACCGTCTGCGACAGAAGCTTTGACTCCGAGGGCGTAATCAATACTTTTTGGAGAGATTTTCTTGAGTATATCACCACAGCATCTTCTCTTCTGCAGCAGACTTTGAGATGTGTATTCCACCTGTGCAGCCCTACTACTTCCTGGCTACTCACATATTTGACTACCTTCCTCATTTCAAAGTGCTTTTCACGATCCCTTTGTAAAGATAGCTGGATTCTGTTGGCTTACGTCTGCTCACCTAAAGCCGCTTAGGCTTTAGGAGGGCCAAAGAAAACTCTCTATCTTCAAACCCATATATTTGATGTTGATTTTATTAACCGAAATTGAAATTAAATTTAGGCATGGTACAAACTGATTTGCAGAAAATCGCAATCTGAATTGGGGCTCGGGATAAATAGGCAGCTTTCGCTGTTTTAAGCTCAGAAACCAACCGAAAACCTACGATCCCGGCAGTTTCCGTAAATTCACCTGTAAACCTGTTGAACACCAAGACCAAAGGGCTATATCATTTGCAAGAGAGCTAGCTTAAATAGCTACATAGCAATAGGATTGTGCAATCGAATCCTATTCATACCGGGGTGTGCGGGAGGCGGTGGCTAAAGAGGAAAACCACAATCGCTTCTACTGATTGTGGTATGTTTAGGGGCTCACGCTTATCAGGGGCTACACTGATGTTGCGTGTCATCTTCGAAATTCACGTGCTATTTAGATAGTGATAAGCCGTAAGGGCTGGTCAACCCGTGCTGAGCACATGGCATAGGGTTCTTATCTATTGTGTAAGCCGTGCTGCGAGTGGTAGTTTAGTGGCTACAGCGGGACTTTGTAAGACAGTCGGATGGAATGATACAGGGGGATTAATGAAGCAGCCTGCTCTGGCGACGTGCACAGTTTGATGCATATAACGGTATTTACATTGTATGCTGCTTTCGGTTTTGTTCTCACTTCTTGTTACTCAATCCTTGAGCTGTGCGGCAGGCACAGGCTAAAGCTGAGTAGCTGGATGCACTTTCTATCGACCAATTCACAGTTAAAACAAGTCCTCTTTCCTCTTGTTCCTCATCTTGAATATTTATTTCCTTCCCCAAATCAACTCAATATTCGCTGTGATAAAGCCGTTTCGACGATCTTAGCCAAATAGACGAATCAGGTGGAATCCTGCAACGTTTAGCTGGGTAGTCTCTAACTATAGAGAGTGAAATCTCGACATCTCCTGAATTGATGAGATTTCAAAAAGAAGCTGAAAACCTACTGGAGCTTTTTGGAATGCTCAGTCTAAATGTTTCTGTGCATTTCTATGTGCCCTGAAACTAAGCTTGCCATCGCTAACTGGTTGATAAGAGTTCTGTCCAACTCATGTAAAGTGCGTAAGCGGTGATATTTTTTATTAAAGTACTTTTTAAATGCGTTCTTTTAGTAGTATTTTTTAATTTTAGTTTTCAGTAGGGGCAATCAATAAAAACTTGTTCTCATCGTTACTGGTTCCTAAATCGATTTGCTAAACGGTTTACGAAGCTCGATTCGAATAATTTGAGTATAAGCAACGCTCAATAAGTATAATTGGCATATTTATTTATCAAGCTTGGTGAATGGCCTATTTGTAAATGCAAAATGCTCTTCGCAATCTGAGCAGTTCAAGACTTCAGAAAATTATGCAAACCTAGCTATTTCAACGGCTACCTTCCATACTGTAAAAACATTACCGCTGAACCAGCATTTCACCAGCACAAGTTTTCTTACAGCTTTCTAACCACCACTAATGCTACTAAAAAAATCACTTTCCATTCTTGTAGCACCCTAAGAGAACTTAATCTATATCAAGGCTCTTCGTATACGCCACGGGGCTTGAGCCCACGATCTGGCCATTAATGGCAAGGATCTTAACCCGGACAAACAAGGAACTTCATATAGAAAGTACGCTACCAAACCCATTAATGTGAATAGAAGCTCAAGCAAACATGCACGCGTACGCAAATATTAGAAACGTCGTGACTAATAGGAGCACGTGCACCTATTTTTGAGATTCCGTTATGTCAACGAAAGATCCAAGTGCCTTATCAGCAAGCCTGGAGGTTGCTGGCTCTTTCGCTTTGCTCTGCCTGTGTAGTCAGGACGCCATAAGTGTCAATTCTTTGCTAATCGGCCGACACTGTGCAGCCTTAGTTGCTACGGTGCCTAGCAAAGCCGTAGTGTAGGCCACAGAGACGTCGTCGAAAATGCGAAAGAAGGCAAAGGCTATGCACAAAAAAGAAGGGCACCGATTAGAAAGATGGCAGCACAATTAGAGCGCACTTAGCAACCGGCAGCTGCAACTGCAGACAGGCTAACCGTGTTATGCGTACTCTGTCGGTACGCGATGTCATTACAAATACCACAAACAAAATTTCGCTAAAAAATCCATGCTCCGTAGGAACAACATAAACTGGTACCACCGTCTTTGAAGCGCATGTCATTCTGCCGCTGCGTTAGATCTCTTGAATTCTATCATTTCAGTGCTTCAGCTGCTTTTGCTCCAACAGCAAGCTAAAACTCTATTGCTTTTCTTCAGGGCTTGTTTTAGATCGTTAGCGTCGGTATTCAACGTTACAATCGTGGTGTGCGTCTTCCATGCCCTGTAAGAACCAGGCCACAATCACAGCGCGTGCAACGGTGCTAGCCTCAGCCGACGTGCGACGAATACCGGCGACCCCTGATCTTCGTTGCACGGCTAGTTATTTTCAGGTTCTGCACTGAGGCACGCAAGTACGCCGAAGTAGCGAAAACATGGCGGCGACGAAGAACGCCCATACCTAAACGTATCAAGCCCGTATCCATAATGCAGACAATTCTATTTTCCCGTAGCGTACGGTTACAGGCGCTCAACTGCGGCCATGGCTTAAAACCAATGGTCTGTGAGCTATAATGTCAATGAGCTATAATCCCAATGCCTCGAGTCTCGAATCCTGACTCTCCCCGTCTCTGGGCTCGGGCATCTTATATTGGCCTCGCAAATAAACTATGGCGTAATCGCAAAATCGTGAACAATAACTAACCACCATAATTCTGCTGGTTTAGCTGGCGCCACCATTACATCGTTGAAAATGTATTGCCACTGCGTCATTACAACTTGGCGGTAATAGAGCGACTGGTAGCGTCTATCTGGTTATATTCGTCGTATGTGCTTGGTCCTAAAACAAATAAATACTAGCTGATTTAATTGCCTCTTTTTTAGCGACAGAAGAGCCTTTGCTGCTATCATCACCGCTTGAAGTGGCAATATAAAGGAGCTCCCACCACATGATTCGAACCCACGACCTCGGGACCGAGGTCATGAAAAGCAACCACCTTACCTAGTGTGCCATCACGGCTCACTAAAAAGACCATAGTTACCCCAGAAGGATCTTACCCGTCTGCTGCTTTTAATATTGAACGCAACTGTTTGAAAATGCAGAGCAACCGGAGTAATTCAGAGGTGAGACAACTGAAAGTCAAAAAAAATATTTAGTCTCAAGAGGCTAAAGATCCCGGAAATCTTTGGTAACCGGTATTAGTGAATAACTTTGTCAACCCGGTTGCTGTTTTGCTAGTGGTGGAGCCGGCCCTACATAACCAAGCTCGCATTAGGAAGGAAACCAACTTTAAGTAGTCGTACTTAATAGATTTTCATCTATCGCTCTTAATAGCCGCGGACAATGCGGACGGAGATGGAAAAAATAATAACCGGAAGCGAGGGAAAGAGAGCACAATGACTTTTTGCTCTGGTACGTGATTAAAGCTGTGTTAACGCCGGCATGGCATGTGGAGAGCTCTGCAAGCATGCACACACATGTAAAGCTCTCCTCAAACAAGCGTGAGTTATGTTCTGTCAGTTGGTTCTTCTAAAATTTAAAAGATTAACCTTGCAAGAAAAGCGGCACCGAAGCAAGTTACGCACCATTCAGGGTGACTGAATTACATCTCGATGGCTGGAACTCGGTCACAGCAGGAGTTAGGCAGCTTAGATGATAAACTGAATTCGATTATGTGCTACTCTAGCATGCAGCTTTAGGCCTTAGCCACAGATTACGCCTTCGGCAGCTGCATTCGTCGTTAAAATTCCGTCCTCCCTACAAATCTTGAAACATTTAGGCTTTAAGGAAAAGCGTCAAGCTATTACATATTTATGGAAGCTGGACAATCAAAAAAAACTAACCAATGCATTATATTGGTCTCTGTGTCTTTTTAGTTATGAAAATGCATGCTATTAAATAATTCCTCAAATAACCTGTTAAGGCATACATTAAGGTGCTAGAACGGTATATAGCCAAATTTTAGCAAGTTATACTGGCGCAGCATCTTCTCTTAGCTTGCATGGTCGGTAAAGTAGCTTCATAATATTCCTAAGATATTAATCTTTAAAAAAAAACGTATAAGCAGTTGCAATAACGTATAAGCAGTTGTAATACCCTTAACTACCGATTTTAGTATATTATACTTGTCATGCAATCCTTGATGAGGAATATAGCCACTTGATTGCATTCAAAATAATCTGTGTCACAAAATCAAGATCTTAATTTCTTTAAGGGAGTTATTAACTAAGGGAAAAGATGACGACACTATACGACCTCTATGTTGGTTTAGAGTCATGAAAGAAGGACTTGGTGATCGATAGTATCCAAGGCTGTCGAAGTATTGAGAAAAGCAAGCAAAAATATTCCGCCTAAGTTTGCAATCCTATGTAGGTCGTTGTGCACATTTTTTATATAGTCAATCCGACATACTGTTGCAAAGTATTCAAGTATATAAAACCAAATGGTACTTTTAATATCAGAATTTACAGTTTTTGCTCGTATTATTTTCAATAAAATTTGACAAGTAAATACTGAGTCACAGGCAGCTTGGGCAGAGCGATGAAGCCTTTGCAGAAAATTCAACTGATGAAGAGTCAAAATCGAAGGCATTGGCTAGCTGGAAGCTGCAATGCATGATTAATGAGAAGGTTCTTAGTGCCGCCTAGTTCTCTTTGCTAGTTCTGCTAAAGTAAAATCGCTCATTTGCCCGACTTAATATAGATTGCGTAAAAACAACATTTTCAAAACGGCAGGTATACAATAACATCTGCAACGATTAAATAATTACGCTGCAATAAAACGGCCTGTAAGTAAATTTAACAGCAATAACAAATCTTATACGAAGGTAGATCAAGTGTATGCTTGATCTGGATAGCAGTAGCGATAATATTAACAATGATAATGCACTTGATAAAGCACCCTCGTAGAACTCAATCTCTCTTTCTAGGCGCTTTACATTTGCTGCAAAGGGAAACGCGATTGAATCGTGAGTAAAACCATGCCCGATAAACAGCATGACTAACATGGTAGAGGTGACATACACAGGGTCAGCATGCAAATGTGGTTCAAATGGTCTTGAGATCTTCAAATATTTTTATGAAATCTTGTGATGTAATCCTGCCAGAATGGAGCAACAGTACCGCTGAAATTTTGATTTGGTGCTTAAATGCTTTAGTAGACATTTAGAAACGGGCAAGCAGGCTTAAGCCCCTTAGAGCAATCAGAAATTGAGTTTCCCCTACTGTTTTTATATCTTGGTTACCTCTCGGTCTAAGCCCATGTCCCCTTTGCTTAGAACTGGCTACTTTATGGTTCTTTCGGAAATTTTTTCCAGCCAAAAGTACCAATATGACTCGCTGAAATTTGAATAACAATGTACAAAGGTTTTCTAAACCATCATTAAGCTTAAGCATTATCAACTTAAACTAGAGCATAATACCCTGCCGAGTCTCCCAACTCTATGGATTGAAATTTTTTTACTGGCGGGTAAACTCATTTGTTATTACGCAGTTCAGAAACTTATCCTTTCCTCATTAACAAAAATAACAATAATAAAACATTTGATATAGCGCCCACAGATAACTCAATCTCTTTCAAGGCACTTTAAATTTGCTGCAAAGAAATCATGATTGAATGATAAGTAGTAGCATGCTCATTGAAGACAAATATACCATAGTTAGAGGCGATGTGCACAGGATCAGCATGCAAATTAGCCGAATGGCGGTAACCCGGGTTACCGAATTTCCGAAAGTATAACGGCAATTGATATTTGTTTTGTGGATGGCTGCTTAAAAAAATATAGCATTTCGAAGTCCAAAATGTCATTGACCTGATTCAGGAGCAGCACCACTAGAATCATGTCGAAGCAATGTCTGCACGAGCCCAATGAAAGGATGCACACTATGATTGGCTATAATGATGACATAAAAGATGTTAGCAGTGATGTTCTTTTAACAAGGCCAGATTAAAGAGATGATCTTACCCTATTGATGCTCTCAGATAAGACAAGATTATCTTCAGCTTACTAAAGGAACGTTCATAGCTGGCAACTGGTACAGCTATGGAGAGAAGAACTTGGGAGGGAACTTTCAAATTAGGTAGCATATCTTCCCCAAAAATGACAATGAAAGACATGAATTTCAGTGGTGTCTTTAGTGCCGAGTTGTGATATGTGGGAAAAAGCATTTTTCAGTCACATATTTCATTGTATAGCTCTGCTTTATCAATGTGTGAGCTATTAAAGCCTCCAGGATCTATACATTGCTGGCTGATTTAGGTCTGATCAGATGTTTCAAAAGCTTCTCAACTTCCCACAAAATGCCTAATTTGGCATTGAGGTCTGCGAGCCAGGTAAACCTCTTTGGAATTTCTTGTCGGAGATGGTCAATGCTGGCTTTCATAATTCTTGAAATCTCTTTCTCTGCCTTGACACCAACATCTTGAGAGAGTTCTCCAGGCATTTTGGGTACTTCAGCGAATTCTTCATTCAACTGCAATAACCCAAAAATCACATCTTCTGGCATCTATTAATTATTTCTGGCTAAGGTTTTCTCGAAGTCTTGATAACTCAATCTCAAGAGAGTGGAGGTCACAAGAGGCGTCTTTGAAGTTCATCTTAGGATCATGCTGTTTTTTCTGAACTCTGTCAATCATGCGAATCTGTACCAAAATGAAAACAGAGCCAAAGTTTAAAATATATTGTAGGAGACTGCCAGCTTCACTTCTTGTTTCAAGTGTTTCACCCGTGCCATCAAATTGTTGTTCCAAAAGACCTGCAATGCTGTTAGGTCCATCATTGATAGAATTCACAGCCTCCAATCATGCACTCCAACTTATTGCAGATTAAAAATGCTAGTTGATTTAATAACCTCCTTTGCATAGCGCCAGAAGAGCCTTTACGGCTTTCACCAACGCTTGCCGTAGCAATAATGATCGCCCACTGGAGGATTCGAACCCACGACTTCGGGACCGAGGTTGTGAGCAGAAACAGCCGTACATAGTGTCACATCGCAGCTCAGTGATGGCTTACACTGTCTTCAGTTCTTCCCACCTCGGAGTTATTCTTGAAGGGAATAAGTAGATGCTCTCTGTTGTTCAAAATAATTGATGTCGACGGAAATATCAGCATGAACTCCTGCCAGGTTCAAGCTGTGGTTATTACAGTTCACAAAAATTGCCTTCTCGTTTGTGGACAGAATTATTTTTCAGGTATGTGACAACAACATAAAATAAAATATAATTCATTTGTATATCGCCCCAAGAAAGCTTAATATCTATTCAGGCGCTCCACATATGCCACGGGTCTCGAGCCCACGAAACCAGCCTGACCTTGGTCGGGGTGAGTACCTTAACAGCTGGGCCAAACAAGCTCGTCACAAGGTGCCAGACATGACTCCTACTTTGTCGTAGCACAGCCAGTTAAGTAAGCCTAGCTTGTCTGGTCTAACAGTGCGTCGGTGCTCAGATGTGGCACGCTGGCTCGCCATTGACATAGCCTAGTAGACCAGGCTCTTCCTTGAAACGACTTAGACCACCTGTGGCAGGCAGGGTGGGGCGAGCAGACCGGTAGCGCCTAAGTTAGAATGCGGACGGAGTGGCTAACGGTCTTGCGGCTTGTTGTGCTGCGAGCGCCAGCCAGCAGCCGAATACAAGGTAGTTAAAGGCCCCTCGGTGTTTCTCCGTCTCGTGCGTGCCGCGAGAAAGTCAAGCTACAGTGTGGGTTAAGTCTGTCTAAGTGTCTAACTAGCTCAGCCAAAAATAGTCAAATCTGTTGAAACGAGGCCTTGCTTAAAATCAAGAATGATATTCTCACTTGAAAAAAAGTTTAAAAATATGTACAATATATTCGTATTTCGGCGCCGTCTTGGCTTTTGAGCCGGTGGACATCTGTCCCCCCCCCTCCGCCTGCCCACCCCACCCTACGCCTCCGTTTGTGTGCGCCTGCTGCTATCGTAGTTCTTGCGAACACCTCACCTGCCGTTAACGGTTGAGCTATTGACACGGCACAGCATCCGGCCACTAATGTACGTTATATTTCCCGACGTAGCTGCTGTGATTCATCGAGCTCTCATTTATGTAGGCCTTGTGAGAATAAAAGATTGAGTCTCCTCATAACGCTCACGTCCGTACCTGCGCCGCCGTGAGACTACTCTCCAACTGCCGACTATGGCACATCTTTTTCAGCGGTCCCGAGCTGCTACTTCTATGCTACTCACTACCTCAACTGCTCTCCTGACTGTGCTATGCTTCCCACTTTCTCTTTGTTGCATGAGACAAAGTCTGTTGGCTACCGAATGCGTACCGAAAGCCGCTTAGGCTGTGAGTGTGCTATACAAAACTCTCCTGCGTAACACACACGTGGTCTTTATGACTTTATGGAGTTGACTTTGGGGAGTTACAGACGGAGATACATTACATTACTCCAAAAGAACCGCAGCCACCGGAGCCGTAGTAACGCAATAGCTGCCACTTGCAATAGTTTAGCCAATGGTGGTAACCCGGGTTACCAAAGTAACCCGGGTGTGCACGGACTGTGATAGCTACCTGCTCGTCGAGTTCTATTCGTCAGCCGAAAGAGAGCGATTTCAAAAACAATGATTTTTATTTCGCAAACGCTTAGCGGCTGACCAGATCCAGGGCAGGATCCAAGGTTCGATCGCTAAAATTGAACCTGTTTTTTCGAAAAATAACTCAAGATTGATGGCTGATTTGGGACAACCTCTTGTGCCTTCTTCGGGCGCCTCACAGAGCTGCAAGCCCGGAGCAGCCTTCTACGCTGATGCTCTTTTTTTCTGCCACGAGTCTGCTCCATATCGGATAATAATAATAATGCACTTGATAAAGCGCCCTCAGAGAACTCAATCTCTTTCTAGGCACTTTACATTTGCCGCAAAGGGATGCCGCCGCCAACGGTATGCCAATATTGTCTGGATCTTCGTCCTCACCGTCAGCGATACTATCCAGGCGCGAACTGGCCCAGCGATTTTGGACCTCCTACATGAACTTTTCAGACCAGCGGTTGGCAATGAAGTTTTCGGAAAATCTTTCCAAGAACTTGCGCATAAGTTATATTTCTATGGATATCTTATGTTACCATTGTTCTTTGTGCCAATTTTCATGTCATTCGTTCCATTAGTCTTTGTAATTTCAATAAATGTGCTTTTGGGAGGGTAAATCCCATTTGGTGGGGCACATAACTCCCACGATCATTTGGACATACTTAATAATTTTATTGATTATGTTCCAGTCATCTGACAATCATCAAAAAAGTGATTGCTTCTATAACTAAGTTATCTTTAACATGCAAATTCAAAAACTTGAAAAAACCTAAATTTGTTGACCGCTTTTGAGGACATACCCCTAAGGGGGTATGTCTTTAAAGGTATGTGCTTAGGGGGTATGTGCTTAGAGCAAGGAAGAAAGGCAATATTGACTTTTAAGCTGTAATTGACCAGTTTGCAACGTCTAAGCTTTGACAAATTCCCCGTTGTCAAAGTCGTGATAGTTACCTACTACCTTTACTACAGCTAGTAAAATTTTCTCGACAGACGTGCGTGCTACCGTGTGTTTTTGCATTGCCTCCACAATAGAGCCACTTTCAACAATTTTTGACAAATGGAGGGGGGCCGTTTGCAGCTTTGTCACCGGGTGCCGAAAGGTCTGACTACGCTTCTGCACACAAACCAGCATGAACAGTGTCAGCGGGCATAAGCACGTAAAGGATGAATCTCATGGACCTACGAAGCGCTGTGATAAATAGATGCGCTTAAAGTTTTTTTTTAAATGAGGTCAAGTCAGGCGGATGTTGCGACGAAAGTCTGATATGAGTTCCAGGCTTTGGGGGCGTAGAAATAAAGGCACAGTCTCCAAGAGATTTGAGATTCACCGGACGTATAAGTGAACGATTGAATTCCGAAAAGACGGCGGTACGACTGTGGAGGAGGAAATCTGATAGGTAAGCTAGAGCCAAAAAAATGAAATTTCTTAAAATTTAGTGACATTATCTTGAAGTAAATACGTTGCTTGACTGAGAGCCAGTAACAGTCAGCTAGACGTAATGAGAAGCGGCAACTGCGACGCTTACGATACACAAGCCTAGCTGCACAGCTGTGCACCAGCTGTAAGTGCCTGATTGCACAGGCCGGTTGACCAGCAAGCAGTGAGTTGCAGAAGTCAAGACGGAATGTCACAAATGTATGGACCAATTTATGTATGGTAACCCTGTCAAAAAAAGCAAAAGTTTTAGCAATGTTATGTAGCTGAAAGTAGGCAAACTTGACTGTGGAGTTGCTGATGCGGTTATCTAACGAAAGGTCACTTTGCAACAGGACACCCAGATTTGGTGCAGATTCTACAGGGGATATGTTTGCAGAGCCATTTTTGAGTGTTGGATTTTCCAATTTCTGAATCGCACTTAGTTTGCCCATTACTAGGAGTTTTGCTTTATGATCGTTCACTGCGATGTTTGGAACAGACTGCCTCTTTCATCGTGTGGCCTTTGATAGCCAAATTAAAGCTGCGAAATGAGCCGGTGATGGATGCATTATTACAGAGCTGCGATAATGCAGCACACTGGTGGATTCTTAAGCAAGATTTAGACGGCGAGTCTTGTGTAGCACCTTGCTGGTCTTGGCTTAATTTTAGCGCGGACAAGAGCTGTTCGGCGGCAGGCAAGAACTCCTTTGTCCTGGAGCGGAGAGCCAGAGAGGAGCGCCATTGCGGTAAGAGAGCAAGAGCTTAAGAGCATGCCAGGAAGCTCTGAGACCAGCGGTGGCAATTCGGCCTTTCGAATTGGTCTAATATCCACGGGAGCAGTTGATAAATAATAGCTGGCCTGCCAACCTCGGCCATAACTCTGTCCAAAAAGAATCGTCTGGAACCCATTCGCCATTCAAGCTGGACAGAGGGGACATTCCAGTGGCCTAGTGCCGGTATTAATTCCTTACCGTAATGGGCCCTGGTGTCGGGCCCAATACCACTTAGCTCTTGCCCCATTTTCTCAGCTAAGTATTTAAGAGTCGAGTGAAGCTCGCTCTGGGTCTTTAGTATCTTCGTGTCTTTGGTTCGGCTCTGCGCTTCGACGCCGTCGGGCACTCGTTTCTCTGAAAGCGAGGGAGGAGGGCGTTCTGTCTGCCAACGATGGACGTAACAGGACAAGACAGCGCTAGCAGGATTCGGTGGACTCCACCGAATACGGTCGTATCGCGCCCGAACTGGCATTTTGTGATTCTTTTGTGTGTGTGTGTGCGCGCTAGCATGCGGTCTCGGTATAGGGATTTGCCGGTGCGAGCTAGGCGTAGTTGGCGTGTGTGGAGTATTCCTGCCGCACCGGTGGAAACCGAGTTCTAGTTCTTCGGTCAGGGTTTAGACTCTGGTTCGGGCTCTGTCTATTTGGGTCGTTTCCCATTATACACGTAAGCAGCCCCAGTGTGGAGAAGTATTTCCTCCGCAAGAGTGCTTGAGGTGGCGTGTGTGGAGTATTCCTATCGCACTGGTGGAAACCGAGTTCTAGTTCTCCGGGTAGGGTTTAGGCTCCGGTTCGCGCTTCAGTGTGGAGAAGTATTCCCTCCGCAAGAGTGTTTAAGTTGGCGTGTTTGGGGTATTCCCTCGGCACAGGTGGGAGCGGATTACTAGTTCTCCGGTTAGGGTTTAGGGTCCGGGTCGCGCTCAGTGTGGAGGAGTATCCCCTCCGCAAGAGTGTTGGTGCAGTTGAGAACGTGCAAGGAGTGTGGAGATAAAGCTGAACTAGACGCGCGGCGACTTTGTGCGCTTGCGAATAAAGTTCAGTAAAATCCCCAATTTGTGTGTCTCGCTTCCAATTCACGCCGCGGACTCACGACCCCCTTTAGTAACGGTAAGCAGGTCGGCGCTAGAAACGCTCGTTTCGTGGCGGCCAGCTTATTGCACGTAGGCGCGCACCGAACGGCATTAGGCGCTAGGTAACGCCGCTAGGTAAGCGGCAGGTCAAGCCTACTCCGCCGAGCCTTCGGCGTTACACTTGCATCCCTACCAATTCGAGTCTTCGGTGTGTACAGGTTATCAATACTGCAGGGTTGGTCCAGACTTATGGGAACACTTGGCGAAGACTCAGCAGCCAAACCCAGTTCTCCTTTTCAGCGTAGACTCTACAAGTGACCGATCGCAGAAGCCGTTCGGGCCGCACCCAATGCGTTGCTTAGCAGGGAGCGGCGGACGACTTCATTTGCGGAAGGATCGATGCATTCTCCGCGATTCCCTGTTTAGGAGGCACACTGAGTTCGGAGTTTTGGAATCTGTTTTAGAGGCGGCGATTAATAAAGGCTATAGCGGAAAGGTTTCATTCAACCTGTTACTGAGCAAAGCCCCAACGTAAATAAGACCCTTTGCTATCCCATCAATGTTCGGTGAGCAGAGCGAGTAGGAGACTTGGAGCAAGACTTTCGTCTAAACCTCCAACAAACCAAAGACCGTAGTAGGACTCGCATTCAGTAGAAAGCGAGACTCGCCGCCTAAACCAGGCTTTAAAGTCGAAGAGTATAGTCTCAAGAGACCAAGAAACAGCTCAGGCAATTTCCCGATCTGCAACCTTGACCTCAAATCCGGGCACGGGATACATCGCACTTGAGTCCACTAACCACCGAGTGCTTCCGGTCCCCGTCCCCGAGCCTCCTGTAGTTTTCGGACTGGTACCGGAGCGATTTATGTTAGGTTGCTTCGTTTTGGACAGCTTTTTCATTCGCTCAAGGCCTTCGGTAAGCTAAAGGGGTGGTTGTATTGAGTCGGTCACAGCTGCTGAACAAATGAAGCCGGACTCGCCTACTGTAGCCCCAAGGCCCAAGGCCTCTTCTTCTTCGCGATCCGGTAGCCTGCTAGCCGAGGTTGGCGTAGTGCTGACTAGCAAGTTGTGTAACGACGCTTGTGTGCCCCGATCAACATTTACTGATAGTGTGATTCTCGTCCGGACCAGACAGGATTAACCGTTTCGTAATTGCGTTCCACTTTCACGTTTGCGTCTGGTCTTGTCGCTCTGGCTGGAGCTCAGTGATGGTCTGGCCCGGAGGTTCCTCAAATAGGTGACCTAGGATCTTTAAGTTATATCCTAGAGTTTGTGTGAATTAGCCGTTAACAAATGATTAAAATGATGATAGTATTTATAGCGTCATCAGAGAACTCTTTCTGGTCACTTAACATTTGTTTGTACCACCAACCAACAGAGTTGCTTGAACGATGATTTTCTAGACACTCTTTCTTCAGACTTCGTTCCTAGTTAGTATATGACCTCGCAAGTGAGGTAGTATACTAACTAAGTCCTTTCGGAGCTGCGTGACAATGATCGCTGAACCTTACTAGCTATGAATACCTTTGTAAACTATGTAAACCTTCGCAGCATATTTAGCAGAAGCTGGAAGGTTCGGAGAGGCCTACATAAGTGCGTTGAAGCAATTTTGGAATACATGAGCCGAGGGGAAGGATCGGCCCCTTGTAGTAAGATGCTTATATTAGTGGATTAAAACACTAGAGGATCCCACGAACAACTGAAAGGATTTCTGCGGCAGCCCTGTTTATGGGACTCCATATTCACCGAAGGTGTACGAGCATGTGGTTACATTTAAGAAAATTATGATTAGTCGGTGATGCTGACCAGTGTAAGGTGGGGTCTTACCAGTGATGGATTTAAAGTTGACACAAGCCTTGGCTCATCTGCTGTTTAACGACAGTAGCCAAGTGCTGCAATAAAGTGCCTGGGGGGCAATTAAAGGAATAATATGGAGCAGAGAGCTTCAATAATGCTGGTAGGCCTACTTATTTAACTGCTTCTGTCATTGTCATTGACTTTGCATTTTTATAAAGCTGCATCTGTTTGACTCAGCTTTCCATGAGCCAGCCTGACATTGTCTTTGTTTCAGCAAGCTTTGCGTGGATACCTGTGGACGATTCAGTGCATGTTACTTATCCGAGATCCTAGTAAGAGATTGCCCCAAGTGTCTTCCTTTGTGCTTCTGCATGCTGGTCAAACAAAAATACTTTTGTCGTTGTGCATATATGTCAATACACGAAGCATCGCATGCCTTTAACTTGCAGTTATTTCAGCACTTTCAGTGAGTTCTAAAGCAATATGGTATTGATTTGGTTCTTTTACTGTGCTACACAATTGGCATAATAGTAATTATAATCATTATTAAATTAAGTCGTTTGTAGAGTACCCTTAAGAACTTACTCTCTATCCAAGTGCTTTGCAACTTGCTTAAATTGAATCAAATTATAATAGGGCTGATGACCTGTACGATATGCAGCCCAGTGTAGTTTAGCCTTAGCTACTAGGATAGTTACTATTGATGGCCTCCCTAGTTGACTCTCTCGTTATATTGACATCGGCATCGATCACAAGCCTGTATTTATTGCAGAATAGTTAGCACTTTGCGTGCATTTATAGATTACAATACACTGCATGAGTTAAGTTTGCTGAACCTTCATCTTTATCAAGCAGCACTCACTGTTAGGTACTCGGTTGGTATGGCTATTTGCGTATCTTCGGTGTTTCACAGTTGCAAAACTTGGATGTTTAAATGTCACAGCTGCACATCATTGTCAATGCCGAAGCCCGCAGTCAGGCACTGCTATAGGTTAAGCATTTTCGGCACATTGCAGTAGCGTCTTCTAAATAGGAAACTTTGTTATGCTAAAAGTCGTCAGATATTAAAAAAGACTCACTACTGGGGGACTGCCGGCAACGGTCTTCTAGTCTCTGGGTCGTGGCTCAGAGCATTAGCAGAACTATCTTATAATGAGGCTGCATGAAGTCGCCCGCCTTACCAGCAGTATTTATAAAAATATTTAATAGATTTGATATAGCGCCCTGGGAGAACTCAAATCACTTTCTAGGCACTTTACATTTGCTACAAAAATACTTTTACAGGCCCGGCTGCTGAATTTCTGTATGTGCTCCTTGGCTGACAGTGGAAGCTTTGATTTTCACGGGTGTGGTTTTTGATGTTGGTTTTGCAGAATATTTTGTTAGATGCCATCTATCGTGTACAGTGTTCGTAGTTGTGCTCTTCTGTCTCCTTGCTGCATGTAGCTGCAGCATGAGTGCAAGGAGTCGTGTCAAATGGGCTGCAGCCCTCTTCTTATCCTAACCCAGTGGTAAAATACTCGTTCTTCATGATTGAGTTCGTGGGTTTGAGTCGGGCAATCATCTAGTGACCAATGGAAAAGGATATGTTCCTGGCATGCCCCTGAAGTTGCGTCTCCAGGATTTGCCAGCAGGACACGGTTGGGGCTAAGCTTTTTTTTTTAATAAAGTCTCTTGCTAAAAGTTTAGCTGCAAATTGCAGCTTCCTTGGTTGATATTATCATATGCGGTATTGGCTTTAGCCTTGCATTGCAAATGGCTATCACCTACTGTTAGAGTTTTAGAGCCAGCAATTTTTGTGCTCAAGGGCTCTGGGCAGTACTTAATACTTCCGCAAGCTGTATTCTTGCAGTGCACCGTGGTGTATATGCAATGGGTTCAGCAGCAGGTGCTCAATGCATCCCTTTAGGCGATGAAGAATGTTCAACAAACCAGATTGCTTTCTTGGACTTCTCGGCATCCCAGGATGCATTTCCAGAGGCACCGATCAATACAAGGGAGCTCTGCTGTGGCCGGCATGCCTATGCCATACGTCTAAAGGAGTTGCACCTTTGATCAAAATTGGCGATCCTTGCAATGCCTTTTTATATATGCATGTCCATATTTCTTCGTGACAGTGCCTCAGGTTTGGACATTGAAGCCTCGATCGTGTGCTGCTATGTATCTTTGGCTCCAGTTGATCCAACAGCCCTACCGATACCATTCGAGTGGTTTGTCGGTAGCATACCCCAGGGAACCCACTACTAGGCATCGTCATTCAGTATCGACCGGCAGCACGAATGGCATTAGAAGCAGCAGTTTATCTGCTTCTACAAGACACCCACGGCCACATGGAAGCCTCCCAAGGGATTGCTGATAGATACTAGGAATGGCAAAGGGTCATTAGCTACATGTGCAAAGCAGGACTTGTTCAAGTCTAGAAGAGGACCACAGCTGCTGGGAGGCTGCATCTAAGTGTCTGGCAAGCAACTGAGCCCCTCTTGCTAGGCTGTCAATCGTGGTTCATTAAAGCAGACTTTCAGAGCAGGCTCACTCACAAGCACCTAAGCCTTAACAGACTGATGGTTATTCTAGTGACTACTCATTCCTCAGCTGTTCACAAACAGTGGCATGTGGCCTGGTCGTAGGCTCTTCTAGGAGTTACGTGTTTGCATACCACATTTTTTCCTTTACAGCAAATGTAAAGCGCCTAGAAAGAGATTGAGTTCTCTGAGGGTGCTTTATCAAGTGCATTATTATTATTATTATTACAAAGGAAGCACGATCGAATGGTTAGTTGTAGCATGCTTAATGACAGCAAGCATAACCATGTTATTTATTTTTTTTCAAGAATGATTTTACTAACCATTCAATTGCATGTCCCTTTGCTGCAAATGTAAAGCGCCTAGAGAGAGATTGAGTTCTCTGAGGGCGCTTTATCAAGTGCATTATTATTATTATTATTATCAAGCATAGCATGGTTGGAGGTGACATGCTCAGGGGGGGTCAGCATGCAAGTTAAGTTAGTGGCAACATGCACACTGTCAGCACTCATAAGCATATAAATGACGAATCACATGACTCACTAGATGCTGCGATAAATAGACGTTTTTAGTTTCTTTTTGAATCTGGTCAAGTCAGGGGGATGTCGTGACACAAGTCGAAAGTGAGTTCCAGCCTTTGGGAGCATATGAACTAAGGAGCCTTTGGGAGAATACCAACTAAAGTCTTCAAAGGATTTGAGGTTGGTATGAGGTGTTGGTAAGCTGTAGATCTGATAGATAGGCTGGACCAAAGAATGAGGAGGCCTAAAAGTGAGTGACAGAACCTTGAAGTCGATGCCTTTATTGACTGGGAGCCAGTGCAAGTTTGCCAGAAGTGATGTGATGTGGCCACTGCAATGCTCACGGCAGACAAACCTAGCTGCCAGCTGTAAGTGCCTGATTGGGCTGGCACATAGACCTGCAAGCAGTGATTATGGAAGTCGACTATACTGGTGATTTCTCGTGCTTTCTCGAATGTGGCACTCTAAATAAACCTGCTGGCAGGATTCCGGGAAGCTGCCTTCACTGTAAGTTGGGTGTGTCATGTAAGTCACAGGTTTTGCCATTGTGAGGGCTAAACACTTTTATGCAGGTGACCATGGCCCATTGACATGTGATTCTAAGGTTTTGGGGTTTGGGTGTTTAGCCTGGTAGGTATTTTTTTCGGAGGTAGCACACAATTTGGTCTTCACATGGCAAGGGCATTTACTGAGTCAAAATATGTTCTGTGGTCAGCACCTCCGGCTTGGACCTTGACTGTTGGAGTTCGGTGGGTATTTTCATCTGGTTGAGCCAATGGGGGTCGTTGTGGTCAGTCAAATGTCAATTATGCAGGCACTCATTTTAGGGTTCTCTAAAATGCCTATCCTCTCTGCCATTTGTAATATTTAGTTGACCTGGGCCGGCAAAGTTCGTGATGCTCAAGATATCTCTTGAGTAACCACAGCAGGCCCTGCATCTGGGACAGCACCCTGTCTCGAGCTGTGTATTTACTAGTGAGCTTTCGGACTCATGACACGTGAGATCTTTTGTCGTTTGCAGACTAGCCTCAAACCAGTCATATATTCACTTGGCACTATTCGTAGTCGCGACCGGCCTCAGTGTCTAGCTGTGGCTGGTACAGTCGCCTTGAGCTGATGAGAATATGCAGATTGGCTTTTTTAACTGAATACTTGTGTGTGAGAAGTATTCCTACCCCTCTCCCATACCTAGCATTTCTCTCACTTGATACTTAAAGAATGCTCTCGGAACTGTGAAGGTCGTAATGTTTCTTGTTTGGTTGCAGTAGGCTGCCCTGCTAATTCCCTGGAATCTGGCTAATTCCCTGGTGTCCCTCTAGAATTGGATCCTCACATTCAGCCACAAGTCCCAGCCCCTGACCAGAGAAACTGATGGCATAGCCTCAGTTCTCGGGTGTCTTGTGTCCTAACGTTCGCCATTGTAGTCGTAGCTTTGGCAAGCAGGTGAAGTGCTTGCACCTTGCATTTCTTGTCATGGATTATAGTTCTGAAGTAGGTAATTTTGTATTGTCTACTGGGAGCCTACTGCTTGCTGCCTATGTTTCCCTGCTGAAACCTACACAGGGCTGTTGAATAAGCTGGCAGCTGTTTTACTTGGCTTAAGCAACATGCCACCTCAGCAGAATCTTTCGGCCACGCCGTCTTACTTGGGGTAACTAACTTGTTGCCACTTTCCTGGTTTCTAGCCACAGGGCGACCAGAACCATGGTGCGGGCCAGGGCCGACACGGCAGCATGCATCGAGAAGTTCTACGACTACTTGTGCGAGCAGCGCTGCCAGCCGTTGACCAAGAACGAGCTGCTGGCACACTACATCGCCTGCAGGGATGCCAACACGAGGAGCGGTGGCCGTCTCCGCTGGCCCAGCTTCTCACAGCTCTTCTACATGTCAGTGGTTAAGAGGTCCCCTGGCAATGGGCAGCGCATCAGGCACCTGGTGTGCACTCTCTGCGGTCTCTGTCAGCCCGACTTGGCCTCCCTGAGGCGCCACCTGTCGGATGAAGGACATATCACCTGCGCCCGTAATCTGAGAGCTGAGGCGGCGCAGCGCGCCTCGGGCATGCAAGTTTCGTCCTCGAGGCAGGCAGTGGCCCTCGCCTGCCCACTGCAGGGATGCCAGGACCAGCTGGCCAATGCAGACCAGCTCTTTCGGCACATGTCCTGGAAGGCTCACTTCGTCGTGCTTGTTACCACTGCTGAGCACGCCGTCGGCATGGACGGAGGAGGGGATGGCAGAATGCCTAGCTCGCTCGTCGAAGCTCCCCTGCAGCAGTACTCGTGTCTGATGTGTGGTAGGCTTTTCGCTAGTCGCGACAGAATGCAGCTGCACAGCGGCTCGTGCGAGTACAGGGAGGCTTTTTTAAGCGAGAGGTAGGAGCGCCTAGCCTGTGCTGGCTGCTTGCGGTCCCCTGGCTGTCAGGCTCATGTGGCGCTCGCTCGGAATTTAGTGTGCTGGCCGACTTCTCTCCGGCTTGTGCCAGTTCCACTCCGGGATGCATACAGTGTCTACGGTCTTTGTGTGATGCATGCCACTCTTTATTTTTCTCTTTTCTTGAAGCTACTGCTTCTGTGGCTGTCTCCTGACTATTTGCTCATTATTATTCGACCTGCTGCTGCTGCTGCTATGATCATCTGCTAGCCTTCAGATGTTGCCTGTTAAACTGTCTTCACCCACTCCTGTCTGCTGCTGGTGCTTATGCTTGTTTTGCTGTTCTGCTACCTGTTCTACCAGCCTTCTGCTGCTGATTGCCGCCTGCCCCTAACTGCCTGTCTACTGCTGCTGCTGTCTCTAATGCTTCTGTGACTATTTCTGCAAAGACTAATTGTTCTAATGCTGTTTCCAGCTCATGCAGCTGCTGGGACTTCTGCTGCTTGTTCCCTTCTCCCCATACCTTAGCTTACCCCAGCATGTGCTGAAGGGTTTTGCAAGCCTGTTCTCCAATTCTGGCTGCCGGTAATTTTCCTTGAGCTTCTGAAACTGTTGATCACATTTTCTTGCTTGCCTCTGCCACTGTATAACTGATGCATCTGCTGCTACTTTAAAAATCATTTGATGCCATTTCTAGCCATTCAGTTGCTGCTCCTACTGCTACTGTCTGCTGCCAGTTCTAGCCCTGATTACTGCTCTGCCTTTGTGACTGTTGCTGGCTCCTCCTGCCTTTTTTGATGTCTTCTCCTGCCATCTGAGGTGCCTTCTCTGTGTCTGGCAGCTGCTTGTATGCTCCCAAGTATGCAACTGTCTGCCGCCCTCATGCTCTGTACCTGCTGCAGCTGATAGCCCTGCCAGCTGCTGGAGTGGTTTACTGTCGATGCTTCTGCTACTTCTATGACCTATGTTATACATACTTCTGTATTACTGTTTTTCTGCTACTTGTGCTTGTGTCAGCTCCCAATTCTGTGGGCTCCTGCTTATGCTTGTGTTACTGTCTGCCACACGTTCTGCCAGCCTTCTTTTGTTGGGCCGTGATGTCACTAGAAAAGGTAGTTGCTCTTCACGACCTTGTCCCAAGGTCGTGGGTTTGAATCATGCAAAGTGGGCCAACCTTTATTGCCACTGCAAGTGGTGGTGAAAACCTTTGAGGCTCTTCTGCTGTTACGCAAAAATGCCAGTTAAATCAGATAGTATATTTTTCTTCTACTGACTGCTGCCTGCTCCTACCTGCCTGCTGCTGATACTGTGGCTGATGCTTTTTTGGTTATTTCTGCTACTATCTGCTGCTTGTTCCACCCCACCTCGGTACTTAGCATCACCCCAGCATGTGCTGCAGGATACTGCAAGTGTTTTTGCCAGCTCCTGCCTCCTGGTACTGTTCCTTGATCTTCTGCAACTGTGCCTCTGCCACTAAACTGCTGATGCTTATGCTGCTACTTCCACAGCGATTTGCTGCCAGCAGTAGCCTGTCGGCTGCTGCTGTCGTCTGCTGCTTCTGCTATTGCTGTCACATGCCTGTTCTAGCCTGGCTCTGCCTCTGTGACTGCTGTCTTTTCCAGCCTTCTGAGCAGCCTTCTCTTACCTTCGTTGGTACTGCCTCCTGCCTGTGTTGCCTCTTCGGGCCCTGTCTGCTACCCCTTCAGCCAGACTGTTGCTGCTCCAAGTGCCCTTGTTCCCCCTATTTCCCCCGAGTCTCAGCCCCGAGGTAAGGTGGTCGATGTTCTCGAACGAGATCGTGGATTTGAGTCCTGTCATGGGGCACTTCTTTAATGGGGCACTTCTTTAATACCCTTTGTAGATGGTGGCGATAGCCCCAAGCTTCTTTTGCTGCTAGACAAAACAAGGCTGTAGAATCAGCTAGCCTTATTATCAAGACCGGCATTTGTCTCCCATGTAAGATTGGTTCATCAGCTTGTGTAGCAGTCTGGACAGCTCAGCCTGGACATGTTGCTCAGCTAGCCTTATTATCAAGACCGGCATTTGTCTCCCATGTAAGATTGGTTCATCAGCTTGTGTAGCAGTCTGGACAGCTCAGCCTGGACATGTTGCTTTTTGCAGAAATGTCCTAGCCAGGGGTCACGATGACATTGACATAACTTATCAAGGAGTTCCTCCACTCAGTGTGGAGGTACAGGCTGATGGAGCCGTTCATGGAATGCTTGAATTAGCCGTCGGCCAGGGCAAGATGCTCTGCACAATCAAGACCCAGGAGACGTTTGAGCTGTACAGCTGCACGTTCAACTCGAAGCTGATAACGTTCACCATGAGATGGCTGGATCCCCCGGAAGGCTCCATCGGTGGCAGGTGTAGCGAGATCATCGAAGCAGGTACAGAGACATATGCTGCGGAGAAAGATATATCACGTCGCCAGGGGCTCTGTCAGTCCCTCATAGCCAGATTATGCTGCCCGAGGCGACAGTGATGAGGTTTGGCTTATGAACGAATCTTGTTTGTTAATTTCTTGGTTCCTTGATGTCTGTCACCAGCCAGTAGAACTTGGAAAACACACAGGGTGGCTAAGCATTTCGGGCATTTCATACCTATGACTGTACAGTTGATGTTAGTGGCCTCATTAGCAAGCCTTGAGCTGAAGTCCATGCTTTAACGGTCCCAACCAACAAGCCGACCTATCAGCTGGTCATTAGCCAACCGTTAGCAATAAAGTGAATCAGTGTACTCGACTGACTGCAGGGTTCTGGATCTCGACTTTGGGGATTGGGATTGTCTCTCGTGTAGCTCAAATTACTTCCGTACTTTCAGCTGTACGAGCATCTTGTAGTGCCATCAAGCTTTTCCATGTACCAATAGCATGGTTTTTAGATCCCCCTGACTAGAGGAAATGGTTAGTCCTTTAATGCGCTTAATTTGCTGACAGTGCATCTATATTGTCGGGCTTCCTTTAGAGCACGTGTAAAGTGCCTCTAAAGAGGTTTACTTCTCTGAGGGTGCTATACAGATGTCTTATTAAAGTATTGGAAGGTGCTGGGACATGATCTGAAGGTAATGAATGACACATTAATGATGTTAGTTATGCATGGCAGCAGCAGATCAATGCATCCTAGAAGTAGGACAGTGGGAATAGCGTCCAGATACTTGTTGTCTTCTTTGCAATTCGTAGCAGCCATTTAGGTGTACCAGAGATTTTACCCTCAACGATGCTTGAAGTTCGGAGAACTTCGGCTGGCGTTCAGACTGGCATTTTTCCCGGCAAAATAAGTATTACCCAGTGGGTTCTCTCTGCAGTTCCGGCTCGTTCACAGCCTCCCGGTTCCAGCATGAGCTGTTGGAGGGGCAGTTTCTCCTGGCTTTATCCGTGCCAATGCAGCCATTTTTAAAGGAGTGCTAATGTTTTTTGGCTAATTTTGCATACTGTCCATAAGTTGCCCAACTATAATGCAATTTGTACTTGGACATTCAATAATTAGCCGACCTAACCAGCATCCCAGCTCCAGTCAAGTCCAAGTCAGGAGCTTAAGAAAAGATTGTAATCGAGCAAATGTGGACAGTCCAAAGCCATTTGCATTTGAGTGTTTATATATGACACCCCCCTCCTGACTTCATGACATGTAAAAGGAAGCTAAAAGCTCACCTGTTCCTCACAGTGTTTGCTCTACGCGTGGGAATTTTTCTTTGGCGCTTTTGCAAGCAGAAATTGTATGTGTTATAAGTAATCGGTTGACATGCCTGCACTCTCTGTAAAAGCCCAAAAGAAGATTTTAGATCCCTTAAATTGGTTTTGAAATTATTTTCTTATTATTATTGTAAAAGGTCTGTTTCAAATTCGTACGGCTGCAGGTTACACTTGAGCATGTTCTTCACCTGCAATGTCAGTTCATAAGCTACCTGCCTTAAGTACCTTCTAGATGCCATGCTAATGTTACCATAAGTGATATTAATCATTGCCGTCTGGTTTGGCCTAGTGTTTAAGTTGCTTGCCCCGACCGAGGTCGTGTATTCGATGGTCGAGCGCTCGAGCCCAATATATGGCATATATATATAGCATATGATATATGGCATATATTGTGTGTATAGAGATTGAGTTCTCATAGGGTGCTATACAAATGAATTATATTTTTAAATTTTTCTGTTCACAACCACATCCTAAGCCTCATTTTGCCACTTTATGCTGCTATAGACGACAAACGCTTTCAGTGCTGTGTTTGTATGGCAATGAATGCTCCCACTGCACTGTAATGGCTGCATTCACGTGCTCTCAATGTCGGTCGCCCCAATTACTGCTGATGAGCCGCCGCTCTGGACAGAACTATGACTAGTGCCAACTGCCATCTTGCTTGGAATTGTGTGCATTAGGAATCTTTACCGTCCGACCACCTGTGGTAGAGTGTAATAGCAATGAGGATGGTGGAGACTTGGAGATGCAGGAGAGTGAGAGTGAATGGGGGATGCAGAGAGCCATGCTGAGATTATTTTTCAATGAGCTGTTAAACTAATTATAATTGTACGTTATTATAGGGCGATCCTATGTATTGCAACTAAGTGCCAGCAACTGTACCGCCTATGGTTACCACCCGGGTGTCATGCAGCTTGCATTTCGCAAGGTCTCCAACACCAGGACGTTCCCTGTGGTCAAGCCGGTGAACTTGCGAATAGTCTCTTCCGATTTCCAATTGCTTCGACCCTCAGCACCTTATAGGCCAAAGGAGCCACCTGCATTAATGAGCAGCACGATTTTGAATGGACAGCCTCCAGACAGGTATTTACCGGGTAGTCAGGCAGTTACTGCTGCTCGAGCTAGTATATCGCCACGAGACCATTGCTTGGCAGCTAGCCATACCCACGTCTTGCTTCCACCTACGACAATCCAACTAATCAAGTGCCCTACGTTAGTCTTATGAAGCCTGCTGTTACCAACAATACATCTGCACGTTGGCCTTGTGCATGTCACATTTAACAATGTTATGCTTGATGGCATTGCAAATGTTACCACTTATCACTTGGCCATGCTTTCTTTACAGCATGTGTAAAGTGCCTAGAATTAAAATCTCTGAAGGCACTATACAATCGTATTCTTATTATTATTATGATTATGAACTGCTTCCCTATCAGGCTAAGCATTGTACTACCAAGTCGCTTAGCTCTGCCTCTAACCAAACTTAATTTGCTTGGTGCTCCCAGTCCATATGCTCACAAAACATGTAGGTCTTTGCTAGCTGGCTGTCCAACATTCACTGAACTCCAAGACATATTGAAAGATGCTTAGAGCCGAGCCTTTTCCACAGCACTTGAAATGTGTGCCTGTGAATATGTGCCCGTGAATCGTGATATTGTGCATGTTCTCACTCGCCAATTGACATGCTATGTTTTCAGGTCGCCTAAATTGCCCAGAAAGAGATTTAGTTCCCCTGGGTGCTATGCAAATGTTTCGATGTATTAGGATTACAATGATTAGCCCGAAATGGCATCGATGATGCTGAGCATGAAAATATGTACGATGTATGTTAGCGCTAGTGTGAGGGAAATACATGATGTATGAGAATCGCATGGCTTTTTTACTGGATCTATTTGTTGGGATGCTGGCTGGACTACTGGGAATGAGAGCTTTGACACTCCTGTAAGCTCTTAGCAGTACGAGATAAGGTTACTCTTACCACTCCTAGAGTTGCTACTGGTGGTCGGATAGATAATGGCTAAATTTTGCCTCTTTTCTCTTGCCATAACTAGCTTTTGGTACTCTTAACTTATGTGACTAAGCAGAAATGTTTTCTAGACCGACGAACAACCATCTGGAGTATGTTCTACCACTAGAAAAATACCCGATACCATACGACATACGTGAGCCGGGTCACAGTCGCCAGAGCCTGTAAGTGAAACTGCAGTGCTGGCGTTTCCGCGCTGCTAATATGCTCTGATTGATCGGTTCAGTGCTTCTGACTATTTCTGGATCTTTTCAGCGCAGGCAAACAGAGAGAGGGAGATGAGAAAACGTAAAAGCACAGAGCATTCTGGCCCGTGATTCTGCGTAGCACGATCCGGCTGCCAAAGTGCTAGTGCTCGTGCACCCAAACGACCGAATGACAAAGTGGCGCCTCACTGTTTGTACCACCTTCCAACTCTTTTAAATGCAGTGCGGTGCATCGCCTAAAGTATCATGTCCTTCGGAGCCTGAGTCGGAGGCTCGCCGCAGAACTTGGTTGTTCTGCATCTGTTTTTCCGTGACGTCACCTGCAGCCATCCACGAGGCTGATGGGAATGTCTTCCTCCACCTACTCTTTGGCCTACTTAGGTGTGCAGTAGCCCTAGTGAAATACAACACGCACACACACACACACACACACACACACACACACACACACACACACACCTCTGAATTATCGGTACTTCAGCTGTCGCTGGTGGCTTGCTTTGCACTCTCGGCAGGGAAAGGGGGTAGCTACCTCGGCGCGATCGTGGAGCACGTGCTCGTCTAGAGCAAAGTGCCGGCAGGGCGATTTTCGGCTCCTCAACCTTTGTTTCAGCAACACCATTCGTGCCCCGTTGACGGCAGAAACCTACCGGGAAAAGTTCAGCAAGTTGCTCTTCTTCGAGGAGCTCCAGATGGAGCGCGACATCAAGCGCTACACAATCGCTAATATCACCATGAAGAAGGTCGGCCTCTTTCTCGAATTGGAGGTATGGCTGATGGCTTGAGCCTGGGGGGGCGGCACTCCCCTCTAATGGATTGCCACTGTATGCTACTGCCGGTAGTCGTGCACTAGAAAAAGAGTTCAATTTAAATGCAGTTCATCGTGGTGGCATACATGAGCCGTCCTACTAGAAGCTATCGCTTGTGTTCCCAGCCGATCGATTCTTGGCCGAGCGCCGACCGGCTGTCGTGGGTTGTGGGCGTGGTGCCTCTGGCCTGGCTGCTGAGTTAAATGCTATGGCCACAGGTGTGTATCGAGCAAGCTAGGATACCGGAATGGGCAGGGCTGAAGTGCAGGGCCACTCAGCTGTAGAGACTGTCCTATGACCTGGCCTTTAATTAGCTGCGGCCTCAGTTACAGGTAGCCCAGAGAGCCGACCCAGAGTGAACAATCTTGCTTTGCCTGTGATGAAACAACTTGCTCTTTCTGGGGGTTGGAGCCATGGGGCCGGCCGAGGAGGGGTAATCTTGCTTTCAATGGGCTGTACTGTGTGTGCTAAGGGTGATGAGCTAGTGTATACTTACTGCCAGACGAATTTGGCTGTGGCTGCTTAACTAACGTACTGGGGATTTATCGATTTCAAGAAGTGTTCGTGATTCTCTGGCTTCTGAGTAATTTTGGAAGACTGCATGTCTATGACAGTTTGAGTGTGCCCTGCCCTTTCTGCTGGCAAAACCGTGAATGTCTGTTTGTTTGTATCTCTATCTGTATCTCCACAAAGACTACATAGGTGCAATGAAATAATGTTTCGATACCATTCGTTCGGTAACCACAAGACCGTATCTCATGCAACAAAGAGAAACAAAGATGCATGGCTGAGTCAAGAGAGCAGTTGAGGTAGTGAGTAGCATGGAAGTAGCAGCTCAAGACTGCTGAAAAGGATGAGCCATAGTCGGCAGCAGAAGACTATTTGTCCTTGCTTAAGAATTGTGGAAGTGATCTCCACAGTCTAGGACCTACAGGCATAATCATAAATCTCTGTTGCCAACAGTCTTTAAGCATGGGAATGGAACAGCTAATTTATTGTCCTTACAGGTCCTAAGCGCACGGCGGGGCTGAACCTAGTGGAGCACTTCAGCTTGGTATAAAGAGCCAAGATGCAAGGAGATGAGGCCGTTCGGGTCAACGTAAGAGCATTGATCTGTATCCATTGATCAACTGCCAGCTATCCAAACTTTTCAGCAAAGAAGGCACATGGTCAAAGAACTTTTCAGAATTTAAGCAGCTGTCAAAGATGACACCTAAATTCCGAGCACACACTGATAGACGCACAACAGCAACACCTATTAGAAGAGCAAAGGTTTCTAGTGCAGCCACTGACATGGGTTGTCCTATAGGTAGCAGTTCTGTTTTATCATTGTTTAGTTCAGGCCACGGGGGGGGGGGGGGCACTGGGCCAGTGGCAGCACTCTCACATATGTGATGCTATTGGTGCTGCTGATCTTCCTCTCAGCATTTATGCTCGACTTAAGCTGACCATGTAAGTATTCTGTCATAATTGCGATTCAGCCTAGCCTTGTTTTGTCTTTCACATGTGGCTGCTGCCCGAGAATGGCCTGCTGCTCATCCGCAGGAACCGCATCGTTTATGCTGCTGGTATCCACAGGTGCCTGGTCTGGCCGAAAAGCGTCCTTCGGTCCTGAGAGGGGACACAGTTCGTGCTGCCGTTTTGACTGCAGACTTCTTGCCTGAGTCAAGAGTGAGCTACAGGGGCTATGTCCATCAAGTGCAGCTGAGCTCACTGGTGATTCGATTTCACGATGAGTAAGTTTGTTATGTCTTGGACTCAGACCGACTTGCAGTTCCTTGCTTGGTTGTTTCTTCATGCCAAGGAACGTCGAGGGTGAACCTTTCAATTCGTTTGACCTTTTGGCTTATTTGTAAGTCTGTTTGCCATGCCCAGTAAGACATGCTGACAGCTCGGTGTGTAGCAGCAGTGTGTCCTTCGATCGATTGCTTGATGCACTGAAGCCATCGGGGGATAATTAATCTGTCTGGCCGGCTGTGGCTTATGCTTTGAGCTCAGACTCTTCCCGACTTGAAATCAGCATGATAACTCTTGCTAAGCAGCTCTTTGAAGGGTAGAATCCTTATCTCATTCATGTCGAAAACTGGCCTGCTGTAAGGTTGCTTATTCTGTTGTTGGTTAATGCCACAAGGCTGTGATGTTACAAGGTTTGGCGCTGAGGTCAAGGTGCTTGCCTTTGACTGCAGAGGGCTGTGGCTCGAGTCCTTCGGCATGTGAGAAGCACCTGTTTAGATATAAAGTTCTCTTCGGGAGCTATACAAATGAAGCATCATCCAGGTGCTTTGCAACTCACTGCATAAGAATCAATACCAAAGGGTTAGTGGCATGCATGGTATCAAGCATGCCAAAGTAAATGAGTATTATATTTAGCATAGACTGTTAAATCAATCATTAGACCCTAGCGATCACCAGATAGTTAGACTCGTGTCTAGTAGCCTGAAGTGTATCATGCACAGGTTCACCCACAAAGCACACCGAATCAAAAAGACTGAAAGTCAACTGAAGGTCACTGGGACGAATGTAAACGTAACCGAAAGAGGTGCATCTTTAGCTTAGACTTAAAAATATGCAATTCCATTGCAGTTAGTGACCTTATCCGAAGGCGAGTTCCCGAGTTCCTGTGCAATTTAGCCGATGGCTTGACCACCAAAGATTTTAATTGACTGAATGAGATGGCAAGACGACTTGACTCTGAGGATAGTGAAAGAGCACACTAGAGGTGCAGGGAAATCAGACAGGTGGGCTGGTGCAAGCCAGTAAAGTAACCTGTATTGCAGATTAAGATCTTTAAATTTAGTCGCTTCTTGAGATGGAGCCAGAGAAGCTCAAAAATAAGTCATGTGGTAAGACAGCTAATCGGTTGATGATGCAACAGACGTTATTTCGAGTTGTATACTCGTTTCAGACGATAAGCTGCACAGGCTGTGAGTCCTGAATAAAATGAAATGCCATAATCTGGATGTGATGTCGCTATCAAGATGTGGAAGTTAGGCTGGTGTTGTCAGTGAGCCTGTCTCTTTCACGTCGATATAAAGATGAGGGAGTTCGGCTGGTGTTGTCATTAAACCCATCTCTTTCAATTACATCTCTTTGTTATTAACCTTTGTCTGCTTTGCTTCACACTGGGTCCTGCTCACGAGTTGCAATTATTGCCGTGGCCAAGCACTAAAAGACATTTGAGCCCCCTAATTTTGTTTGTTTTTTTCTTTAGGTTTTTTGTCGATTTTTTTTTAATTTAGTTGCCTCCTTATTACTTCTGTTAGTAGTAGTAATAATAATTATACACTAGTTAAAGCACCCTCGAAGAACTCATTCTCTTTCTAGGCGCTTTACATTTGCTGCAAAGGAAACACGATCAAATGATGAGTGGTATCGTGCTTGATAAATTACATGAATAATATGGTTAGGGGTGACATGCACAGGGTCAGCATGCAAATGTGGTTAGTGGCAGCATGAAGTTTCAGCACATTTAGGAAGAATCACGGGGACCCACTAAACGCTGTCCTAAATAGGTGCTTTTTTAATTCCTTTTTAAATGTGGTCAAGTCAGGAGGTGTTGGGATGCAAGTCAGGAGTGAGTTGCAGGCTTTAGGAGCATACACGCTAAATGCATGGTCTCCGAAGGATTTGAGGATTGTACGAGGTATAGGTAAACAGTTAGTTTCCGAAAAGCAGGTGGTTCGATGCTTGGCCTTGGGGGAAGTATGTCTAATAGGTAGGCTGGAGCCAAAGAATGAAGGGACCTAAAAGTGAGCGACAATATCTTGATATCGATCTGTTGCTTTAATGGTAGCGAGCAAACGTAGGCAAGAAGTGGTGTGATGATGCAACTGCAAAGCTAACGAAAGACAATCCTTACTGCAGAGTTTTGGACCAGCTGTAAGCTCCTGATTGCACAGGCCGGTAGGCCAGCAAGTAGTGTTTAGCTGCTTTCTGTGTCCTATCCTGCTAGGGGAAAATCGACTTTCTTTAGTTTCTAATCGCCTAAAGTCTGGAAGGCTAGACCAGCTGACTTCACGATGTCCCGTGACTTGATATCTTTCTAACTGAGGCTACAAGTCCACATGATCCTCAAAATATTCATTTTATCCATGCTAGTCCTTGATATTCAAATGCATGCAACAGTTGTTCATTTTATTATCGCTATGCAGACAAGCAAAGATCATCTAATTTAATCTTAATATAAAGGCTGCAAAGGTCAGCAGTGGCTTTTGTCCTTATTGCAGTGAGTAATAGCACCTTATCGCTGGTGTAAGACGTAACAGCCGATCGATATGCTTTCTCTTCTAGCTTTTGTGGAGTGGTTTGGAAAGAGGAATTTGGTGCTTTTTTAGGCACTTTGCAATCTAGTACTATTGTAGCTCTTTCGTTAAATGTAATGTAATGAATCTCCGTCTGTAACTCCACAAAGTCATAAAGACCATGTGGGTGTTACGCAGGAGAATTTTGTAAGGCGCACTAACAGCCTAAGCAGCTTTCGGTACGCATTCGGTAGCCAACAGACTTTGTCTCATGCAACAAAGAGAAAGTGGGAAGCATAGCACAGTCAGGAGAGCAGTTGAGGTAGTGAGTAGCATAGAAGTAGCAGCTCGGGACCGCTGAAAAAGATGTGCCATAGTCGGCAGTAGGAGAGTAGTTGTCGTTGTGTAAGAATTGTGTAAGAGAGTTGCACAGTCTAGGACCTGCAGAGCTAAAGCTTCTGTCGCCAACTGTCTTTAAGCAGAGGAATGGGACAGCTAATTTATTGTCCACACAGGACCTGAGGGCGCAAACGGGCTGAAACTGATGCAGCAGTTCAGCTAGGTACGAACGAGCCATGCCGTGGCAGGCCTTGTGGGTCAGTGTGATAATAATAATAATAATAATAATAATAATAATTCACTTGATAAAGCGCCCTCAGACAACTTAATCTCTCTCTAGGCGCTTTACATTTGCTGTAAAGGGAAATGCAATTGAATAGTAGGTAAAATCATGCTTGAAAAACAAATGAAATGAATAAAATGGTTAGGGGTGACATGCACAGGGTCAGCATGCAAATGTGGTTAGTGGCAGCATGCACAGTGTCAGCAAGCATAAGCACATGAAGAACGAATCAATTGGAACCACTAAATGCTGTCCTAAATAGGTGTGTTTTTAGGTTCCTTTTAAATGTAGCCAGGTCAGGGGATGTTCTGACGCAGGTCGGGAGGAAGTTCCTGGCTTTGGGAGCATATGAGCTAAATGCACGGTCTCCAAAGGATTTAAGGTTTGTACGAGATAATTCTAGACTGTTGGATTCCGTAAAGCGGGTGGTACGATGCTTGGCCTGATGGGGTAGTATATCTGACAGATAGGCTGGAGCCATAGAATGAAGGGACCTAAAAGTGAGCGACAAAACCTTGAAGTCAATTCGTTGCTTGACTGGTAGCCAGTGTAGGTCAGCGAGAAGTGGAGTAATGTGGCAACTGCGAGGCTCACGACAGACAAGTCTAGCTGCCGAGTTTTGCACCAGCTGCAATCGCCTGATCGCACATGCTGGTAGGCCAGTAAGCAGTGAGTTGCAGAAGTCGAGACGGGATCTCACGAATGCACGGACCAACTTGGACGAGGTATCCTTTTTGAAACAAGCCCGAATTTTAGCAATGTTATGAAGCTGAAACTAGGCAGATTTGACTGTGGACCTGATATGGTCGTCTAACGAGAGGTCGCTTTGGAATATGACACCTAGATTTCGAGCTGATTCAACTGCAGATATGCTGGCAGAGCCAATTTTGAGAGTCAGCCTGTCCAATCTCTGGATCACACTGGGGTTGCCCATAACTAGTAAGTTATTTTTATCATCGTTAAGTTTTAGAAAATTTGCTGCCATCCATGTGTGGATGTCATCAATCCATGCAGCTAGTGAGTTGAGAGAATTTGAGGTGCTCGAAGGCTGGGAGGGATCAAAGCAAAGGTACAACTAAGTGTCATCCGCATAGAAGTGAAAGCCTAGATTGTGCTTGGCAATCACATCAGCAAGAGGCAGAGTATAAACCGTGAAAAGAACCGGACCCAGCACTGAGCCCTGAGGTACTCCATATTTCAGAGCTACTTCAGCTGATCTTTGTCCATTCACGTCAATACTCTGGAGTCTCCCACCGAGATAGGACCTGAACCACTGCAGAGCAGTGCCAGTGATGCCCAGGCGAGATGAGAGGCGCTCTAGAAGAACTTTGTAATCGATGGCATCAAAAGCTGCCGATAGATCAAGCAAAACAAGCAGAGACACTCTACCCATGTCTGCATTCCTAAGTAGGTCGTTGTATACCCGCAGTAATGCTGACTCTGTGGAGTGATTAGCTCTAAAGCCAGACTTGAACTCACTACCAAGCTGTGAGGTTTCGATATACGAGTTCAGCTGGTCCCCCACGACCCGTTCGAGTGTCTTTGATAGGAATGGTAGAAGGGAAATTGGGCGGTAGTTGCTCAAGTTCTCTTGGTCAAGTGTCGCTTTCTTGAGAATTGGCCTGACTACAGCTTTTTTGAAAGGTGCTGGGACATGACCTGAGGCTAATGACATATTAATTATGTTAGTTATGCATGGCAGCAGTAGATCAATGCTACGTAGGAGCAGGACAGTGGGAATATTGTCCAGAGGACTCGTTGTCTTTTTTGATTGAGATACGAACTTTAGGACTAGATCACTAGTGACCTGCCTAAATGCAAACATTGAGGTGCAGCCAGGAACCGAGGAACAGCATTCTAGTGGGGAGGTTGTCATCGCAGGGATGGATTCCCTGATCTTGTCTGTCTTCTGCACAAAGAATCGTGAGAAGCGATCAGCTAGATCATCAGTAGGATCATCTGGTAAGGAGCTAACCTGGGAACGGTTGAGGAGATGGTTTATTGTCGACATCAGGTTTTTTGGATTGTGCACCCGTGATTCAACAATGTTTTTATAAAAGCTAGACAGCCTTTGCTAGGATCGATTGTTACGACCTACAGTAGTCTTCATATGCCTGTCGATGGACAGTTAGCCCGGATCTTTTGTATGCTTTTTCAAGCTTTCGTTTAGTACACTTGGCTAGTTTAATGTCTGCGGTAAGCCGTAGGCCGTCTGGGCAGGGGCGCACAATGCGCTTTGTCAATGGGGCAAACTCGTCTAGCGTGTCAGGTAGTGTCGTGTTGAAGCTATCTACCAATGGTGACAGATCGGACGGAGGATTGAGCTGCAAAGGTGAAGCAGATATTCTCGCATGGACAGCATCGATGTCAGGGGTTTTGAGGTTTCGTGGTTCGCAGGTTATTTTAGAGGATGATGTATGCACACACTGTAGATTGAATGAGATCTGCATGTGGTCAGATAAGCAGGATTTGGTAATAATTGGTGATGACAAAGTGCAGTTGTATGAGAAGATCTGGTCGATTGTGTGACCCTTGATGTGGGTAGGGCCATGCACATGAGCCACAAGAGATAATGAGTCAGTCAATGCACGAAATTCGGTGCTGAAAGCTTCAGATAAGTTATCAAAGTGAACGTTGAAATCACCCATAACGAGGAAGGATCGATTTCTTGCACACAGAATCGAAATGAGATCGGAGAAATCTGAGATAAAGGAGGATTTGGTACCTGGTGGGCGATAGACTACTGCCACTATCGGTAGCTTGTTTTCGGGTGAGACCAAGACAATTGATTCAAAATACTGCTTCGAGGGTATCGCAAATGGCTTGATGTTGAATTTCTAGCGCACGACAATAGCAACTCCACCCCCAGTTTTGATTGATCTAGGGATGTGAAAGAACGAGAAACCAGATGGAGTTGCATCTTTAATATTCGGACAGTTTATCGATTTCAGCCAAGTTTCAGTTAGGGCGAGCAGGTCGATACCATTTTCAGAAATAAGGTCGTTTATTACTAGAGGTTTATTGCACATTGAGCGAGGATTCCAAAGGCAAGCGTTAGGTCTGGCCGATGAAGTTACAACAGGCTTGATGACCACTAAATTTGAGGAATTTACAGTGACCCATGTGGGGGAGCGTGCTGAGAGGTTCGAGACAATGCTAGGAATACCGAACGAGCGGCATCTGAGTTGGCGGTCCCGGCCACCATGCCGGCTACGGGTGCTTTTTTTTGTTCATGCATAGTTCATGAATCTTAGCCACAACATTAATATCTAGGAATGCATTTGATATGCGATGACGAAGCGATAGCAGCTGCTGAAGATCATAACGAACAAGCAGGTTACTAGCGGCCGGCAAAGCTAAGGCAGCCGCCGGTGTGGGAGACCCAGCAGCCCGAAGCGATAAGTGTTTAGATGTCTATAGGCACGTATTTTTTTACGCTGTGGTCAAATAACAATCCGAATAACTTTAAACAGGTCTTAGCTGTATCGTTTCCATATACGATGTTCGCAAGAACTTCGGTTTTCGGAAGAATTCTGCAACGAACAAGAAGGCACGTTAGAGCGCTCTATGTCAGGAGGCGAGAATGTAAGAACTTTGCTCTGTATCCTTTGCTCAACCGGCAACCAACCTAGCTCTTTCAGCAAAGGAGACACGTGCTCAAACCGCTGGGACTTGAAGACCAGCCTTGCAGCCATATTCATTGTCCCCTATAGTGGCCTAATAGCTTTCTTTGGCAGCCCAGCCAAAAGGGAATTACAATAATCAAGCCGAGGCAGAACTAAAGAGCTAGTTAAATTTTTTACAAGCCACTGTGGGAGACAACTCCTATTCTTGGATAGGATCAGATGTGATGGCTAGCTGTAGAGGCAGTCTTCTGAATGAAGCTTTTAAAATTGAGGCAGCTGTCAAACACGACACCTAAATTTCGAGCACGTGGTGATGGTCCCACAATAGCATCACCTTTCAGAACGGCAAAGCCTTTTCATCCAGCCACACGCTTAGGGTGTCCAATGAGCAGCAGTTCGGTTTTATCATCACTTAATTTCAGGAAGTTTTTCGACATCCAGGATCGAATATCGGCAAGGCAAGCATTCAGTTTCTCAGTTGCCGCAGCAGATTCCGATGGTTTGAATGACAAATACAACTGAGTATCGTCAGCATAGAAGTGATATCCTATTCCATGGGCCTTAATCACTTTTCCCAGAGGTTGTGTATAAATGGATAACAGCAACAGACCAAGAACAGATCCTTGAGGGACTCTACAGGTGACCATTCTCGTGTCTGAGACCTGACCCCCCACACGACACGGATTGAACACGATCAGACAAGTATGATTTAAACCACGCCAGTGCTTCGTCTGCGAGACCGATCGTTGTTCTCAATCGTTCAAGCAGAACTTCGTGATCAATGGTGTCGAAGGCAGCAGACAGATCTAGCAGTGACATTGCCGTCGTCGTTGCCAAGTATAATGTCATTGTTAACACGGATGAGAGCAGTTTCAGTAGAGTTCTGCCTCTTGAACCCTTATTGAAATGGTTCTGACATTCCATTATTTTCAATACGTTCAACCAGCTGCTTAGCAACAATTTTTTCAAGAATCTTTGATAAGAACAGAAGAAGGGAAACTGGGCGACAGTTTGCTAGGACCTCTGTGTCTAATCCAGGCTTTTTAAGAATAGGTCTAACGATTGCCGATTTGAAGGACTTGGGGACGACCCCTCTTCCCAAAGAAGCATTAAAAATCTTGGTTATAGCAGGGCTAAGTCGGTCTGCTAGTGAAGACCACAGAGATGAAGTTATAGGGTCTTCAGGAGATGAGCTCTTTTTGCTAGACCTTATTAAGGCAGCCACATCACAGGCAGAAACTTCGGAGAACCTTTTAAGAAAGGTCACAGGTTGAGGAACGGCGATTGCTTTGGTCGGAGGGGGCTTAATGGAGGCACGAATGTGCACAATTTTTTTAGTAAAGAAGGCTGAAAACTTTTCGGCTGAGCCCTTAATATCTGGGGAGTCAGACCTGACAGCATTGGCCAGTAAATGGTTTACTGTCTTATAAATCTGTTTAGTGTCCGACTGGCAGGAGTTCAGCTTTCTAATGAAAAAAGAAGCCCTAGTTTTTTTAAGCTTTCGGATAAACTTGAAGGAAGTCTTTAAAATTGACTAGATCTGCCTCAGACCCCTATTTCTTGAAACGATGTTCTGCTTAACTTGGTGCATCTTAAGGAGTTTTTTTTGTAAATTGAAAGGAATCTCCACGACTTTGAACACGGATAGAGCAAACCGGAGCAAGCTTGTCAAGAGCACTCCTTAGTGTCATGTTTATTGCATCAGTGAGGGTATCGAGGCTGCCGGTCGAGTCCGAATGCAGATCAAGAAGGCCCTGTGTCATGATTTCAAAAACTTGTCCATGTCAATGCTTTGTAAGCTACGTCGTTTGGCAAATTCGACATCGCCCTGTACGTACGAGGGAGCAGGAACTGTAAACGAGACCGAACAATGATCTGAGAGGGTCAGTGGGCACACCACAAGGTCAGTGGGGAGGACATCCTTAGTGATCACGAGATCTAGAATGTGGCCACCGACGTGGGTGCTATGATTAACGTGTTGGGCCATACCAAAATTCTCCAGACAGTCAAGAAATGAGCGGACCTGGCTGTTGCTAGGGTTGTCAATGTGAATATTGAAATCTACAATCAGTAACGGCCTGTCACACACAAATATTTTAGCAAGGAACTCTGAAAACTCCTCTATAAACAAGTTCAGACAGCTAGGAGGCCGGTATATGACAACAGTGAGAGGCATTGTCTTTGATTAAGACGTGATAGCAACCGATTCAAACAATGACCCATGCGAGAAACTGCACATTTTATAGCCAAACGATTCGCGCACAAAAATTGCAACCCCGCCACCAGTCTTGTCAGAACGCATGGACTGATAGACTAAAAACCCGGGTGGAGTGGTCTCGGAAATACAGTTACTGGACCAAGGCGTCATCCAGGTTTCGGTAAGCAGAAATGCTTCTAGCTTCTCATGGACCACCTGATCGCGGATAAGTAACCCCTTGGTTTTTAACGAGCAGACATTTAGTAGGCGGAATTTAAGAGGCTGTCCAACAGCTGGGCGACGGCGATGAAGTTGAGTGCCCTTCAACAGCATTTTGCTACATGAAACTATTGTGATTTATTGCCTCACCTACTGTAGGGCTCTCGAGGTATTGGCAGTACTAGGCAGGTTTTTGCTATTGCTTCGGTCAGCCAAATTATTTCACCCTATTCCCCCTTTCGTAGACCCTAAAAATGCACCTATTTATCGCAGCATTTAATGGGTTCCTGTGATTCGACCTTGATGTGGTTATGAGTGTTGACACTATGCTAGTTGCTACTTAACATGCATGCTGACCCTAGGCATGTCACCCCTAACCATGGTATTCCTGTTGTTTATTAAGCATGCTACCACTGACTATTCGATTGTGTTTTTTAATGCAAATGTTAAGCGCCTAGGAAGTGATTGAGCTCTCTGAGGGCGCTGTATCAAGTGTATTATTAATATTATTATTATTATTGTTATTATAGAAGCACTGGTGTGTCCGAAAATTGTAGACACTGGGTGACTATTTGGACATCAAGGGGGTAGCTTAATGTTTTGCTTTGGCTTGTGTAGATTTTATTATGATTTATTATAATTATTATTTATTATTATTATTTATTATTATATTTATTATTTATTATGATTTTATTTTATTATGTGCAGATTTGTTTGGTTAAGAATGGCCTTCCGACTACCATCTTTGGTGTGACTGCATCGCACTCCCTGGCGTTTATCGAAATGTATTGACGTTTGTACAAGGAACCCTATTCCTTATCGGCTCATCCAACTTTAGGCTAGTATAGGATTCAGCCATCGCGTCTCATCGATTCGGACCGCGTGCTTTATAGATGCGCTTGCTTTGCTACTGGCTCCGTGTGCCGAGGTATTTGCATGCTACTCTTTTTGTAGTCTGTTGAGGCGATTCATAACTGGCATGAGGTTCTCGGTGGAGTTCAGTTTCAACAGGCTACCTATGCAGCTGTCACATCGTGCTGTCGTCATGGCCGTCGAAAGTCCGATCCTTCGATCAGTCCTCTTCCCAAACCCATTTGATGAATTGATGATGGCTACTCGTCTTCTTTCGCAGCTGGCCATCGACCAGCTCAGGTATCGAGTAGCTCTGGTCTTTTTGGCTGCTCCTTTTTGCTGTTTTGCTTTGTTTTTGTTTTCTTTTGCTGTTTTGGTGTGGGGGGCTGATGCCTCACCGAAGTGTGGTCCACCATGCTGGCACTCGCACTTTTAGGTTCTACAACCAGCAGGTCGAGCAAAACACAGAGCAGAATCGGGCCGTCAAAGCCATCGTTGCCGGCTCTTCGGTGCCTGCTCCTTATCTCATCTTCGGCCCGCCTGGCACCGGAAAGACAGTGACAATGGTGGAGGCTATCAAGCAAGTGAGCAACTGCCCCTACCTTTCAGCTACGTCATCTGATGAAGCTGAAAAATCTAGTAAATTTGTAGGACTGTTATTTGCATGCTATTCCATGACTGTGAAACATGATGAAGTGGGAGAACCGTGTGCATACTGTGTGGAATTTTGTCTTGGCAGCTTACTGCCCTGTCCCTCTTTGATAGTCGAGCGATTGCTTGCATGCTTCTCTTCATTTACGCCAGCTCTTGTGGTTAAAGTCGTTTTCGTGTGCCTCTAACCAGCCTCAAATATTTTTTGAGGCCGTGCGGTCATGTTCTATGCTTTCATAGCCTGGTATTCACTACTGGCCGATGTCGTGACATCACGTGCATTTATGACATATCAATAACCTGAAGACCCATCGTGTTCTTCATAGTATGTGCTCTGTGGATATGAAGTGTTCATTGCATGCTAAGGCATATGTCTAGCGCCCAGAAATTAAGTTAGTTCTAAGGTGCAATGCAAATTTCTTATTATTAATGTTATGCAAGATGAAGTTGTGCACTTTATTATTAACCAATCGACCTACCGTCTTCCTAGCATATGTAAAGTGCTTAGAAAGAGATTTAATTTCATGGGAGGCTATCCAAATCTGTCATTTCAGCTACCACTCACAGCTTATCCTTGTTGACATTGTGCATGCTACCACTAATCATGTGATTGTCCTTCCTTTACAGTGTGAAGTGCCTATATTACATTAGAAAGAATTTAATTTCTGTGAGGGTGCTATACAAATTATTATTAGTATTATATGGGTAGCAGTCGTAAGAGAGCTATATCTCTATAGGCTCTATACAACTAGATACATGAGAATCATTAGCTCTTTACAATGAATACACGGTATCATGCTTATGTGAGAATGCCAAAGCACATAAGCATTATATACAGGCTAGCAGGCAAAAGGGTATAAGACACTCGGGTGGTTGTTTAGTTTGACCCCTGGTTAAAAAACAAGCACCGAATCGTGCACAGGATAGCATGCAAAGTGCTCAGTAACAAAACAAGACAACTTCACTGGTGAGAGAGAGAAAGCCTAGTCAAACAGATGAACCCTCAGATGAGACTTAAGCATAAATATTGAGAAAATACTGAGAAGACGGGTCCCACTATCGATTATTTGTTGGCAGTACCTTTTAAAAGACAAGAATGCTAGAAATGACCCCTAAAGTTGTGATGACTTCTACATCAAAGGAAAGCCTTAAACGATTAGTAAACCATGTCTAACCTGAAATAAATCGGAAGCAGCATATCTACAAATAACAAATATACCGTATTTGCATCATATATGACTATTTTCCCAACTTGTTGATCCTTGATACATCGAGGCGCGTGTTTGCAGCTTAATAAGCTTGTGATTTTTAAATAGCTTCATTTACAGTATAGCATTTCGAAATGTAAATTCCATAATTTTGCTAATTCTCCGGTGATTTACATGAAATTTTACTTGTGAATTCGGCTTATTGTACACCTTACTAAAGTTCATTTCTGATTTCGGTTAGATAGGCTTTACTGTAGATGTCTGCGATAGCAGAATACAAAGTTTAAGGACGTTTGATGGCATTGAATAGCGCATCTCCTTATATATAAGTTAGACATGGCTGAATTTGGATTGATTCACATGATAGATAGTCCGTAAATGCCAATCAATGGGAAGTCAGTCCAGATCTTTCTTAAGCTTGATCTAATCTCGTACTCCTATGTTCTTGATCTGATCCTATCCTTATCCTATATTTTATATATCTTGTGCATAGTAGTCCTAGCTTATTTAATATCAGCAGTAAACCATAGGGAGTCTGGGTGAGGGCATACAATGTGCATAGTCAGACTTAGCAACTTGCAAACATCTTTCGGTGCTACGTTTGATACTATTCAAGCAGTGAGGGTGGGTTTGGTCGGATGTTTGAGCAAAATGATTCCAACCCCTGCTGCCAACTCAGCGATATGGATCGATAGGGCTGCTAGGCACTGTTAGTAGTTATATGCTAGTATGCTTGCAATCAATCTAACGATTGACAAGAGAATATAGGTAAAAGAAAACCAAGAAGGGAGCATTTTAGAAAATAATGAAAACAATATTAAGCTTATTACGATTATTTAGCTCTAATACTGCCATATTGTTGATTTTTCACTATTTTTCTTTTTTTATTTTAGTATGCAACCCACCTGTCTGTGAGGATTTTTGGCCAATCGATGTCTGATGCTTGCTTTGTATAACTTGATCATTTATTTTGAGTTCAGTCGAGCTGCCAAGGGTATGGAAGCAAAAACGCTCCTTGGCATGCAGGTATGTCATCGTCGTTTTAGATATACTTCCTCCGAAAGGGCAGCTACATACTGACATGTGCTCCACAGAACGAAGCAGCCGACCTGCTTGCTGAACGCCTGCTCAGGCACATTCCAAAGCATGATATAATACGACTCAATGCCACCAGTCGCCAAAAGAATGAAATCTCCCATAAAGAGGTGCTTGAGTTGCAGCTGCTACTGCAGACCTGTGATGGTCGGCCTACAGGGTTCGGGAGGCAGGCAACAGCAAATGCTCCGTCACAGCTCATACTTTGTAGCTGTAAGGCACTAGTCCCATGCGAAATTGTTGAATTAACAGGTGGTAGCCTTTCTAACTTTGGGTTAGATGGATTACTGAGAAGGGAACAATAAACAGCTTTGATGTCAAGACAAAACACAACCACGAATGAGGTGTACGTGTTACATCGGTAAAAGATATCCTTTAATAACTTTGGCTCTTAGATTAGATAGCATCTCTCTTGGAAAGCCTGTTTCTCAGATGTGGTTTATTGAGCTGGCATTTGGTGTTGAAGCAGTTGTAGCCAAAGTGTAACAATCATGACTAGCCACAGAATCGAATATTTTGCCAAGCTAACTGCACTGTATGACCTAAGTTTTGTTGTTGCTAAGGATTATCTTTTTATTGACTATGCCTCAGAATTATAGCCAGTTAATGACATTATTCCCTACAAACTTTGCCCAAGGCCACGGTGAACTTGAAATTTAGCCATTTTTGATGAGAAAGCTAGGTAATTTGGTGTTCACATTTTATTAGAAAGAACACTAAATGAATCAAATTAGCATGCATTTACTTTGAAGTTGGATCAATGAGTCTGATCTGTAACTTTCTCACGTCCACATAGTAACTTCGATTCCTTGAGCCTAGATGTTGGAAGTTGAGCATTAGACTCGATAAGACCAAGGTTTAGGATTTAGGATCAGGTCGATGAGGTATATCTGGTTAGGGTATTGTGGCTCCTCAGGTGCATCATTGCAGTTGGATTCTGGGTTTGCAATTATTTCCCACTGTCTGACTTGCTGACCAGACCTTGACCAGACTCTGCTCGTTCCTCAAGATAGCTGATCCTGCTCCATAGGGATTAGGACTGGAAGCTCAAGGCACGTGTGGTACGTGTGCGGTGTATGACAGACTTTGCGGATGCACAATGAAATGTGCACTTTTAAATGGTCCTCTGTTCCAACCAATTTCTTAGGATAACAAACTTCACAGCAACCTTTGCGGACCATGCCTGTAGCACGTATGCTCCCAAAGTCTCTAACTCACTTCTGACTTGCTTCTTGACATCCCCTGGCGTCACCAGATTAAAAAAACAAACTAAAAACGCATCTATTTATCACAGCATTCAGTGGGTCCATGTGATTCGACCTTCGTGTGCTTATGCGTGCTGATACTCCATGCTGACGCAAACCATGCTGCTTGCTGACCCTGTGCATGTCACCTCTTACCATGTTATGCTTGTTGTTCATTGAGAATGTTACCACTAACCATTCGATCATACCTCCTTTGCAGAAAATGTAAAAGTGCATAGAAAGAAATTCAGTTCTCTAAGGGCGCTATAACTAATGTATTATATTGTTATGGCTCTTTTTTTCTCCTTTGTAAGCTTTGAGTATGCTTTATAAAAGTCTCCTCTGTTATGCCCACTTAGTCCTTGTGGCTTTGTGGAGGTGCAGCTTTCTGTACATTGCATTGCATTTTCCACCCAGTAAACACATCCAGAACTGTATAAATTAAAAACTGATTGCATTTATTACCTAATAGTCTGCGAGAAATTCCGTATCGCAAGCAGCACTTGTTTTCCCTAGCTTTAAGAGTTCTCTTGCAGTGTTCACAAATGATGTAGTAAAGTACCCTAGGTCTCCATTCCCTGAAAGCATACTCAAGTTTGCTTTGTTGGCATTGCTAATCTTAATAGACGCTTTCACGGAGTACTGTTTTTTGTTCAGTTCATGTTAAGTTCTCTAACACGTAGTAAAGTGCACCTGCTGCGTGTAAATAACCCCCCTTGGTGCCATCTTAAAATAATATGGCTATTCTGTATTATCCTCCGGTGCAATGTGAATTAAAATAAACACGTTCTTTCAATGCACCGGTACACTTGCACTTCCAGGGATCTCACTCTAAAAAGTAATGCCCGTCTAGCCCTCACTCATTTGATTAGCTTCACAGGGGGTGCTTACATTGCAAAGGTGAGTCCGAGCCACACCTTTCTGAACCGTGCCTGACTGCAAAACTGCAGAATTCACAAATATTGTCCTGACTGTAGAAGCAAAGTTTTTGTGGAGCCATAGCTACCTTCTGTTTATTTTAGGCACACTGGTTAGCGAAACGCACTTTTGTACACAACGGCAAAAATAAACTGAAATCTGTTGCCTTTGCCGAAAACATAAAGCACCTAAAAAGAGATTGAGTTCTCTGAGGGTGCTGTATCAAGTGTATTATTATTATTATTAACTATTGTTTGTAAGCCAGTCTTATAAAAAGCCCTACGATGCTATGGAGAGTAACAAGTTCATTTGGCTCCTTTCACTGCAATAAAACCCTGGCACGGTCGCAGTTGGTGCACCCATTCAAATGTCCTGTTCCTCCAGCCTTTGTATTCGAGAGTCTGGCAGTGCTCAGCGTCAGTATCTTGCTACCAAATATGGTGATTCCTGCATATATATATATATATATATATATATATATATATATATATATATATCTGAGCTTTGAAATCTAACTTGATTGACTATCAATAACTTCATTCAAGAACTTTTTTGACGAATCCTTGTTTGGGGTTGGAACGGATGCAGTGGCCTAGCCCATCACCTGATTTCAGTGACATAGGACAAGTCGGGAGAGATATGTACAGGCGGCTGAACCGGATGTTGGGTGAACACCAGTACCAGACATTTTTAGTAAATTGTGGAATTTCTTTCAGCAGATGTGACAACACAAAGCTAGTAGTCTCAGTGCCTGACCAAAACAATCAAAGGTAATTAAGAATCGTGGTGGGATGACGCCACACTAAAAGCATACTTACCAGAATAGGTGCTCGCCCTGACCAAGGTCTGGCCGAGGTCGTGGGCTCGAGCTCCTCCTGGCATATGTGAAGCACCTTAATATAAATCAAGTTTTTGTGCTGTAAAAATGAATCATACATAGCGTATGTAATAGCTTTAGTGTTATTAATAAATATTTTTTGGCAGGGCATAACTTTAGTATCCCTGGCATTTTAGAAAAGCCTCTTATTGCTTGAACATAGTTTCAGACACAGTAGCTGTGGCCATACTGTGGAAATTTCTTTGGAGCTGGTTTTACAATCCCTTATTGGAAATTATAAATAATATTAGTAGATTTATGTAGCATTTTAGGTATATCAAGGCAATCGAGACATTGTGGCCTAACGATGTCGTGCTTGACAAATCCTCCCTATGCACTTGTCTCTATGCTCACAGCCGTGGTCCTGTAGTGTGTGCCTCGCCATCTATCCGACAGCTCCTCTAGTGATCTATTTCGTAGTAGCAAAGCCAAGTTAGTCCGAAATTAATATCAGCTCAACTCGGTGGGGAACTCATTGGAAGTTGATATAAGGTTGAGGGGAAAAGTTCACGCCACGTGTTGAAACAATTACTTTGATATTAATGTAGTATAAATTACAATTTAATGAATGTAATAATGATTAGTGAAATAAACGGCAAACGAACTTTTTCCTCAACCTTATATCAGCTGCCACGTTACACTTTTTCCATCCGATATGCGCTGGCTCGGCATCATGCAACACGTTGATGTCAAGGTTCTGTTACTTGACCCTTAGGTCCCTCCACTCTCATCCTCCGGCATACTTGTCTTAAATTCGTCTCAATCAAGCAGCCTGTTGCATCATCCCCTCCTCAGACTCATGCCCTTTCGTTGTGCATTAAGCAAACCTCAGGCTCCCAGAACCAGGAACTACTGACTCGTATCACATCCCACGACTTGGCAGCATTTAAAACAAAACTAAAAATGTGCCTGCTGCTCACGGAGTTGGTCCTGTCCGTGATTAATGGCCTTGGTCAGCCCATGCATGCTGCAATTATCCATGCTATTACAACTAGCCATTAGTTATCCTATTTGATTCACCTAAAAAAGAGCGAGATGTAGTGGCTCTTTTAGGCCCTACATTCATGTTGGTACTGATATTATTAGTATCATATTCATGCTGGAGTGTTTGTAGCACGCTTAAAATGCAACCCCCTTCCGATTCTTCGCTCGCCTTAGCTAGCAAACTTCATCTTTTGCAATAATTGTGTGCTGTAATTAAGAACCACAGAAAGGCCATTGGGATATAACAGTTAGTTGCAGCAGAAGTAGTAGAGCAGGAAGTGGCTGAAGCCTTTCGGAGCTGCAGCCACTTCGGCAATAACACAGTGGCTAAACTCTCGGAGCAACCAGTGGTAACCTATTAGAATCCATGGCAGGTAAAATGACCATGTTACCAGACTCGACAAGTGCAGTGCTTTGTATGACCTCCTGCCAGCTTGGTCTGTGTTTGGCGCTCTGTCTTTGCCTAGCATTCGATTCAGGTTTTGCTATCCTAACTGCCATTGTCGAATAGCAAATTACCTGGTTGCTGACGTCAACAGTTGTCTGATTTGCCTAGAAACGTTTGTTGGTATGTTGCCATTAGGCCTTGCTGCCGGCTGCAATTCTGCAGTGCTGCGTGCATTTGTGAACTATCGCTGCACTACCTCACTTTCTCTCTCGTCTGAAGGTAGCTGAAATCGCCAACTACACCAATGGTGAAGTTTTCTACCCGGCTGCAGCAGATCTCATGAAAAAGAGGATACTCGTTTGCACGCTGGTCACAGCCGGCAGGTGACCGAGCGAGCTTTCTTGCCTTTCTTCTGAGCCAAACGCCTTCACGGCCTCGTTTAGACGTGTCTTCGTTTGTATCTTAACTGGCAGAAAGCTACGAGGGCTAAGGAGGTACTACACTGGCAAGATTTGTTCTAAAAGCATCGTTAAAGCCTGAGTGGCTTTTGATGCACGTACTGCAGCCCACCGACTTGACCAATGGCAGCAAAATAAGATTGGAAACGATTGAGAAGTGAGGAGCTGGGACAATTGAAGAAGTTAGAAGCATGTATGTAGCAGCTCCGGACTGCTGTGAAGGAAGTGCGCACATTACGGCACCAGGATATAAAGCATTGGCTGTGAGCTCTTCAATCGACGACCTCCAAAAGCGTGCATCATGCCAGCAGTCTTTAAGTGTAAGAATTTGCCCCCGCTAATCTAGTTTCCTAAAGAGGACCGGGGAACTAACTGGTAGAAATTGATATGGCAGTTCTAACAGGTGTTCTGGGGCGGCATGCCTTGTATTGGGGCTATTGTCGAAAACGTTTTGCTTATATCAGCTGATCAACCGCATGCCACCGGAATTACTTCGGCAGAGGTGACACCTGACTTGAGTTTCTCAGATTCAGAAGACCGACATGAGGCTGCTGTATTGAGCACGAACGGGTGCACATCGATCTGAGGTGGCGACAAAGCGTTTTCCTTCACTTTATCCGGTTCGTCTGATGGGCCTAGTAGTGTGCCGTTGTCTGTGGCATCACTGTCAGCTGCCAGCACTGGCTTGCACTGTGTCCACTGTGTAAGTGTTTTCCTCAATTTTTATATATCCCCGCCTTTCCCGTGACAGTAACCAAAGGCCCCTCTTGGCGTGGCAGGTCTTTTTCGGGGGGGGGGGAGGGAAGCGCATGTGGGTAACCAGATTATAATAGTAATAATAATAATAATAATACTAATAATTCATTTATATAGCGCCCCAAGAGAACTTAATTTCTTTTCAGGCGCTTCACATATGCCTCGGGGCTCGAGCCCACGACCTCAGTCATACCTTTGTCGGGGCAAGCACCTTAACCGCTAGACCAAATCAGCTCGGCATTGGTGTGTGTAGCTTGTTGCACAGGTTGAGCTGCCACGGTTGCTGCAGCTCAACCCGACGGCCGAGGCCGAATGCAAGAATCAAGAATCAAGGAGCAAGAATCCGGCTGGCCGAGAGCCCCGTTCCCCTTCTGGCTGCCCCAATGTTTGTGCCCAGTGAGTCGCACTTGCATACAGTCACCCTGGCAAATGGAGGCCAACGGACAGGGAAGGGAAGAATAGAAAACCCTGGAGGTATATGTCGAGGAGGCAGTTGCAGCCCTTGCAGATCAGTGGGCACCCACAAGTAATATCTTAGGACAAGAGAAAAAACGTGCTGTCTTTGGGAATGGAACCAGAGGTCTTTCAAGACGAGAATGATAGTCTTGCGTGCTCACCTATTCAATTGCAATGACTTGTGAAGTCCTTATAATAATAGTAATGATAATAATAATGCACTTGATAAAGTACCCTCAGAGAACTTAATCTCTTTCTAGGCGCTTTGCATTTGCTGCAAAGGGAAATGCAATTGAACGGTGAGTAAAATCATGCTTGATAAAAAACAAAATGAATAACATGGTTAGGGGTGACATGCACTGGGTCAGCATGCAAATGTGGTTAGTGGCAGCATGCACAGTGTCAGCACGCATAAGCACATCAAGGACAAATCACAGGGACCCACTAAATGCTGTCCTAAATAGGTGTGTTTTTAAGTTTCTTTTAAGTGTGGTCAGGTCAGGGGATGTTCTGACGCAGGTCGGGAGCGAGTTCCAGGCTGTGGGAGCATACGAGCTAAATGCACGATCTCCAAAGGATTTAAGGTTTGTACGAGTCTAGAAATACCTCATACAAACCTTAAATCCTTTGGAGACCGTGCATTTAGCTCGTATGCTCCCACAGCCTGGAACTCCCTCCCGACCTGCATCAGAACATCCCCTGACCTGACCACATTTAAAAGAAACTTAAAAACATACCTATTTAGGACAGCATTTAGTGGGTCCTTGTGATTCGTCCTCGATGTGCTTATGCGTGCTGACACTGTTCATGCTGCCACTAACCACATTTGCATGCTGACCCAGTGCATGTAACCCCTAACCATGTTATTCATTTTGTTTGTTTTTCAAGCATGATTTTACTTACTATTCTATTGCGTATCACTTTGCAGCAAATGTAAAGCGCCTAGAAAAAGATTAAGTTCTCTGAGGGCGCTTTATCAAGTGCAATATTATTATTATTATTATTATTACGAGGTATTTTAAGACTGCTGGATTCCGAGAAGCGGGTGGTACCATGCTTGGCCTGATGGGGTAGTATATCTGAAAGATAGGCTGGAGCCATAGAATGAAGAGACCTAAAAGTGAGCGATAGAACCTTGAAGTCAATCCGTTGCCTCACTGGTAGCCAGTGCAGGTCGGCGAGAAGTGGAGTAATGTGGCAACTGCGACGCTCACGACAGACAAGCCTTGCTGCGGAGTTTGGCACCAGCTGCAATCGCCTGATCGCACATGCCGGTAGGCCAGTAAGCAGTGAGTTGCAGAAGTCGAGACAGGATGTAACGAATGCATGTACCAACGTAGATCTGGTATCCTTGTCTAAACAAGCCCGAATTTTAGCAATGTTATGAAGCTGAAAATAGGCAGATTTGACTGTGGAGCTGATATGGTCGTCTAACGAGAGGTCGCTTTGGAATATGACACCTAGATTTCGAGCTGATTCAACTGGAGATCTGCTGGCAGAGCCAAGTTTGAGTTTCAGCCATTCCCATTTGTGAATCACACTGGGTTTGCCTATAACTAGTAAGTTAGTTTTATCTTCATTTAGTTTTAGAAAATTTGCTGCCATCCATGTGCGATGTCATCAATACACGCAGCAAGTGAGTTGAGAGAATTTGAGGTGCTCGAAGGCTGGGAGGGATCAAAGCAAAGGTACAACTGAGTGTCATCCGCATAGAAGTGAAAGCCTAGATTGTGCTTGGCAATCACATCAGCAAGAGGGAGAGTATAAACCGTGAAAAGAACCGGACCTTGTACGGAGCCCCGAGGTACCACATATTTAAGTCCTTCAGGCTACTTCCCATATGCTGGGATCGTCTCAAGTGGATAGTTATGCCACATTTGAGGTAAGTGTTGTGGCAGCAGCTTTCTGATTGCTGTTATGTATGTTCCGGTGCATGTGTGCCGGTTCTTGTTGCATATCTTTATGAGCTGGTCACATGAATGGCACGAAATACCATTCATATATTCTATATTTGTTCCTAAACTGTGGCCACCGTGTGATTCTAAAGAGAATTTTTTATTAGGCACCGGCTCTCTTGTTCATTTTTTCAACACCATTGTCTAATTTGGTTAGTGGATATTTTAACTTTATTGGCCATGGATCGTGTACCAATCGCTGAATCGGCTCTGGGTGTCATAAAAAAGCAGTCCAGCACAATCCATCGAGTCTTCTCTGAAGTTATGGAGTAATTTAGATTGGTATGTTGCCTTTCAGCTACACTAGACCAAGAGAACTTTAGCAACTACTGCCCAGTCTCCCTTCTACCATTCCTATCAAAGACACTGGAACGGGTCGTGGCGGATCAGCTAAACTCCTATATCGAAACCTCACACCTTGCTAGTAAGTTCCAGTCTGGCTTTAGAGCTAATCACTCCACAGAGTCAGCATTGCTTCGGGTATACAACGACCTACTTAGGAATGCGGACATGGGTAGAGTGTCTCTTCTTGTTTTGCTCGATCTTTCGGCAGCTTTTGATACCATCGATCACAAAGTACTTCTAGAGCACCTCCCATCTCGCCTGGGCATCACTGGCACTGCTCTGCAGTGGTTCAGGTCCTATCTCAGTGGGAGACTCCAGAGTATTGACGTGAATGGACAAAGATCATCTGAATTACCTCTGAAATATGGAGTACCTCAGGGCTCAGTGCTGGGTCCGGTTCTTTTCACGGTTTATACTCTGCCTCTTGCTGATGTGATTGCCAAGCACAATCCAGGCTTTCACTTCTATGCGGATGACACTTAGTTGTACCTTTGCTTTGATCCCTCCCAGCCTTCGAGCACCTCAAATTCTCTCCACTCACTTGCTGCATGCATTGATGACATCCGCACATGGATGGCAGCAAATTTTCTAAAACTAAACGATGATAAAACTAACTTACTAGTTATGGGCAAACCCAGTGTGATTCAGAAATTGGAAAGGCTGACTTTCAAAATTGGCTCTGCCAGCATATCTGCAATTGAATCAGCTCGAAATCTAGGTGTCATATTCCAAAGCGACCTCTCCTTAGACGACCACATCAGCTCCACAGTCAAATCTGCCTATTTTCAGCTTCATAACATTGCTAAAATTAGGGCTTGTTTAGATAAGGATACCACGTCCAAGTTGGTCCATGCATTCATGACATCCCGTCTCGACTTCTGCAACTCACTGCTTACTGGCCTACCAGCATGTGCGATCAGGCGATTGCAGCTGGTGCAAACTCTGCAGCTAGGCTACTCTGTCGTGAGCGTCGCAGTTGCCACATTACTCCACTTCTCGCCGACCTGCACTGGCTACCAGTGAGGCAACGGATTGACTTCAAGGTTCTATCGCTCACTTTTAGGTCTCTTTATTCTATGGCTCCAGCCTATCTTTCAGATATACTACCCCATCAGGCCAAGCATCGTACCACCTGCTTCTCGGAATCCAGCAGTCTTAAAATACCTCGTACAAACCTTAAATCCTTTGGAGACCGTGCATTTAGCTCGTATGCTCCCACAGCCTGGAACTCCCTCCCGACCTGCGTCAGAACATCCCATGACCTGACCACATTTAAAAGAAACTTAAAAACACACCTATTTAGGACAGCATTTAGTGGGTCCCTGTGATTCGTCCTTGATGTGCTTATGCGTGGTGACACTGTGCATGCTGCCACTAACCACATTTGCATGCTGACCCTGTGCATGTCACCCCTAACCATGTAATTCATATTGTTTGTTTTTCAAGCATGATTTTACTTACTATTCTATTGCATATCACTTTGCAGCAAATGTAAAGCGCCTAGAAAGAGATTAAGTTCTCCGAGAGCGCTTTATCAAGTGCAATATTATTATTATTATTATTATTGTAGGTTATAGCTTCTGTTTGTTGGGTTATCTGAATTCCAATGTGAATATGGCACCACTGGCTTGTTTCTTCAGTCTGTTGTATCCTGTTCCAGGCTTGTGTCAAGTTCCATCGGAAGAGCTCTGTTCACTCACATTTTTATCGACGAGAGTGGCCATTCTATTGAGCCTGAAGCCGTTATTCCAATTTCTGGCCTGCTTAAAGTTGAAAACAACCAGATCACTGGCCAGCTTGTACTAGCTGGTGATCCAAAGCAGCTCGGTCCGGTTATACGATCCCCACAGGCATCCAGTCACGGCTTGGGTAAGGAGTCACTATGCTGTCGGTTGTTGCTGCTGCTGCTGCTGTTGTGCTGCTGCTGCCTCCACCAGCCTGTCTGTATTACTGTATTATTGTGTGTTTGCAATGTTTGATGGTAGGCTATGATCGTCTTGCTCTGTTTGCTTTGCCATGGCCATCTGCTGCAGCCTGCCCTTCTACCATCAGCCGAGCTCTGTTCCGAATGTTCGTTTATCTCTCTTCACACAAGTGCGTCTGTACAAATCCCACTCTCACTGTCGATGGCTGATTGGCTAGAAATCTCATATCGATGTTGTCCTGTTGCGCCTATTCTGCAGCCTTGTCACTCCTGGAAAGGCTGATGATTGACCGTGAGTTGTACCAGAGGAGCCAGCAGACTAGTACCTACAACCATAACGTTCTTACAAAGCTGGTAAACAACTACCGTTCACATCCCGACATATTGCACGTACCGAACGAACTTTTCTATGAAAACGAGCTGCAAGTATGTGCAGATGTGCTGGAGCGTAATAAGTTTTGCCAGTGGTCCGAGCTGCCGCGTCAAGGTTTTCCAATCATAATTCATGGTGTACATGGCAAAGACGAGCAAGAAGGTGACAGCCCTTCTTTCTTCAACATCGATGAAGCTTCATGTGTTGCCGAGTATGCCCAGAAGCTGCTGGAACTTCGAGCGCCACTTGTGAAACCCGAACACATCGGCATCATAGCTCCATATAGGAAGCAGGTTAGTTTCCAATAGGGATACGTTGCTATCTCGACTGGCTACCAAGTCATCTTCCTCGATTATTTTTAATTTTTAGGTCATTGTTAACTTTGCCGTCTGCTACTGCCTGCAGTGACCTTTCTGGTTTTTAATTGTGCTGTGGATTTAAACCCAGCTCAATTCATCGAGAGGACTATCCTCTAAATTACTTGCTGGTCATACAAAAGGAAATATCTCCCAATTTACATTTATGACATAACCTTATCGTGATAATGTAAACCATAATAATAACTATAATTCATTTGCATAAAATTTTTAAAGAACTAAATTTTTATTCTAGACACTGCTTATGCAAGAAAGGAAGCTCGTCAGTTGGTTAGTGATTAGGTTCACGGTGTCGTGTTGAGTAAAGACACAATGGCCTATTCACTCAAACAGTTCAAAAGTGCCTAAAAAGGGATTGATTTTTCTGAGGGCACTATGTCAAATGCATCATTGCCTAGAAAGAGATTGACTTTTCTGAGGGCACTATTTCAAATGTATTATTATTATTATTTTAAAGCAGTGAGGAGCAAGTGGGTTTTGGGCTCTTTTCAAGTGTCATTAAGTCAGGGGATGTCGTAACATCAGTCGGAAGGTAATTCGAATCTTTGGGAGCATGCTCACTGAAGGCGCGGTCTCCATATGATTTTGGATTGGTCAGAGGCATTGCTGAATGACTTGTGAGTCTAGAGTTTGTGGTACGATGTGAAGCCTGGTAAGGAAGTATTTCCGATAGGTAGTGAGTAGCGAAGGGATCAATAGAGCTAAAAGTGGGTGACAGATCTTTAAAGTCGACGGGTTGCTTGATGAGCTGCACCAACTGTAACCGCAGACCGAAGACTTTGAATAGTTAGTTGCAGAATGCTTGCTTGTCAGGACATCGCAAATCATGGACCAGCTTAGCAGCAATTTTATCCTTACATAAGCAAGTCCAAATTTAGGCAGTGATAATAAGGTAAAAGGAGGCAGGCTTGAGTGAGGAGCTAATTCGATCGTGTAAGGGAATGTCACTTTTGAAGAGCTTACCCTGATTGCTTACAGAAACTATATGAGATACCTAAGCTGGTTGGCCCATTTGTGGGGTGTATGCCTTCAATGTCCGAGTGACATCAAGTTTCCCAAAATATTTAGTTGGTTTTATCGTCATTTAATTTGAGGAAGTTTCTTCCATCCGGTAGAAATGTCGTTAGCACGTGCTACTAGGAAGTCAAAGAAGTTTGACTTGCAGGAATGGAGAGAAGGATCAAAGCGTGTATGGCATCTGTATTGATATGAAGCCTAGAATGCCTTTTTGTCAGCATGGCATGTAGCAGTACAGCTGAAGCTTAACTATGCTGAAGTGACCATCATGCACATCGTTGGCTTTTGTGCGTCTGCTTAGTTGATCCCTTGGGTCTTTTGAACTCAGGTTCAAAAAATTCGGCGCCTTCTGGAGGATAAAGACAGGAGAGCAAGCCCCAATCTTGGCCTATCAAAAATCAAGACCGGTTCTGTAGAAGAATTCCAGGGGCAAGAGCGCCCTGTCATTATCATATCCACCGTTCGGAGCACCAAGCCTGATTTCATGAAGATTGATATCGAATACAATCTCGGATTCTTGAAGAACCCCAAGGTATGGCAAATACTTCTTACTGTGTAGTTACCTTATTGATTGCAGCTGTTTGATGTACAAATATAGTCTGTTTGTCACCTCTAGTGTAATGCTTGTTTCAGAATTTTCGACTATAGTATGAATTGTTGTCTCAGCTGCATCAGCATGCTATTGCCAAGCTGGTTTGGTCTAGAGGTTAAGGTGCTCGCCCCGACCAAGGTCTGACTGAGGTCGTGAGCTCGAGCCCCAGGGCATATGTGAAGCGCCTGAGTAGAGATTAAGTTCTCGTGGGGTGCTATATAAATGAATTATATATAATATATATATATATATATATATATATATATATATATATATATATATATATATATATATATATATATATATATATATATATATATATATATATATATATATATATATATATATATATATATATATATATTGACGGATGCCATAGCCCGTCGTTAACCTAGGGCCTTATCCAAGGTTAGGAGCTGTCTCCCACAGTGGCTTGTAAAAAATGTAACTAGCTCCTTAGTTCTGTCTCGGCTTGATTATTGTAATTTCCCTTTTGGCTGGGCTGCAAAAGAAAGCTATTATGCCACTGCAGCAGATTATGAATATGGCTGCAAGGCTAGTCTTCAAGTCCCAGCGGTTTGGGCACGTGTCTCCTTTGCTAAAAGAGCTAGGATGGATGCCGGTTGAGCAACGGATAAAGAGCAAAGTTCTTACGCTGACCCACATGGCCCGCCACCCCTTGGCTCCTTAGTACCTAGCTGAACTGCTGCATCAGTTTCAGCCTGTTCGTGCCCTCAGGTCCTGTGTGGACAATAAATTAGCTGTTACATTCCTCTGCTTAAAGACCGTTGGCGACAGAAGCTTAAGCTCTGCAGGTCCTAGACTGTGGAACTTGCTTCAACAATTCTTACACAACGACAACTACTCTCCTACTGGCGACTATGGCTCATCCTTTTCAGCGGTCCTGAGCTGCTACTTCCATGCTACTCACTACCTCAACTGCTCTCCTGACTCTGCTATGCGTCCTACTATTTCTTTGTTGCGTGAGACGAAGTCTGTTGGCTACCGAATTCGTACCAAAAGCCGCTTAGGCCGTGAGTGCGCTATACAAAACTCTCCTGCGTAACACTCACATGATCTTTATGACTTTGTGGAGTGACGGACGGAGATACATTACATTACATGCTCTGGTGAAGCTACTGAGTTAAGGCTCCAGCAGGTAGCTGTTCGGCCTGCTTAGCCATTTGCCGGCCAGAAGCTGGGTCCGCCAAGGAGTACCCTCGATGCACATTCTATGCTGTTGGCAGAGTTACAAGTTCGCGACAGTGGAGCAAGAAACATTCTCAAAATCACTTGTTTGTTAACGTGCCATTGCTTGATATTATTCTTGATTGGCTTGTTTAAGTGCTCTGAAAGATGTTTAGTTCTCTTATGCTGTATGCAAACACTATTATGATTATTATATCCTTGCCATAATATAGAATTCAGACACTCCCCTTACGTGCAGTAGCATAACCAGAGCTTGGAGAAAATGAAGGTTTGCATTCCAGAATTGGAGTTAGGGTCGATTTAGGCAAGGTCGTCTGCCTGACCTCCCCTGTTTCTATCGGTCTGCCCTAGCGACTATTGGAATGTTCTCGTGCCTTTGTTCGGATCTTGCTAGCAGGGCGTTGCAAATTCATTGCTTCTCTCTCTTGCAATACTGCTACGTGACTGGCTTTAATTGATACCACTTTACAATTTAAGCCTATGCTTGTCTTTACTTCTGCATGTCTTATCTCGATGTTTCTTGTGCATCGTAGTTTAGGCATAGTATTGCTTGTCGCAATGTAGTCATAGCACTTATGTAGATTTTATCACAAATCATTCTGATCGGAAGGAAGGTTCATTTTTCGATGGTGCTCTTTCACTGCGACATTTGTTTGTTGTCATTGCGTTTTTACGGTTGTGCATGTGCCAGCACAATTAGCTCTGGTGGGGCTTTGCTTGTGGCGCCATGGCTGTGCCAGTACGCTTGATATACTTATAACATGACTTACCTACGTTAGTGAACTGTGGGAATGACCCATCGCTGACCACATCAGGCTCGATGGGATTCCTATCCAAATGATGCCCAAGGTCCTTGCACTTTTGACTATAGCCAACAAAATGCATCTCAGTCGACAGTAATAGATAATAATAATAATAATAATTCACTTGATAAAGCGCCCTCAGAGAACTTAATCTCTCTCTAGGCGCTTTACATTTGCTGTAAAGTGAAATGCAATTGAATGGTAAGTAAAATCATGCTTGACAAACAAACAAGATGAATAATATGGTTAGGGGTGACATGCACAGGGTCAGCATGGGAATGTAGTTAGTGGCAGCATGCACAGTGTCAGCACACATAAGCACATCAAGGACGAATCACAGGGACCCGCTAAATGCTGTCCTAAATAGGTGTGTTTTTAGGTTCCTTTTAAATGTGGTCAGCTCGGGTGATGTTCTGACGCAGGTCGGGAGGGAGTTCCAGGCTGTGGGAGCATACGAACTAAATGCACAGTCTCCAAAGGATTTAAAGTGTGTACGAGGTATTTCTAGACTGTTTGATTCCGAAAAGCGGGTGGTACGATGCTTGGCCTGATGGGGTAGTATATCTGAAAGATAAGCTGGAGCCATAGAATGAAGGGACCTAAAAGTGAGCGACAAAACCTTGAAGTCAATCCATTGCTTGAATTGTAGCTAGTGCAGGTTGGCGAGAAGTGGAGTTATGTGGCAACTGCGACACTCACGACAGACAAGTCTAGCTGCCGAGTTTTGTACCAGCTGCAATCGCCTGATCGCACATGCTGGTAGGCCAGTAAGCAGTGAGTTGCAGAAGTCGAGACGAGATGTCACGAATGCATGGACCAACTTGGACGTGGTATCTTTATCTAAACAACCCTGAATTTTAGCAATGTTATGAAGCTGAAAATAGGCGGATTTGACTGTGGAGCTGATATGGTCATCTAAGGAGAGGTCGCTTAGGAATATGACACCTAGATTTCGAGCTGATTCAACTGGAGATATGCTGGCAGAGCCGATTTTGAGAGTCAGCCTTTCCAATCTCTGAATCACACTGGGTTTGCCCATAACAAATAAGTTAGTTTTATCATCGTTTAGTTTTAGAAAATTTGCTGCTATCCACGTGCGGATGTCATCAATGCATGCAGCTAGTGAGTTGAGAGAACTTGAGGTGCTCGAAGGCTGGGAGGGATCAAAGCAAAGGTACAACTGAGTGTCATCCGCATAGAAGTGAAAGCCTAGATTGTGCTTGGCAATCACATCAGCAAGAGGCAGAGTATAAACCGTGAAAAGTACCGGACCTAGCACTGAGCCCTGAGGTACTCCATATTTCAGAGGTACTTCAGATGATCTTTGACCATTCACGTCAATACTCTGGGGTCTCCCACTGAGATAAGACCTGAACCACTGCAGAGCAGTGCCAGTGATGCCCAGGCGAGATGAGAGGCGCTCTAGAAGTACTTTGTGATCGATGGTGTCAAAAGCTGCCGAAAGATCAAGCAAAACAAGCAGAGACACTCTACCCATGTCTGCATTCCTAAGTAGGTCGTTGTATACCCTAAGCAATGCTGACTCTGTAGAGTGATTAGCTCTAAAGCCAGACTGGAACTTACTAGCAAGGTGTGAGGTTTCGATATACGAGTTCCGCTGGTCCGCTACGATCCGTGCCAGTGTCTTTGATAGGAATGGTAGAAGGGAGAGATAGCTGGACATCCCACAGCAGAGTGAAGATAGCCCTGTTTTGAAAGAATTATGGACGTAGATTCTGCAGTTTTAGACCTGCTGAGAAAAAATCTTTGGCAGCCGGCATTTGGAGAGACAGAAAGGGACTGCATCATATTGCTATTTCATTTAGCTTCAGTAGTTTGCATTTTTTTTCATGTCAGGTCTTAGCTAACATTGTGTCGTATGTGTTTGTTTCACTCACTCCTAATTTCCATCTCTTTGATTGTGTAGATGTGATGTTGGAAAACTGTATCACAAATCACTCTAAAAATCTTTGCTAAAAGGTCTTGGATGGCTGCCCATTGATACAGAGCAAAGCTCTGACTGACTTCTTTCTTAGCTGACACACAAGGCCCGCCACGGCTTGGCTCCTCCGTACCTAGCTGAACTGCTGCACCAGTTTCAGCCTCCTTTTGCCCTCAGATCCTGTATGAACTATAAATTAGCTGTTCCAGTCCTCCACTTAAAGACCGTTGGCGACAGAAGCTTTAGCTCTGCAGGTACTAGACTGTGGAACTCACTTCCACAATTCTTATCCAATGACAACTACTCTCCTGCTGCCGACTATAGCACATCCTTTCTAGCCTTCCTGAGCTGCTACTTCCATGCCTCTCACTACCTCAACTGCTCTCATGACTCAGCGTTGCTTCCCACTTTCTTCTTTTTTGCTTGACATGATGTCAGTTGGCTATCGAATGCATATGGAAAGCCGCTTAGGCTGTGAGTGCGCTATACAAACTCTCTTGCATAACACCCACATAGTTTTTGTGGCTTTGTGGAGTTACGGTCAGAGGTGCATGTTCTTTTCGTTTCTTGTAAGGTCTAGTACCTTAGCTTTGCAGTTACCATGGTTGTGCATTGAGTGAGCTTCTGCCTTCAATCTATCTTTGACATAGTCCTTGAACAGACTCTGTATTAAACTGTGCTCATACTGATCTCAACTTTCAGTAACTGGCTCTCTGCTCGGCTAGTGACAAGCTAGAGGGAGAGTGTTCTGCATTGTGCCACCGGATGGGTGTGGGGGGCATCATACCCCTAGTCGGCTGCAATGTGAGCCAGCTGAACTTGAGTGCCACTTGCTGCTTCATTGTCTATTCATCGTTATCGTGCTGCTGGCCTATCTGATTCGTCGTGTCTGATTAGTGTGATGTTGTGTGTGAACTTGGCTGAGGCTCGGTGTCTATGAGACAGTTCTCTGCTTCAGTCTGCCACTTCACACTTTGGGATTGGTTTGCTGGACGGTGTGATACTTCTGGACTCGGTGGTTGTTTTGTTGGAAAGTCTGCTTCTTGTGCTAAATAGTCATTCGTGTGCTGAATAAGTTTGTATTGTAAGGCACTGGATGGGTGCAGCTACAACCTCTCCTGCTTAGACATGTTGTTAGTGCAGCTTTGTTGCTTGGTTAATGTTTTTAGAGATTTAATGTTGCTGTGACCAGAGCCAAATCGCTTCTGATCGTCGTTGGCAATCCCGACCTCCTTATTCAGGACGACTCTTGGAGAAGGTAGAACCGTGTGTGCCGCTTCCTCCCTGCCCCATGGATGCAATGGCACACCATGAGTGCAGGCGGCTGATTAAGTTTTTGAGACATCCCAGGCACTGCTTAGTTGCTAATGCTGCATTCACAACTGCCGTATTGAAGCTCATAAACTGTTTGGTGTCCTCCGCTATAGGTTCCTGCAGTACTGCATCTTGCGAGGTGGTGGGAAGCCACCTCACATGTTCACCTCTTTATTTGAAGGTAGGTGTTATTATCCAGTGGATTTGCCAACACTTCACGATCGAGACAGGGTGTTTAGGTCCTGAACCACGCAATCCTTTATTGCCAGCTGCGGTAAAGGTGATAGCTGGTAGCACAATACTGCTGCTATACATAAGAGGCTATTGCATGGACAGACTTTAACTTTATGGCTGGTGTGGCAGAACAAGCCTAATTGAGTTGAAATTTTGTCACTGCTACTTTTGCATCGATTACTTACTTGATTGGGCATTATATACATTGGGTTGAGTGTTAGTGTATCCTAGCAACCTCTTAGACCCACCTGAACCTGTGGGCTCACCTGCCCAATGCATACCCTTTCAGCCTCATACACGTAAATAAATATAACTTCTCTATATGGTGCCCTAGCACAACTTTGTCTCTATCCAGGTGTAATGTAATATAATGTAATGTAATGTATCTCCATCTGTAACTCCACAAAGTAATAAAGAATATGTGGGTGTTACACAGGACAGTTTTGTATAGCGAACTCACAGTCTTAGTGTCTTTCGGTACGCATTCGGTAGCCAACAGACTTCATCTCACGCAACAAAGAGAAAGTGAGAAGCATAGCAGAATCAGGAGAGCAGTTGAGGTAGTGAGAAGCATAGAAGTAGCAGCTCAGGATTGCTGAAAAGGATGAGCCATTGTCGGCAGCAGAAGCGTAGTTGTCATTGCGTAAGAATTGTGGAAGCGAGTTCCACAGTCTAGGAACTGCAAAGCTAAAGCTTCTGTTGTCAACTGTCTTTAAGCGGAGGAATGGGACAGCTAATTTATTGTCAACAGAGGACCTGAGGGCACGATCAGGCTGAAACTGGTGCAGCACTTCAGTTAGGTACGAAGGAGCTAAAGCCATGGTGCGTCTTGTGAGTCAGCTTAAGAACTTTGCTCTGTATCCGTTGATCAACCGACATCCATCCAAGCTCTTTTAGCAAAGGAGGTACGTGGTCAAACCTAGGACTTGAAAAAAAACTAGCCTTGCAGCCATATTCATATCCAGCTGCAGTGGCCTAGTTGCTTTCTTTGGTAGCCCAGCCAAAAGGGGATTACAATAATCAAGCCAAGACAGAACTAATGAGCTAGTTAAATCTTTTGCCAGCCACTGTGGAAGACTGCTCCTAATCTTAGATGGGGATCAGACATGATGGCTAGCTGTAGAAGCAGTCTACTGAATATTGCTTTTAAAATTTAGGTAGGTATCTAAAACGACACCTGAATTTCAAGCAAGTGGTGATGGTCGCTCAACTGCATCACCTTTTAGAAGAGCAAAGCATTTTAATCTAGCCACGTGCAAGGGTATCTTGTGAGCAGCAGCTCGGTTTTGTCGTCATTTAGTTTTAGGAAGTTTTCTGTCATCCAGGATCTAAGGCAAGGCAAGCATTCAGTTTATCAGTGGCTGCAGCAGATTGCGACGGTTTAATGACAAATACAGCTGAATATCGTCAGCGTAAAAGTGATATCTGCGATTCTGTTCTTTTTCCTTTAGACGGAACATCTGTCGATGACATTGATTGCGATGCCGACGATACATATGGTGATGGTGGAGCTGGAGCCAGCCACAACACTGCAGGTAGGTCGCCGTGCCTGTTTGCTTGCATTTATCGTGCAGGCTCGGCAGCTCTGAGAGTCCCAGGGCAGATTCCTTCCCAACACCGGTAGCTCGACAGGCTTGTGGCGCATTTAAGATCAGCTATCGGTTTCTGCTGTGCATTAGTTAGTCTAGTTATTGCTCTCGCTTCCTGCTCACAATGCCTAGGCTTGCTACCTTGGCAGGCACACACGGCAAATGTAGCCACTCGTATAGCCATCGCCAGGTAGCTAGTGGTGGTCGTACCTGCCAGCTTTTCCTCTTGAGGTCCTGCTGGCATTTGCTGATTCGAAAAAGGTATTAGCCTGGTGTGGCACGTGCCACCGTCCTGACGGGCACGAGATGATGCTCCTTTGCTCTCTCTCTCTCTCTCTCTCTCTCTCTCTCTCTCTCTCTCTCTCTCTCTCTCTCTCTCTCTCTCTCTCTCCCCTCTCTCTCTCCCCCCCCCCCCCCCCTCCCCCCCCCCCCCCCCCTCTCTCTCTCTCTCTCTCTCTCTCTCTCTCTCTCTCTCTCTCTCTCTCTCTCTCTCTCTCTCTCTCTCTCTCTTGCTCTCTATCTTCTTCTCCTTCTCTCCTGTCTTCTCTTGCCCTCTTTCTTTCCCCGTAGCTCTCGTTCCCCCACATAGACTTTAGAAAGGAATTATGATTGACTAAGTCTAGCCTAGCTGCCTTTAACAAAAGCAAAGACTTTTCCCGGTAAGAGAAGTGAGGTGATGAATGTGATGCTGATTGACATGATGGATGATCTTACTCAGCAAGTGAGTCCTTTAACCCACTCCTCAAAGCACTGGGTTGTTTTAACGTCACTCCCACTAAATTGAAATCTGTTGATAATATAGCCTTCAGCTGGCACACACCAAAGGTCTTGAACTTGCCTCCGGATGAAGCCTTCACCCCTGTGAACCGTAAGGACCTCAGGGCCAAGGTCATAGGTTTTAGTCTTGTCAAAGGGAGTCCTTATTGCACGCTGGAACTAGGGCTGCAAGTACTCTCTGGTTGCTATCATAAATAAGTCACTAGCCTCAGGTCTTAAACAGGTCATGTCCCAGCACCTTTCAAAAAGGCTGTGGTCAAGCCACTACAATTGCTTTCACTTCTATGCAGATGACTATCTTTTGTAACTGTGATTTGATCCTTCCCAACCTGCCAGCACTCCGAATACTCTCAACTCCCTTGCTGCACTTACTGATGACATCTGCACTTGGATGGCAGCAAATTTCCTACATTAATGACGATAAAACCAGCTTACTAGTTGTGGGCAAACCATGTATGATTCAGAAATTCAAAAAATTAATGCTTAAAAATCAGCTTAGCCAGCATTTCTCCTGTTTCATAAAAATGCACAAGGTCTACTAGGTGTCCTAATCCAGTGATCTTTCATTAGACGATCACATCAGCTCCACAGTCAAGTCTACCTACTTTCAGCTACATAAAATTGCCAAAATTTGGGATTCCTTAGATGGAGATGCTAAATCTAAATTGGTCCATGCATTTGTGACATTCTATCTCGATTTCTGTAACTCACTGCTTGCCAGTCCACTGCTCGTCCAATCAGGTGCCACAGCTGGTATACAATTCTGCAGCTTGGCTTGTCTGTTGTGAGCATTGCAGTTACTGCATCACACGTCTTCTCCTCGACCTTCACTGGCTGCCGGTGTAGCAATGCATCGACTTGAAGGGTCTTCACTCGTCGCTCGCTTGTGGGTCCTTGCATAATTTGGGTGGAAATCGTGCCTTTAAATCATATGCTCCCAGAGCCTGGAATTCACTACCGACTGACGTCACGACATCCTCTTACTTAAGCGACATTTAAAAAGAAGATAAAACGTGTCTATTTATCACAGCATTTGTTGGGTCCGTGTGATGAGTTCTTTGTGCAGTTATTCGTGCTGACACTGTGCAAGCTGGTACTAACTATATTTGCATGCTGACCGTGTGCATGTTACCTCACACTGAGCTGTTTGTCATCGTCCACGATTACACTAACCATTTGACCATGCTTCCTTTACTGCAAATCTTAAGTGCCTAGAAACAGGCTAAGCTCTCTGATGGCGCTATACAAATATATTGTTATATTGTGATAGCCATTTGCTTATTTCTACCTTGGTGGGTATGCAATTCATTCACACCCTTCTTCTTTGTGGCTGCCTTAATATGCTTCGACAACGTGTCACATACGATTTCATCAGTCCAATTATGGAATGCAAGCATCCAGATTGTGCTGAATACAGTGCTATTCGTTCATACCAGAATTTAACTTGTTGGATAATCTCTATAGGCAATACGTCGTTGATAAGAAATGGTATTTGTGTAGCCACTGGGCCTCTAGTACTACCTGACCTCTGCATTTTCCTTCAGAAATACGTCTCTCTAAGGCATACACACACACACACACACACACACACACACACACACACACACACACACACACACACACACACACACACACACACATACATATATATATATATATATATATAATGTGTATAAATGCTTTTTTGTTATATCGATTGATCTATTCGAACAATTGCAATGCTGATTAAACTTTGCAGGTGGTGATGGTGCCAGCATGGTGCACACTGTTAACGACCCCGAGTGGAGAGGTCACCTTTAGAGGTCACCTCTAGTCACTGCAGCTGCAGACGTTGGCAGCTAGCAGTGAGTGAAGACCAGCTGCCCACAGTGTGGGTATCTGCCTTATTGTCGCAGGCCGTTGCTCTTGGTTCTAGTTCATGAATGAACTGTTCATGCGGTTCGTGTTTGCCTATAACGGCTCGATGATATGGCCTCTGGACTCCCGGTTATGCAGGCATAGCAGCCAGCGTTGTCGTTTCCATTGACTTTTTTTGTTTCGTCGTGGCTTCCAATATATATGGAAACTCTAGCTTTGTGATTTCCGTTTTAATGCCCACATTGTACTTTGTACATGCCGTCTTTTATCACGGTATTCTGCATTCCCGGAGCTTGTTGTCAAGGCTTGCACGTCCAAAGTGCTGCAATGGCACTGCGCTAGTGCTGCTGTACGAATCTTGATCTTTGTGATCTTACTAGACTGCCGGATCAGACATTCGTAATAAACTTGTCCTATTTCGATATTGGGTATTAAGCAGAGCATTATCATTTACTCTTTACGAAATAGTCGTGATGTATGAAGCAATATTGATGAAGCAGCAATGACGTACGGACCTTCTAACAGGCCAGCCCTTTCTTTTCTTTGTCGGCCGCTGGCTGCCTAACCCCGATTGCCTGCTTGGTAGTGTTTCCCTCGGCTGCCTAGCACTTACTTGCCGACTGTGTGCCATGTCGAGCCGGGGAATTGTGCAGGGTATGGACACTTTCCCCTGCACGTTCCCCTCCGGACATTTCTCCTTTGGGGTAGGACATTCCACCGTATGTGGCTTAGGGTTTAGTTTTTAGGGTTTAGGGCTGACTGTGCCTCATCCGTCTAAATCCAGCTTGCTGGTATTCCGAGCTTTAATTAGTGCATATTAGGGCGTAACGAGATCTCTTGAGATCGAGTTATTCTCAGTAGACCTCTGAGGCTTAGTGCATATTTGCAAGAACAAGCACCACCGGGTAGTTCGCACCAGCTTTGACTGGTACGAATAACTGCCTGGCAGCTTCGAGCAGGACCGAACGCCTGCTGGACCGAACTGTATAGATCGCAACCGCCGCCGCGGCTCGCTACATTATAAACGTCCTGGGGGAGAATGTCCTACAACGGAATTCGGCCCCCCACCCCCTAGAGTAAAGAGCAGCAACCTAGGCCCGTGCCCATGTCGTGCCAGGCAGGAGCTGTGGCAAGTTGGTATTTGGTAGGGATGTAAGCATGGTTTTTTGTGATGATGAAAACTCGCCGATTGCATGTCAAATAAACAGTATGATTGTATGCCATCACTTTTCATTGCTTTCGGGTCTTGCCCCCTGTATGAAAAATCAGGCTCTGCCCCTGTCAGCATGTATCCTTTGTATCTGCCACGTAAAAACGCACGATTTCCATATACCACGTATGAAGGGCCAATAATAAAGATCTGGCTCTCTTAAGGTGCTATGCAAATGTGTGATCCTAATTAGTATGAATACACTATGGGCTGGAAGATGGGTTTGATGTCTAGCCTATGTAATCCCTTCATCATAGTATCATCATCGAAAGCTTCACAGAGTCGTGGATTGATATAGCATAGCTGTATAAAGCAGAACCTCACATTGTATTACTCTCGTTGATAATTACAGACTCTAAATTTAGCAAGCGACCCTGTTGCTCTGACGTAGCGAATGAAATCAACTCATTAAAATAATTTCATTGCCTCAGAGCCTAAAACAGTATAGATTGGCGTATTAAGAGCCTTATTGTCGACTGAGAAAGGCTTTCAAAGCTTTCATCTTTGCTTGCTCCTGTAGATAAGAATAGTATACGTTGCACAGGCCAAACTCATAGCCTGGGTAGCTATGTACAGGCACTGGACCGCTGCCATGGGATCAGCAGGAATCCGGCGACATGTCCAAGTCCAACGTTATCTCCAATATCGTGGGGGGGGGGGCGTGAACTCACGCTCCTAACCGCTGCAACGCTCGATCACAGCTCTTTTGTAGTGCCATGCTCCTATTTTAACGCACGAGTAGAGACTAAGCCAGCGGTTCTCATCTCACTCGCAAATTGCAGCAGCATCTGAGCCAATTGCTTGGGCGTATTTGTGGGCATGCTTTAGTCTGCGCCTATATATGCACTTTGTGAGCATTGAGAGTAAATATGCCCAGGGCAGAGGCGTGCAACCGTACTCGGCTCAGGTGTAAGGTGCTCATCTTTATAGATCCAACGATGCAGGTTCCAGCCGTGTGGGATCAAGTTATATTAGGGTGCTACATAAATGTAACAAGTATTATATAAAGTTAATAAGTAAGCATACAAACTATCGTTTTTCTTCATTCTCAGCCAATACCGTCCAGTTCGCGATCTCGACAAACGCCCTGATTAGCTCTTCCATAGATCATGCAGCTGCATCTGCTTCGAGCATCTGCACTGTAGCAGCCGAGTCCGCGAGCATTGGCAGGTGAACCCTCCTTCGCCTACAGTGAAAACTAGGCGAAAGCCAGGCTTTATTCCAGCTGGCTGAGAACTACAGTACCAAGTATCCCAACGCAAGTTCGTCAGCGCTCGAATCGTGACGCTCGGTCTCCAGCAGAAATGCACTCGTTCAAACAAGTGCACAGGCCGTTCGCTCGCTCCTACTGCTGTTTTCGCAATCGAGTGGCTATTTCTATTTGAAGAATTTCTTCGAATTTTCGGCAAACCAACCGCATGAGAGCAAAGCCCAAGCCAGCTTGAATTCTGGCTGAAGATTGCAAAGCAAGAACTGTCAGGGTTCCCGGTAGGGCATCCCGAGGGATGGAAAAGCACTTTCGCCACCCTGACGAGCTGCTTGAGCTCAAGCTCCGAAACGCGCCTAGCAGTGCCTGCAGCTGCGAATGCAATGAGTCAGCCACGGCGTTCGCCAGACGCTTGACGCACGCCGAGAAGTTGAACGTCAAAGCCGGACGCAAGCCGGACGCGTCGACGAACGCTCGTCATCGACCATGATGAACTTCGATCTGGGCCGCCGACTTTTAGCTGACGAGCCCTTAGGAAAGAGCTATGATGGGCAGCCACATCTAACGGGCAGCACGATGCTTAATTATACGATCGGATGGATTCTCGAATCACAACTCGGGCCAGCATGCAAGACGACGACCTGACCCCGAAGTCGCCTGCTCCTTGATCAGGTGACTGAAATCTGTCGACCAGTGAATCGTCCAGGCAAGCTACCGCCGGGCATTTGTAGACAGACGCCCAATCAACGAGACACTAAAAGCAATGCAGAAAATCACTATAATAGGGTATATTTTTCTTTAAATCACTGCTTGCTCTTCTACAGGCCTGTGCAATCAGGTGCTCACAGCTGGTGCGCAATTCTGAAGTTAGGCTTGATAATAATAATATTAATAGTAAAATATATTTGTTATAGTGCCCTCAGACAACTCAATCTCTTTCGAGGCACTTCACATTTGCTGCAAAGGGAAACACGAATCGAATGATTAGTGGTAGTATAATAAATAAACTAGAAGAACAACATGGTTAAGGGTGACGTGCACAGGCTCAGCATGCAAGTATGTTTAGTGGCAGCTAGCACCGTGTATGCACAGAAGGGCACATAAAGATCGAATCAAAGGGACCCAGTAAATTCTCTGATAAATCAATGCGTTTTAGTTTCTTTTTCAACTATGATAAGTCAGGAGATATCGTGACGCAAGTCGGAGGTGACTTCTTGGCTTTCGGAGCAGGTGAACTGAAGGCTCGGTCTCCAAAGAACTTGAGTTTAGGTAGGTGATTCGATGCTTAGCCTGGTGGGAAAGTAGAACTGATAGATAGGCTGAAGCCACAGAATTAAGGGACTTAAAAGTGGCTGATCAAACGTCGAAATATATTTGTCGCTTGACTGGGACCCAGTGCAGGTCGGCGAAAAGGGTGTGATATGGCAACTGTGATGCTCACGACAGACATGCCGAGCTGCAAAGTTTTGCACCGGCTGTAAGCGCCTGATTGGACATGCCGCTAGAGCTGCAAACAAAAAGTTGCAGAAGTTAACACCGGATGTCGAAAAATGGATGGACTAATTTAGATGTATTATCCATGCCTTAACAAGCCAATTTTTAGCCATGTTATGTAGCTGAAAGTAGGCCGACTTGACTGTCACCCTGATGTGGTCGTCTAATGAAAGGTTACGTTGGAACAGGACACCTAGATTTTGTAGAGATTCAACGGGAGATATGCTGACTCAGCCAATTTTTAGCGTAAGCCTCCCTATTACTGAATCACACTTGATTTACCCGTGACTAGTAATTTGGTTTTCTCATCATTTGATTTAAAAAAATCTTCAGCCATCCACGTGCGGATGTCATCAATACATGCAGCTAGAGAGTTGAGAGAATACGGCCCGTTTGAGGGCTGGAAGGAATCAAAGCTAAGGTACAACTGAGTGTCGCCGGCATAGAAGAGAAAGCCTAGATTGTGCTTGGCAATCACATCGACAAGAGGAAGAGTACAAAGCAATTGGCTCTTCCAGCATATCTCCTGTCGAATTAGCTCGAAATCTAGGTGTCATGTTCAAAAGCGACCTCTCGTTAGACGACCATATCAGCTCCACAGTCAAATCTGCCTATTTTCAGCTTCATAACATTGCTAAAATTCGGGCTTGTTTAGATACGAATACCACGTCTAAGTTGGTCCATGCATTCGTGACATCTCGTCTCGACTTCTCTAACTTACTACTTACTGGCCTACCGGCACGTGCGATCAGGCGATTGCAGCTGGTGCAAAACTCTGCAGCTAGGCTTGTCTGTCGTGAGCGTCGCAGTTGCCACATTACTCCACTTCTCGCCGACCTGCACTGGCTACCAGTCAAGCAACGGATTGACTTCAAGGTTTGCCGCTCACTTTTAGGTCACTTCGTTCTATGGCTCCAGCCTATCTCTCAGATCTACTCCACCACCCGGCCACGAATCGTACCGCCGCTTTTCGGCGGCCAACAATTTACCAATACCTCGTACAAACCTCAAATCCTTTGGAGACCGTGCATTTAGTACGTATGCTCCCAAAGCCTGGAACTACCTCCCGACCTGCGTCAGAACATCCCCTGACCTGACCACATTTAAATGGAACTTAAAACACACACCTATTTAGGACAGCGTTTAGAGGGTCCCTGTGATTCGTCCTTGATGTGCTTATGCGTGCTGACACTGTGCATGCTGCCACTAACCACATTTGCATGCCGACCCTGTGCATGTTATTCCTAACCTTGTTATTCATTTTGTTTGTTTATCAAGCATGATATTATTCACCATTCAATTGCATTTCCCTTTGCAGCAAATGTAAAGCGCCTAGAAAGAGATTAAGTTCTCTGAGGGAGCTTTATCAAGTACATTATTATTAAAGCGTGAAAAGAACAAGACCTAGCACGGAGCCCTGAGGTACCCCATATTTCATCGATTCCTCGCATGATTTTTGTCCATTCATATCAATACTCTGGAGTCTTCCATTGAGATAGGACATGAGCCGTTGCAATGGGGTGCCAGTGATGCTCAGGCGAGATGAGAGTTGCTCTGGAAAGAGTAGGTAATCGATAGAATCAAAAGCTGCCTAAAGATCAGGCAAAACAAGCAAAGAAACATTGCTTATGTCTGCACTCCTAAGTAGGGCGTTGTACACTAGAAGCATTGCTGCCTCTGTGGAGTGTTTAGCCTTAAAACCAGATTGTAACTAACAATCAAGGTTTAAAGTTTCATTTTGTAAATTCAGCGGATTTGCCCGGTCTCGTTCTAGTGTCTGATAGGAAGGGTAGAAGGGAGGCTGGCTAAAAGTTGCTTAAGTTTTGTCTGTCTAATAATAATAATAATGCACTTGATAAAAAATGCCATCAGAGAACACAATCTCTCTCTAGGCGCTTTACATTTGCTGCAAAGGGAAATGCAATTGAATGGCGAGTGATATCACGCTTGATAAACAAACAAAATGAGTAGCATGGTTAGGGATGACATGCATAGGGTCAGCATGCAAATGTGGTTAGTGGCAGCATGCACAGTGTCAGCACGCATAAGCACATGAAGAACGAATCACAAGGACCCACTAAATGCTGTCCTAAATAGGTATGTTTTTAAGTTTCTTTTAAATGTGGTCAGGTCTGGGGATGTTCTGATGCAGGTCGGGAGGTAGTTTCAGGCTTTGGGAGCATACGAACTAAATGAATGGTCTCCAATGGATTTAAGGTTTGTACGAGGTATTTCTAGACTGTTGGATTCAGAAAAGCGGGTGGTACGATGCTTGGCCTGATGGGGAAGTATGTCAGAGAGATAGGCTGGAGCCATAGAATGAAGAGACCTAAAAGTGAGCGACAAAACCTTGAAGTCAATCCGTTGCTTGACTGGTAACCAGTGCAGGTCGGCGAGAAGTGGAGTAATGTGGCAACTGCGAAGCTCACGACAGACAAGCCTAGCTGCGGAGTTTTGCACCAGCTGCAATCGCCCGATCGCACGTGCTGGTAGGCCAGTAAGCAGTGAGTTGCAGAAGTCGAGACGAGATGTCACGAATGCATGGACCAACTTGGACGTGGTATCCTTATCTAAACAAGCCTGAATTTTAGCAATATTATGAATCTGAAAATAGGCGGATGAAAAGCTCCGCCCGTCCGATTTCTCGCTCAACTTGTTTGTCTTTTATTGCAAAAAGAGTTTGGATTAAGAGCACCAAGCTTATTGACCTGTGTGACAATCGTACACGACTGGGAAGAACAACTGAAGTGCAATTGCTGCCCCCAAGTGATAGACGGAGTGCGACGTTCTGAACGACCAGCGAACTTCCGGACAATCTTGCGGCTCGCTGTGCAGTCTCTATTGACGAGCCGAGCTAATCGATTCACCGTAAGTGCGATTCAGTGCTCAAGCAGCACAACTCAGCCTGATTAAGTAGATGAAGATAGATGGAGATTATTTTCAAGCTTTTTATTTATATTTACAATACGTTTCTTATTCAAAATGAAAATAAAATGCAATACTTCTCTTTGGGAAGTGAATCAAAGCGCGTACTCACTCTATATGAAATCATCAACGCCTATAATAATCTAGATTCGTTAGTTAGCTAGTAATTCCCTTGTAATTATGTGACGCCTACACTTCATTTATACTTGAAAATACCAGTTACAAAACGCTTACAAGATTACACAATGGTGCATTAGAATTACGTGACCATCGGGAAACGGGCGTTGAGACGTTAATTACTCTGCTAATTAAGTGAATGATATTCCTATTCCAATAGAATGCAAGGAAACGAAGAAATTGTAATACATTTTGTGCGAGTTCAGCTAAACGTTACGCGACGCTCCGGAAATGGTTATTTACGCGTTAATTAATTAGCAGATTGATTGCATGATATTTGCATGGCTGTATAATGCAAAGAAAATAAATTTCACAAATTGTATGTACTATCAGTTAAAACAATTCCTCATCTTTTAACGACAGCAACGGCTTCATTTCGTCCGATGTTTCTACTGACCCTTGTTGCTTGTGCGCCGGCGACTTTACTGTGATAATGGGAACAAGTCGTTCAGCTTTTTCTGTGTGCTTTCCTTATCATTTTGATGGCTGCGCGATAAAATTTAGTCCTAAAACCAGGAATAAATCTGTAAAATCCTCTTGTTTTTATTTGAGATACACCGTATCATAAAATGATATGACAGTTGGAGGATACAGATCAGATATATACAAAAAATCTTGGTATTAAAGACAAATTGAACCATTAGGTTTAATTAAGTCTGCTGCAATGTTTTTTTAAATAATATTATCATACCTAAGTTGCTCATATCTGTTAATAAAATAACATATTAAAATTTATGTCCTTTGGTATTAATTGTAGTTTCAGAATTGCCTGTGCTTTATCAGCAAGGAAATGCCTATTATCACGGACAATCTCTGTATTTGCGACCGGGATTGTGATTTAATTAAAATTACGCCTCTTCCGATAAAAATAGTCAAAGTCACGTCCCGTGGTAGACGTTTATTTAAAAAAAAACCAGCAAAGCCAGCGAAATTAACAGATAAGTACTATACAGACAAGAGAAAATGGCGGCTCAACGTTCCTTATGAATATTGGAGATCAGCATGGCGCACATACAAGTTCAGGGACTTGCTGCATTCTGTTTCAGTGCAGTTAGCTATAAAAGCCTGAGCAAGCTGCTGATAGTTTTCAGCCGTATGATGGCCAAAAAGCTGTGGACGGACGTCTACAAAATAAACTGCAACGAGACGATCTCTTTATTGCGTTCGGCTTCTGCGTGATATTGAGATCTCTCTCAGTGATCTTCTTTGTCTGTCGTACTACGAAGATAGCAGTTTTGACCTTTACCTTCGATAGCTGTCCGCTAAAGCTTCGAGACACGCCAGAGCTTCTTGGCAGCTGCCGAGTTATCTCCCAGAGCCATGTAAAGGTGATCAATGAAGCCCTGCAGCATGGGCAGTTGTGGCATTCATGCATTTAGAGGGTTTGCTAGTGGCTCACGACATGATTTTGCTCTTCCTTTCAGAGAGCTTGATCCACTGTTGTCAGTCCATTTTGTGAAAGAGCACCGTAGTGTTCCTGGTAGGCTGCAAAGAAAAAAAAACAAGAAAATGTCGTGAAACATTATTCGAGACTTGTAAGGAATGCCATAACTTGTAATTCTTTAATTTCGGAACAATTCGAGAAAATACGCATAATTTTGATACTAATGTAGTCCCGTTTGAGAGGCACAGAGTTATAAGCGAGGAACGAGTACTTAAATCAGTTCGGCTTTGAATCAGATTCTGCTATCAATCGGCTTCGGATCAGAAATCGACTTGGTAAAAGTTCAAGGCCTCTTTTCTCACATCATTGAGGTCTGTATTACAATAATAATATTAATAATAATGTACTTGATAAAGCGCCCTCAGAGAACTTAATCTCTTTCTAGGCGTTTTACATTTGCTGCAAAGGTTGGGTACGTATGGCTTAACCTCTTTCGCTGCATCTACAAAATTTGAATCTGGATATGTGCTATCCTCTCCGCGCTTTGACATTTTGTTCTCACCTGAAAATGTCTGACCCCTCTCCGAAGTGAGGGGACGGTGAGCTCAAGGCAGTGCGATACTGGGTGTGGATACATGATGCAAGGCATGCTCTTGCAAGCAAAAACATGGAGCACTCTACCGGGCATAAGTAGTCAAGCACTTGTCTCACAATTCATGAGCTGGCAAGCTTCACAGATCTCCTTTCAACCTTTACAAGCCAATAACGTATTTAAAATATGAAACTATATTTCAAGCAATGCCAATGCTATGCAAGAAACGCCATCAAGAGAGTTGAATTTTTCACGCAAACTTTAAGATTTCTCTCTGTGTTTTTATATCAAATGAGGTAACCAGGGTTTGTCTTGGTGGTCAGCAGGAGTGCCTGGGTATGCTTTTTTGGCATCTCAACAGACGTTAAAGCTGAATACTTGTTCGCCTTTGCCTTAATAAGTTCTCTACATACCAAACACAATTAGTCTTCTGGGTAAAATCAACCCTCTTAATTACTATAAAATATTTTCTATTTTCTTAATTTGGAATAAGCTAAAATCTTTTTTTTAGTGCACCTCTGCTGTAAAACTTCTCTGGCAATGGATACTGCTCTATACTGCTAAATCCGCCTAACCCTTACTAGATATGAGAGTGGCATGATGCTTGCTATACGTGGGAGCACGATGTTCGCACTGCAACTCACAGCAAAATCGAAACATGATTTCCTGACCGCAGTAAACAAATTTACGTAGAGCAGTAGCAATTTAAAATTGATTTTAGGCATGGACTTGTAGGATCACACATTGTGTACCGGGTGAGAAAAATAAATTGTGGTTCTCTATATTCGCTCGCACCCTATAATGCAGAACGTCACTTCAAGGTGATTTCCCTCAACTTTAGATCTCTTCATTCTCTTTAACTAACCCTACTTGCTGATCATACTATGAAGTTGTGTCGACTGTGAAATGGACGAGAATTTAAGAGAAAATGCTGTTCAATGTATTATTTATTTCGCCAACTGCTGATAGAGCGACGAGTTTCCACTTCTACACATTAGTTTAAAACCTTGATATCAGACCTGTGCAAAGTGCCTTTACATACGATTATTTCTCCTGCTTTACTTTGCAAATCTCTTTTTGTAAGCAACTTTTTTGATAGGATTGTGCAGATCACAAGACCAGAAACGCAGCTAGTTGTAACCCCAATAAATTGCGTCAGGCATACTGAAGCGTACCATGCTTCGGATTTAAGCTGCCAACTGCTATACAAACATGCGAGCATTTAATTGGAGAATATAAAATGTCGGAGCAAAAATAAAACAGAAGTAACCAAAGCTTGAAGTAGCATTTACACGCTGTTTATTCGCGGAACGTCCGGCCTTCGCTATGATCTAATCATCAAATTTCGGTAGAATCGATAACGAGCCGAATCGTTAACATATTGACTTAATGCATTATCAAAAATCTGCCAGTGAATGAAGCTATGCAAGAAGCCTGTCGTTGTCTATAATGAACCAACGAGTTTAAGTACTCAATTTAAGGCAGGCAGTAGAGTTGTTCTAAGGCATGGCAAGTACTGAACCTGACAAGCTGAAGTCCCAGTCACTTTAGTCAACCGAGCAGACAGGTGTGCTCCTCCATTCGATATGCGCACCAATCGAGGTCTATTATAGAGCAGATTTAGATTTAATTGAGATAGAACTAGCCATAGCTTAAGGAACTCGCCTGTCTCCAGCAAGGGAAGTTCTAATGACCCGAGAAAAGCCGAGGAGTTTAGGAAATGTATCGAAGGCCACATCGTCGCTGCGACGGTCGGCCAAATGAAGGTGCGGGCTACAATGACAGCTGCAATCGCTGCCACAAAGAAGACGTCTGAAATCAAAGGCAGGCGTTTATTTTAGCGCTTAAAGAGCTGATAACGTGGAACATTGCACCTGCCACAGTTGGCTGTCTTAGGAATGCTTCGTTATTGCTGACGAGGATGGCCTTAATTTAAGAAAGAAGCAGTGAACCGTCGCATGCCTAGACGCGGTGATTATAACTACTAAAGTATACTTAAAAGTTCCCAAATTATTACTTGTGCTTTCCAGTTAGGTCATTATCCACGATTAGGCAGTACCAAAGCCTATGTCACGTGCCAGGCCGCCAGTAGCAACCAAGAGTTTGAGCGATACGTGAGTCAGGCCCTCGGCTTAGCCAGAGTCAGGAGTTAAGTGGTGCTCTCAAATTCATGCAGTACAGCGCACTCAAAGCTCATGCTGCTATACGGTAGACATCAGACTTTACCGTTAACCCTCCTTGGCTGTCAAATAGACATTCTGTTTACTAAATGTACGGATTTTTTTATCTTAAGGCACGGGCACTTTACATCTCCGTCAACTTCCGCTTCCGCTATCGAGCACGTGTCGAGGCAGCAGCGTTATCGGTACTGATCGCGCGCTTCAGCCTGGACTCTCGCTACTCGTGCAGGTCTGCTTCTCGGTTTAATAAGGTAAGCGCAGATGGTGGTACACCCCGCTAGGAACAACTGCTCTCTAAACTGAAGCCATGTCGCGCAGCACATTGTAGCTGCAAATAAATGGACGGCACTTGCGCGCATCGAATACATGCAAAAAGAACTTGCAAAGCTGAAGATACAATGAAAAATGCTAATTGCAACAAGGAAAGTAACTGATAGCTCGCACCCACGCCGGGCACGTGTGGAATCCACAGCTCATTTCTTGACCCGACCGTGCTTGTCCAGTAACACACACCGTGCCGCATAATTGAGAAGTTGACCTTCGGAGACACGCCTGAAAATTCATCTGATCATCGGCGGCGGCTGCCCATAAAATCCTCCGACAGTTGCGGCCTGCCAGCTCTGCCATCAATTTTTTTAAATATTTAACTCAATTATATAGCGCCTTAGCATAACTTAATCTCTATTATGTGCTCCACATATGCCAAGTGCTCCAGCCCATGACCTCAGTCATCAAATACGTTGACCGTCATCTTGGTTTGGGCGAGCGGGGCTTCAAGCGTTCGATGTAACTTCCGTTAAATGTCTAAAGACGCCTGGCAGAAGTCACCCTGCTTTGGTCCAGTGGTTAAAGTACCCGTCATTGAAGATTAAGGTCAAGGTGATTTCATTTCCCTCCCGAGGTCATGGGGTCGAGCCCTGAGGCATATGTAAAACGCCCGGATAGCGGCTAAGCTATCGTATGGCGCTATACAAACGAATTATATATTTTAGTCTCACTAAGTTACCCGACGCTTCTCAAGTCGTGACCGCGTCAGTCTAGTTCCTGCCTATGGAACTGTCATTGCACGAACGCATCAGTGCGCCTTCGCATTGACTGGCTTTGAGAATTAATTGCTACTCCGCGGTTATAACTCGGACTCGATGGCTCATGGATGCTGCACATTTGTGCTGACTGCGTCTGCGTGCACTTATTAAAGTGCCACGAATGGATGGAAACGTCACGATTGCCGCGAAGGCATTTAGTCAACAGCAGTATTCTTTCAAGGTATGACGACCGTCCGCAGAAGTGCCCTCACTTAGCCTCCCGTTGGCTTTTTAAGTGCGATCCGATTACCAGCTGCTGCCGCTGCCGCTTCTCGAGCTCCCGTACTGTTCCTTCGCTGGCATATGACTCTGCCACGTAAGCGCTCCGGCTTCCGCGGAACCGACTGAAATAGCCGTCTCCCTCGGCGCTGTCTGTCTGCCAGCTGGCCAGCCACCTGCCGCTGCACGCCCGTCCGTGCGATTGCAGCATTTGCCTTTATTTTCAGGCTGCCAGTCACGCCGGACCCGCGCTTTCGGAGAGCAGCTCGCGGCTCGACCGACGGGAAGCGTGCGACGACGCGCCTAGAGACAGATTAGAGAGCTAGTGCGCACGCCTCGACGCACCTGCAGCAAGGCGAGAGAGACGCAGGTGCCTGCGAAGTCGGCCTGCCGCGACGCACGTGCAGTCGATTCGTTTTCGTACATTCGTTCTGACGTCGAGCGAATTGGTAGCGGCGAATTACTTATTACGGACGCGCGCGCGCGGAGAGCTGCTGCGAGTGCCGCCGTGGAGTGCTTTGAGAGCAGCCGCTACACGGCGGCGGCGTTCTTTTTTCTATGGAGTAGTGCCGAGCCTCAATGGAAACACGCGGGCACCGGAAAGTCTGTCCCGCTAAGAGGAGGCACCTGCGCAGAAGCCACTTCTTAACCGGCCAGCTAACGCCAGGATGGAGCTGAGAATTTGCCGCACAGTGACGGCGTAGCCAAGATTGCAACCTACAGAGAAACGCTTGTGCTAGAGGCTTTATTATAGGCTGAACATCGTCAAAGTGTCTACTAATTAAAGCGAGAAGTCCGTCGTGCCCCAACGACGGTGCACTTACGTCACGTGGCAAGATGGCGCACGTACGTCAGGCGGCAAGATGATCCAGCGTTAATTTCCGCGACGGAACAACTATGAATGACCGAAGCGTGTTCGCAGGCGGCGAGCTGCTTGTATTTTAATAAAATGCAGCCGATTTAACGACAGGGGCTTGGTATGGAGCCAGAGGGAGAACCCAAATAGGCGTTACCGAGGGGGCGTGGTTGATCTTCCAAATAGCGATTACTCTGCATAGTGGCTCAGGACTCGATATTTCCATCAATACACACCTATATCCCCCTTGAAGGCTCGCCATTCCTTTGGGGTGGCTGCCGAGCTGACGTGCAGAAGCTGCTGAGCAGATTTGCTAGGGTCTTTGGTGGCGAGAGTTCGAGCGTCTTCGAGCGTCTTCGTATTCAAGATTTTAATTCAAAGGGGAGTTTGTGAATTTTTTTCTTTAGATAAGGCCGCAAAGAATGCTGCGGCGAAAAAGTAGGAACGCAGATTTGGGCTATGCGTTTTTTTCAGAAGGTATGTCAATTATTTATTATTAAAGGGACAGCCGTAATTTAAGCGTTAGGAAGAGGCCAAGTCTTCTTGGACGCTTCTAAGCGGGTCTGATTCGCGTCGTGCAATCACTGCCGAGACTTTCGAAAATTTAAAGATTGAAACGGCTAAAGTGAGCTGTGAAATTACAGCTAAAAAAGCAAAGACTTCTCAGACGAGCTAACGAGCTTTCCCCAGCTGACATCGAAAAAAGTTGTTGCATTAACGTAGCCGCTGGAAGTAGAGGCTCGACGATGGTCACCGATGTCACGACTAGGCTCTTTTTACAAAGAGCCTCATTTAAGTGGAAGTCCACTAATGAACCTTATTGAGAAACTTTGAAAAAGAACTAATGATATGGCGAGGTTTCCGTCTGTATGATTACTGTTTAAACTAAGGTGGCCAAACGTTGCATCTTTTTTTCACGATCCTGTTAATCGAAGAGTCTCGCTCTCATTAATGAATGAGACAATGTGTTTCATATTATTGTACATATGCTTTCTTAATTCTGCCAAGATATGTGTACAGCTAAAGTGACAGAGTTTCTTTAGTGCACGTAATTATAAGTCCCAAACATAAGACTGAAAGGTGCCTATCCTTCTGCTTTGTACCGCCGGATGGCTAGCTAAGTAAGTAAATCACCGGTGCAAATTCTTGTGAGTTACACAAACATCCACTGCTTGACGGTCAGGAGCGCTTTCCATCAGGGACGCAGCTGAAACCTACACAATACCAATATCCAATGTCCTCCCTAGTAACACGTTACTAAACGCGGCAGCCTATAGCGTTCCTAGGGAGACATTGTCGCTTAATTACTTGACAATCGTCATTTTGAATGAAGTGGTCTTTGTATAATAATAATAATAATAATAATTCACTTGATAAATCACCCTCAGAGAACTTAATCTCTCTCTAGGCGCTTTACATTTGCTGTAAAGTGAAATGCAATTGAATGGTAAGTAAAATCATGCTTGAAAAACAAACGAAATGAATAATATGGTTAGGGGTGACATGCACAGGGTCAGCATGCAAATGTGGTTAGTGGCAGCATGCACAGTGTCAGCACGCATAAGCACGTGAAGGAAGAATCACAGGAACCCACTAAATGCTGTCCTAAATAGGTGTGTTTTTAAGTTCCTTTTAAATGTGGTCAGGTCAGGGGATGTTCTGACGCAGGTCGGGAAGGAGTTCCAGGCTTTGGGAGCATATGAACTAAATGCACGGTCTCCTAAGGATCTAAGGTTTGTATGAGGTATTTCTAGACTGTTGGATTCCGAAAAGCGGGTGGTACGATGCTTGGCCTGATGGGGGAGTATGTCAGAGAGATAGGCTGGAGCCGCAGAATAAAGGGACCTAAAAGTGAGCGACAAAACCTTGAAGTCAATCCGTTGCTTGACTGGTAGCCAGTGCAGGTCGGCAAGAAGTGGAGTAATGTGGCAACTGCGACGCTCACGACAGACAAGCCTAGCTGCAGAGTTTTGCACCAGCTGCAATCGCCTGATCGCACATGCTGGTAGGCCAGTAAGCAGTGAGTTGCAGAAGTCGAGACGAGATGTCACGAATGCATGGACCAACTTAGACGTGGTATCCTTATCTACACAAGCCCGAATTTTAGCAATATTATGAAGCTGAAAATAGGCAGATCTGACCGTGGAGCTGATATGGTCGTCTAACGAGAGGTCGCTTTGGAATATGACACCTAGATTTCGAGCTGATTCGACAGGAGATATGCTGGCAGAGCCAATTTTGAGATACAGCCTTTCCAATCTCTGAATCACACTGGGTTTGCCCATAACTAGTAAGTTGGTTTTGTCATCGTTTAGTTTTAGAAAATTTGCTGCCATCCATGTGCGGATGTCATCAGTGCATGCAGCAAGTAAGTTTAAAGAATTTGAGGTGCTCGAAGGCTGGGAGGGATCAACGTATGTCTCCTTTGCTTAAAACGCGAGGATTGCTGCCGATTAACTAACGGATACAGAGCATAATTTTTACGCTGACTCGCAAGGTCAGCCACGGCTTTTCCCTTTCATACCTATCTGGGCTGCTCCACCGGTTTCAGCCTCCTCTTGCCCTCAGGTTTTGCATGCAAAATAAACTAAATGTTCCATTCCTCGACATGCAAAGTTGACATGTCAATTTTTTTAAATTTTATCAGATATGAGTACCGTTGCAACCGAAAGTCCTGCATCTTTTAAGAGCGTTGGCATACTTTTACAGTTTCGGCTGTAAAATCTGTTTAGTTTGTCCCAAAAAGCCATTTTTTAAACCAGGAAAAAAGTGACCTTAACTTGTACAGGTCATCACAAGGTCGACATGACAACTAAATTGTCGCTAAGCTGCTAGTTGAACATATTGAAAATAATGGAATGTCAGAAACATTTCAATCAAGTTTCAAGAGACAGCACTCTACCGAAACTGCTCTCCTCCGTGTTAACAATGACATTCTACGTGGTAACGACGACGGGAATGTCACTGCCCTAGCTCTGCTAGATCTGTCTGCTGCCTTCGACACCATTGATCACGAAGTTCTGCTTGAACGACTGAGAACAACGATAGGTCTGGCAGATGAAGCACTGGCATGGTTTAAATCATACTTGTCTGATCGTGTTCAATCCGTGTCGTGTGGGGGTCAGGTCTCTGACATGAGAATAATAACAATAATAATAATATTGCACTTGATAAAGCGCCCTCAGAGAACTTAATCTCTTTCTAGGCGCTTTACATTTGCTGCAAAGTGATACGCAATAGAATAGTAAGTAAAATCATGCTTGAAAAACAAACAAAATGAATAACATGGTTAGGGGTTACATGCACTGGGTCAGCATGCAAATGTGGTTAGTGGCAGCATGAACAGTGTCAGCACGCATAAGCACATCGAGGACGAATCACAAGGACCCACTAAATGCTGTCCTAAATAGGTATGTTTTTAAGTTTCTTTTAAATGTGGTCAGGTCAGGGGATGTTCTGATGCAGGTCGGAAGGGAGTTCCAGGCTGTGGGAGCATACGAGCTAAATGCACGGTCTCCAAAGGATTTAAGGTTTGAGAAGGATCACTTGTGGAGTCCCTCAAGGGTCTGTACTTGGTCCCTTGCTGTTCTCCATTTATACGCAACCTCTGGGAAAAGTGATTAAGGCCCATGGAATAGGATATCACGTCTAAGCTGACGATACTTAGTTGTATTTGTCATTTAAACCGTCGGAATCTGCTGCAGCAACTGAGAAACTGAATGCTTGCCTTGCCGATATTCGATCCTGGATGTCGGAAAACTTCCTGAAGTTAAATGACGATAAAACCGAACTGCTTCTAATAGGACACCCTAAGCGTGTGGCTGGATTAAAAGGCTTTGCTGTTCTAATAGGTGATGCTATTGTGCAACCTTCACCACGTGCTCGTAATCTAGGTGTGTCGTGTTCGACAGCTGCCTCAATTTCAAAAGCTTCATTCAGAGGCCTGCTTCTACAGCTAGCCATCACGTCTGATACCTATCCAAGATTAGGAGCTGTCTCCCACAGTGGCTTGTAACAAATTTAACTAGCTCCTTAGTTCTGTCTCGGCTTGATTATTGTAATTCCCTTTTGGCTGGGCTACCAAAGAAAGCTAATATGCCACTACAGCGGACTATGATTATGGCTGCAAGGCTGGTCTTCAAGTCCCAGCCGTTTGAGCACGTGTCTCCTTTGCTGAAAGAGCTAGGATGGTTGCCGGTTGAGCAAAGGATACAGAGCAAAGTTCTTACGCTGACCCACAAGGCCCGCCACGGCTTGGCTCCTTCGTACCTAGCTGAACTGCTGCATCAGTTTCAGCCTGTACGTGCCCTGAGGTCCTGTGTGGACAATGAATTAGCTGTCCCATTCCTCCGCTTAAAGACAGTTGGCGACAGAGGCTTTAGCTCTGCAGGTCCTAGACTGTGGAACTCGCTTCCACAATTCTTACGCAACGACATCTACTCTCCAACTGCCGACTATGGCACATCTTTTTCAGCGGTCCTGAACTGCTACTTCTATGCTACTCACTACCTCAACTGCTCTCCTAACTCTGCTATGCTTCCCACTTTCTCTCTGTTTCGTGAGACGAAGTCTGTTTGCTACCGAATGCGCACCGAAAGCCGCTTAGGCTGTGAGTGTGCTATACAAAGCTCTCCTGCGTAACACCCGCATGGTCTTTTTGACTTTGTCGAGTTACTGACGGAGATACATTACATTATGGTTACATTAGAAGTTAGATAATTTTTTCCCTTGTTTTTTGTGCAAGTTGCACGCCGATTGCTCCATTAGTATTTGAGAAATATCGATAAATGTTCTGCGAGGGATATAAATCCACTAGGGGTGGGGTATAACTCCCAACCCCCCCGAACTGTACGGGACATTCCCCCTTAAAGACCGTTGGCGACAGAAGCTTTTCTTCTCCAGGCCCTAGACTGTGGAACTCACTTACACAATTCTTAGGCAATGAACGACAACTGCTATCCTTCTACCGACTACTGGATATCCTTTCCAGCCGTCCGGAGCTACTACTTCCATTCTACTCACTACCTCAACTGCTCTTCTGACTACCGAAAACCACTTAGGCTGCGAGTGTGCTAAGCACAAATCTTTCGCGTAACACCTAAATAGACTTTGCGGCTTAGCAGATTTACAGATGGAGATGGATTAAAATGCGTTACTTTGAAGCAGGGTAGCTAGATTTTAGGCAAATTTAGCCCAGGATATACCCACAGAGCCGATTTTGAGCTTTAGATTTTCCAATTTGTGAATCGCACTTGGTTTGCCCATACCTAGTAAGATTATCATCATTCAATTTAAAAAAAGTTTTCTTCCATCCGTGTGTAAGCGTCACTAATATATGCAGCAAGGGAGTCGAGAGAATTCGACGTGCTGGAGGTCTGTGAAGGGTCAAAGCGAAGGTACAACTTAATGTAATATGCATAGGAGTGACAGCCTAGATTGTGCGTGGCTATCACATCGACAAGAGGGAGAGTATACAATGCGATATATACACCGTGAATGAATTGTGAACAGAAGCGGGCCAAGGAGCAGAGTCCTGAGGTACCCCATATTTTAGTAGTTCCTCGGATGATTCTTTTACATTCACATTAATGCTCTGGAGAATCCCACTGAGATAGGACATGAACCACTGCAGCACAGTGCCAGTGATGCTCCGGAGAGACGAAAGTCTCTCAAGAAAGACTTGGTGATCAATTGTATCCAAAGCTGCCGAAAGATCGAGCAAAATGAGCAGATATACACTACCTAAGTCTGCATTCCGTAGTAGTTCGTTATACACCGGAAGCAATGCTCACTCTGAGGAGTGATTAGATTAGCTCTGCAACTAGACTGGAACTTACTAGCAAGATTTGAAAAAGGAAAGAATGATCTGCTGCCGCTGACAGATGGCCGTGACTCGCTCATGGATGAGCAAGGTGCTGGGCGGCAGACGACTGGCGAGCGGTGTTCGCGACACGCGGCAACGATGAAGACATTTGCAGCGAAGCGTCGAATCTCAAGCAGTTGTGTCAGCGGTCTCTCAAAGACTCAAAAGCAAGCTTGCAGAACCAGGTGAATTTTTGGGCTCAGGCGATTTCTCAGGTCACTGCTGTGATGTTCGCGAGAGATCGTGCTCTCTTTATGCTATTGTGAACAAGAGAGCTAAACATCGCGAGAAAAGTGCTTGGAAAAAACCGCCGCAGCATCTGTAGAATTGGTGGTATGGGTAATCTGATATTATTGCCTTCCGAGCTGAATTTACCCGCACACGTCATAGTGGCGCTTCCTTGCATATTATAGAGCGGTATCTCTAAAGCGAAAGCGTGTCAGTACAACATTGCAGCTAATAAACGCTCAGCTAAAAGTGGGGTCGGTAGCCATCGTCTCGGGCATTCAACTCAATGATCGGTCGCAGCTGTCGGAGCGCCGGAGTCCTGCTGATCAGTAAAAGATTTTACTCGCCAACTCTGGCTCTTTGTACTTCCAAAAGAGCGAATCGTTGCGAGAGGCGCCGGCCGCCGGCGCTGACGACTGCCCAGACGACGTCAGTCCTCAAAGGTTCTTTGTAATACAGCGAGCTGAGCGCTCACGACGCTGATTCGCCGCCAGTGAGAGACTCCTACCCGCCAGCAATCGGCGCGGGGACGCAGATTGCGACCTACGACTCAGCCCAAGGGGAATAGCAGCCGCCTCGCTCCGCGCGTAGAGCGATGGGGGCCGGGCGCTGAAGCGGGAATTCGCGCACCTGGCGCTCGAACGTCGCCTGACCGAGCGGCCACCTGGCGGCGGCCGGTTGATGAGAGCAATGCCGCTCGGACGCTGGTCTCGCCGCCGCATTCTCGAGCAGCGCGTGCGGCGGGTCGCGTTCGTGAGAAAGGCCGCCAGCTGCAACGACGGCTAGCGCTCTCCAGCCCGCTTCTGATGGGGTTACGACTGCTGCTCATCAGCAGCTCTAATAACTGAAGGTGAAAAGGATGGCCGCCCATACGCGTTAAAGCGCGGCTGACGTTCCAGGGGCGACTCGGCGAAATACCAGCCGCTCCTTCAAAAACCTGACTTCGGTCCGGGTAGCTCACAGCGAAAAGCATGGCGCGATAGAGAGAGAGAGAGAGAGAGACAGAGACAGAGACAGAGAGAGACAGAGACAGAGAGAGAGAGAGACAGAGACAGAGACAGAGAGAGACAGAGACAGAGAGAGACAGACGGACAGACAGACAGACGGACAGACGGACAGACGGACAGACGGACAGACGGACAGACGGACAGACGGACAGACGGACAGACGGACAGACGGACAGACGGACAGACGGACAGACGGACAGACGGACAGACGGACAGACGGACAGAGACAGAGAGAAACAGAGAGAGACAGAGAGAAACAGAGAGAGAGACAAAGAGACAGAGAGACAGAGAGAGAGGCATAGAGACAGAGAGAGAGACAAAGAGAGACAGAGAGAGACAAAGAGACAGAGAGACAGAGTGACAGAGAGAGACAAAGAGAGAGAGACACAGAGAGAGACAAAGAGAGAGAGACAAAGAGAGAAAGAGAGAGATAGATAAGGACAGAGACAGAGAAAGACAGAGGAAGACAGACAGAAACATGAGAGAGAGAGACAGAGAGATACAGAGAGACAGACAGACAGACGGACAGACAAACAGAGAATGACGGCGATCTATCGTCACGCTTTCGCGTGCTAATGCTAGGCGGTGCTGAGATCTACTCTGGCTTTGCTTGTAACATCTTCGACAGAAGTACGCTGCGAATGAACTTCACCAGCGAGGGCAACGGTTGGCCTTGACCAACAGATGAACGCCGCGAATGGCCTTTTGAGTACTGCGTTACGAAAGCGACCGCACTGAAGCCGCCGCAGCCGCTGGCGCGTCTTGCTGAGCTTGCGGCGGCCTGTTTCGAAACAATTTGGCCACCTGCTCGCGGCGAGCCCGAGGCGATCGGTTTCAGCGAGCTCAGTTTCAGTGCACTTGGAGCGATTTCTCGAGCTCTTGACTCTCCCAGCCGACGAGGAATTCGTCGCCGAAGCGCCAGCTCGAAAATCCAGCGCCGACGAGCCTCTAGTGCGACATTAGAGGCGGTACAGGCGAAAGCTAGGCTGCTCTTCCTCTTCTTTCTCAAACGTTAATATTGACAGTCGCAATAGTTACTGTTTAGTATAAAGAGTACTAGCTCGTTTTTCCTCGTGCACGGAGAGAGCCCAGTCTAGCTTTTGGTACTTAACGTGCGCCGGAAAGAATGCACGCTCACAACTCGAGTAGTTTTAGCTTGCATAAGCTGTACATGAAGGAGGATTCACACATAGGGAGCAAATGCTGCGAGGATTACGTAGATTCTTTGCTTCTTTTTAATAACGTCGTCAACTCTGGGGGGAGGAGATATCGTGACGTAAGTCGGAATTTTAGTCCAGGCTTTGGTAACGTGCAGCTGAAGGCACGGCGTCCAGAGGATTTGACGTTTTTGGCGGCACGCACAAACGATCAGAGTCGTGGGAACTAGAGAACACATAGAAAAGTCAGTGGAGAAGTGAAGAAAGAATTTCTCCATCACGTTAACAGGAGCAAGATAATGAAGCGACCTAAAAGCGAGTGACAAAGCCATCAAGTCGATGAACTGATCGAAGGTGAGATACTGCACTTAAATGGCATATTTAGGCAATAGCGACATTCATGACCGACAAGCTCAGCTGCAACGTGTTGCACTTCCTGTAAGCACTTGACCACCGAAACTAGAAATACTTGCAAGTAGTAAGTTAACGGAGACGAGACAGTGTATCCTAAAGTATAGTCTGCCTACCTAGTGGTTGCTTCGGACGCTATTCCGTTTCAGTTGTATCGTGTCCCTCTATATTTCAAAATCCCTTGATTGTACGATACCGCCTTAATGATTCGATCTTCAGCCGTGACTGTGGTTCCGACTTTCTGTTTGTTGATTGAGAGGTAATAATAATAATAACAATAATAATAATGTACTTGGTAAAGTGCCCTCAGAGGACTTAATCTCTTTCTAGGCGCTTTGCTGCAAAGGAAAATGTAATTAAATGGTAAGTAAAATCATACTTGAAAAACAAACAAAATGAATAACATGGTTAGGGGTGACATGCACAGGGTCGGCATGCAAATGTGGTTAGTGGCAGCATGCACAGTGTCAGCACGCATAAGCACGTGAAGGACGAATCACAGGAACCCACTAAATGCTGTCCTAAATAGGTATGTTTTTAAGTTCCTTTTAAATGTGGTCAGGTCAGGGGATGTTCTGACGCAGGTCGGGAGGGAGTTCCAGGCTTTGGGAGCATACGAACTAAATGCACGGTCTCCAAAAGATTTGAGGTTTGTACGAGGTATTTCTAGACTGTTGGATTCCAAAAAGCGGGTGGTACGATGCTTGGCCTGATGGGGGAGTATGTCGGAGAGATAGGCTGGAGCCATAGAATGAAGGGACCTAAAAGTGAGCGACAACACCTTGAAGTCAATCCGTTGCTTGACTGGTAGCCAGTGTAGGTCTGCGAGAAGTGGAGTAACGTGGCAACTGTGACGCTCACGACAGACAAGTCTAGCTGCCGAGTTTTGCACCAGCTGCAATCGCCTGATCGCACATGCTGGTAGGCCAGTAAGCAGTGAGTTGCAGAAGTCGAGACGAGATGTCACGAATGCATGGACCAACTTAGATGTGGTATCTAAACAAGCCCGAATTTTAGCAATAATATGAAGCTAAAAATAGGCAGATTTGACCGTGGAGCTGATATGGTCGTCTAACGAGAGGTCGCTTTGGAATATGACACCTAGATTTCGAGCTGATTCAACAGGAGATATGCTGGCAGAGCCAATTTTGAGCGTCAGAGGTCACGGTACTTTAAATAATTCCCTTCGGTACCCTTCGGTGGACAGAAGGTTGCCATTTCAGGGTGATTATCTCTAAACTATAATACGTTTAAATACGCAAACACGAGCTGCACTTCTGGTAGAGCTTACTAAATGCTCCATTATTGGAATTCATTGTGCAAAGTAAACGAGCGGCAATCGAAGTGTGACGAACGCTTCCGGTGCATCTGTGGCAAATTTCCGCTCTGCCAAACGAACGACACCTTAATAAATCTCATGCGGGCTCGTTGCGTGATCTTTACGATTTTAATGAATTACAAGTTGACATAATAAGAATGATAAGAGTCTTTGTAAAATATAACACCCTGAGAGAACTGAATCTCTCTCGATGAGCTTTACAAATCGCTACGCTAGCTGCGGTATAAGTCTGTCACATCGCATCTGACTAGGTAATGAAGCAGCTAAATAATGGTATGGTATGAGCAAGGGAAGCCTGAATAGTATGGAGCTGAAGCGGTAATTGAGCAACAGGTCACTTGGCTAAAGGGCGCCTAGATTCTGTGCAAAAGCATTTCTAGCCAGCCCATTTTGAGCGTTCCAGGTTCTGACTGACTGAAACGTGGTTTCCAAATAACTGTTAAGTTGGCCTTATTGCTGTGCAGTTAAAGAAGTTTGGTGGCATCTAAGTGTGAACGGAACGCTATAATATGTGAGAAAGATGCACGAGGCAAAGACCAAGCAAATCGGAGTAGGGCATCGTTTAGGCCACGAGCGAATGATGACCACCTGATCAGGCCTCAGATTTCGAGACGCAACGCCGTCGGATGAGGAGCACATACCAACAATTGGTCGATTAGATATTTAATGAATGTACACCCGGAAGGAAGATACTAACGCTTGAAGCGAAAATAAAATTTGAAATGCCTATCCTAAATGGCATAGGTAATCAGTGTTATGGTGAGAAAGCTGTACTTTTTTCTTTTAATCTAAAAGATGATAAGGGCGATTCATTGACCGATATTGCACTTGCACAGGCCTTAGTGGGAGCGAGGTGTGCTTAAATCGGGATACCCGGTATACGGCTTGAGAAGCGAGGGACGATGACTTAATGCGAGAGCATTGAAATGGCTGTTCATGAGGTGCAGGTTTCTAGGTTTCTAGTTTCAAGGTACCTTAGCATTGACTGACGACGTCTTGAATAAAATGGTCGACCTTCTTGAGCCAATTATAGCCACTATGAAGAAAGTCACTGCTTTAACTTTCTAAAGCACTGCTACTGTGCAAAATGAAGGGGTTAGACAGTTATGTCCTTATGCTGGACGCGCAGCTTTAATTCACTGGGAGCCTTAATAACGATCTTACCATCGTTACGAATAATGAGACTGTTGTCAGCTGTTATTACATGAGAATTTTGTTTTGCCATTATGTGCCAAGCAATGATGTGTCAATGAGGTCACGAAACTTTTTAAGCTAGCGAGAAGCATAGTTTTGGAGATGTTCTGTGTGGTGACAATGTTTTTTGCAAATCACTGCTGTTTTACGATGACGGAGCAGGAAACCTGGTCTATTTCGCGAATTCTACGTTTTTACGATGTCTCATCTTCACAATTTTTATCCACTGGAGGACGCTCCTCGTTCTGAAAATCTTAACGTCTTCATGACTGTTTCTGAGATGATGAAATCGCGTGTGCAACTTGATGAATGTCATGTCAAGGTCTTTTTACACACTTAACTCGACCTACTTCGTGCTATTTCGACGATGCTAAGGTTACTTAAGGAAGTGTCGTAGCTGCGGTTGCATTATACTTCTTTTCCTAATACGCATTAAATTGTACTGCTCACCTCTTATAATAATAATAATAATAATAATTCACTTGATAAAGCGCCCTCAGAGAACTTAATCTCTCTCTAGGCGCTTTACATTTGCTGTAAAGTGAAATGCAATTGAATGGTAAGTAAAATCATGCTTGAAAAACAAACGAAATGAATAATATGGTTAGGGGTGACATGCACAGGGTCAGCATGCAAATCGAAATTCTGCCAGTATATGCAGGCTTCTAAGAAACACTGGACAATAGAAATTGTGTATCACACACCAAAAACTATCTAACTGAAATAAGGATAGACAAGACTGGTTTCCGAGACTATGCCAGTAATTAGCATAAGTCGAAGTCGCAATTTCTGGTGTAACGTTGCAGGGAGATCTGCTCCTCCATGTGTTTCGTGTACCAATATCGCTCTAGATTACAATCCCTTCTTTTATCTATTGCAATAGCACTTCAGGTGAAGTTGCTTGGCGCTCTCCAGTCAAATGCAGTGCTAACGACATAAAGGTCTCAAATTTGAATGGTAGCAGACACACATTGTTTGCCAGTTTGTTGCTGCCATGGATATCGGTGATGCAAATGACAGCAAGCAAAGACGGCTTCAAAGAAGGCGCGTAACTATTTCTGGATTGCAATTTATGGTAATCCTTATTAACAAGTCCCGAAGTCAAATGATCATCCACCTTAGTGAGTCTAGTTAGGCTTTTCCTATACGGCCGATGGTGGAGTTCGCAGTGAAAATCCGGCGTATTAGACCAGCCTGGAAACCACCGTTGAGATTTACATCAGTAGCGTTGACAATGTATAGGCTAGGAATTGGTTATGAGATATTCTATTGCCCGCTTGAATACAAGCCGAAGGCGTATCGTTATTACTTAACGGACCTCAAGGAGTTGCCCTCAAGCCGCTACAGTAACAATAATTATTTTATTTAATAGTGTATAATTTATTTAAATATAATAGTAATCTAATAGTGTACTATTAATAGTAATAGTAATACACTTGATAAAGCGCCCTCAGAAAACTCAATCACTTAAAAGTCGCTTTAAATTTGCTTCGAAGGAAACATGATCGAATGGTGACTGGTATCGTGCTTGATAAATAACTCGAATAACGTCATTAAAGGTGACATGCACATGGTCAGCATGCAAGCGTGGTTAGTGGCAGCATGAACAGTGTCAGTATGCATAAGCACATACGTGACGATTCACAGGGATCCATTAAATGCTGTCATACATAGGTGCATTTTTAATTTTTTTTAAATGTGGTCAAGTCAGGGGATGTCGTGACGCAAGTCGGGAGTGAGTTCCAGGCTTTGGGAGCGTTAGAACTAAATGCACGATCTCCAAAAACTTTGAGGTTTGTACGAGGTATAGGTTTCCAAAAAGCGGATGGTACGATACTTGGCCTGGTGGAGGAGTAGATCTGATAGGTAGGCTGGAGCCAAAGAATGATGGGACTTGAAAGCGAGCGACAAAACCTTGAAGTCGATTCGTTCTTTGATTAGTAGTCAGTGAAGTTCGGCGCGATAAGTGCTGTGATGTGGCCTCTGCAACGCTCACAATAGATAAGCCGAGCACCAGAGTTTTGGAGGCAATGCTAGGTATCACAAACGAGTGGGTACTCAGCTCGCAGTTTCCGCCAAACGAGCGGCGTCTAAGCTGATGGCTCCGGCAACCGCGGCAGCTCCGAGTGCCTTTCTTTTGTTAGTGCATAGCCCAAGAATTTAGCAGCAGCACTAACATCTAGGAATGCATTTGATCTATGATGAAGCGATAATTGCTTCGCACAATCATAGCTAACATGCTGGTCCACTTGCAACATGGAGGGAGAAGTAGTCAAGCGAGATGAAGTTATTTGACAGTAAAGATGGAAAAAAGCACAAGTACAAATACGGGAAGCAGTTACATTGGAAGTTCTTCCTGAGAGATATAAAATGCATTATTACATTTAGTAAGTAGGATATCATGGCTAAAGCTTAGGTAGTCTACCTATAATTGCTCCTTTACTTTTGAGTCCCTTATTTGGAGCACTTGCTCCAAAAGCCACAATTATATTTCTACATGGCTAGCACAAGTACATACCAGTTGCACATTTTGCTGGTAAGAACATGCAGCCACATTGCCTTGTACCGTAGAGTCTGAGCAATTTCATCACTTCCTGTGTACAAGTTGAGGCTACTCATGGAACTTGATCGAAACTTGAATATTTTAATTTTTCTATGCGGTGTCTCAGGCATTGCAGTCGAGTCTCTAGGCCAGTAATTTCGTGGATTTGGAATATGAAAGATTTTAATGAGCTAATCCATCTCGATATGGCATCCGTTAACAGTTACATGTACGTGACGGTGCTTGATCAAAATTGTATTCACTCAGCTTTACCAGAAATTGCAGCTGTTTCGTGCGGTCCGGCCTAACATGTGACTTTGTGCACCCAGTCTTAGCTCTAATTGTATATAAGTATGCACAAAGTGGCTTCTCTTTCGGTATCCTTCTATTTAGGAACCCCTAGGCTCACGTGGCTGGCCTTGACCTTAGTAATCTTGGGCTTTTGTTATCTTGCATAAAGGAAACTCCCAGTGCCGCTGTTAAGAATCTCGGTAGACAATTTTTAGTGGTCTAGTCATATTCATAGAAGTTTCAGATGCTAAATATTGTCTTTTTTCAAGTTATGGGAAATTATTCCTCTAAAAAATAAATTTATGATCTAATCACAAGAAGACTCGTGTGTCATCTAAGCAGACGATATCATAAGAAAAGCGACTGCCACCAGCTTTACATCGCGGTTTTGTTTGTTGCATAGGTTAAGCGAAGAAGAGGGACCGGGATAAATAAACTCATCTGCATAAAGTATTGACCCGACTTTCTGTATGCTTTCTGACCGGTCGGCTGTAGCTGAATAAGAGCGCGGTGGCTGTCAGCGGTGCTTTCATCAGTGGGCGAGAAGTAGAGCAGCTTAGCAAATTGAAAACTGGACTTGAGCAATTGGAGCATTGGAATTTATCTCTCTGTGCGGACATATTGCTACCATTAATCAAGGATGGCTCACTAGGTAAGCTGATTTCTTTTCACGACCTCGGTCCCGTAGTCGTGGTTTCGACTCCTGTAGTGGGATTTCCTTTATTTTCACTGCAAAGGTAGTGATAGCAGTAAAGGCTCTTCTGTCGCTATACAAAAGAGGCTGTTAAACCATCAAGCCTGATATTACTCACCATGCAATCGCGTTTCCCTTTGCAGCAAATTTAAAGCGCCTAGAAAGAGATTGGGTTCTCTGAGGGCACTTTATCAAGTACATTATTATTATTATTATTATTATTATTAGTAGTAGTAGTAGTAGTAGTAGTAGTAGCAGTAGCAGTAGCAGTAGCAGTAGCAGTAGCAGTAGCAGTAGCAGTAGCAGTAGCAGTAGCAGTAGCAGTAGCAGTAGCAGTAGCAGTAGCAGTAGCAGTAGCAGTAGCAGTAGCAGTAGCAGTAGCAGTAGCAGTAGCAGTAGCAGTAGCAGTAGCAGTAGCAGTAGCAGTAGCAGTAGCAGTAGCAGTAGCAGTAGCAGTAGCAGTAGCAGTAGCAGTAGCAGTAGCAGTAGCAGTAGCAGTAGCAGTAGCAGTAGCAGTAGCAGTAGCAGTAGTAGTAGTAGTAGTAGTAGTAGTAGTAGTAGTAGTAGTAGTAGTAGTAGTAGTAGTAGTAGTAGTAGTAGTAGTATATTGATGTTCGGTCTCACTCGTACAAATGATTACCTGATGATCAAAATAAAAACAGTATCAGTGCAGTAAAAGAAAATTGTTGCCGCTTAGCAGTGGTTTTCTTTAAACGAATAAAGTGTAAATGCAAGCTCTCACTGGATGCACACCTGGTCGTCTTATTGATCTCTTGTCCTCCGGAGAGCGTCTGGAACTCAAAACTCAAATCGTTTTTCCATACCTCATACAAACCTTAAAGCCGTTGGAGAAAGCACCTTTAGTTGCAATGCTCCCAAAGCCAGGAACTTACTAACGACGCACGTCACAACGTCCCCTGACATTACATTCAAAAAGAAACTTAGCAAGCACCTGTTTATAAATGAATTTGGTCATCAGTCATTTGTTCTATGTGGTTTATTCTGTGTGTGCATGTACCGGATTGCCTGCAGCTTTTTAATGTTACCACCACTCATTTGGTAATGATAGAGCATCTGCCAAGTGCATAGAAATAGATTCAGTTCCTAGAGGGCACTGTACAGTATGCAGTTATTATTGTAGATCTAATCGAGTGTCAAAATGGTCTCGTTTCCCATCCGCTCTCACGTCCCATGAGCGTTCTTTAGTAGATGCAAAGCGCTTTCGGAGCTTTCGCGGAGCGAGCGAAGCTGGGCGTCAGAAATGCTCTCTCGGTTGGCTCCGGACTTAATAGGTCGCTAAAATCGCCATTTTCCCCCAGAGCTCTCGGTGCGAAACTCTCTCGCACAGCGAAGGCACAGCGAAACGCCCACAGCAGCAGACCGTGCTCATCGCGTAGGAATTTTATTATGCTTCAACTCCAAACGCGGGCAGTCAGCGCAGGCGCGGCTCAGGCCGCAGGAAATCGAAGCGTGCTCGCTCGCTCCGCCGAGGCTTCTGGGAAGGCCGCGGCCGCCGCCGTCGCAACGGTCGCCGACGTTTCGTCGTTTTCCAAGCAGACGTCGGACACGATCGGAATCTTTTAAATGCGCGGGTCATCGCTGCGGCAGCTTCGGTCGAGATGTCTCGTTAGAAGGCGTAGCCGGCGGCTCGCGAAGCCTGCCCAGACTGTGCCGGCGGGGTGGGCTTCGCCGTGGCCGCCTCTTGTCGATTGCAGCGGGCCGTCGACTGATTCCGAGCGAGCACTTGTGCCACCTGGCGGCGAGCGAGCAAAGAGTTAGCGAAGTCAGCTGAGGCAGCGGTAGATTAAATCGTTCGGAGGCGGTAGCGGTCTCCGACGATGCGCCGCGCTCGATAGCGCGAGCGGTCGCCAGCGGAAGCTGCTCAGCAGCTGTAGGAATTGGGAAAGTCAGCTTCAGCGTATGCAGCTGCCTCGTGTAACTTTCCGGCGGAAGAGCCTTGTGTGCTATCCCGTCCGCTCACACTGGCGCTGCGAAGGATTGCCCGCTGCAGAGCTTGAACCTTCGACCTAGACTGCCCGCGACAACGTGCGTGCACCTTACCGCGCCTAGGGAATAATAATGATAATAATAATAATGCACTTGATAAATAAATTGATATTGCCCTCAGAGAACTAAATCTCTTTCAAGATGCTTTACATTTGCTGCAAAGGGAAACGCGATTGAATAGTGGGTAATATCATGCTTTATAGGCAAAATGAATAACATGGTTAGGCATGACATGCATGCAAGCGCAGTATGCAAGGGTGGTTAGTGGCAGCATGCACAGTGTCCACACGCATACGCACATGAAAGACGAATCACAGGGCCCACTAAATGCTGTCCTAAATAATGTGCGTTTTTGAGTTCTTTTTAAATGTGGTCAAGTCGAGAGATATTGTGATCCAAGTCGGGAGTGAGTTCCACGCTTTGGGAGCATAAGAACTAAATGCACGACTTGGCAGTTATCAGTCTCGGCACCCACAGGGAAGCATCCCTAGATACTGGATGGAAGCTCATGTGCTTACCTGCCTGAACCGCTCTAGGAATGACAGCTGCGACACGCAACCGTTGCCTACGAAAAACGACGGAATGGTTTGTTCGCAACGCCGGAAACGCCGACGGAGCACCGAGGCGACTCGACGTACGCCTTGGCGCGGCGTAAGCAGCGCTAGCCATATATCGCGGCGAGCAGACCTCGGAGCGAGCGAGCGAGAGCGGGCCGAACGCGCTCGCTCGCGCGCGCGCTCGCTGATGTGGTGCAGGCGGAAGCAGAGTGACGGCGGAAGTGGGCATCCGCTGCCCTAAGACTTCGCGACTAGAAGCTTACCAGTGACTCCCATTCTGCGACGCATTTCCTGTACGTCGGTCAGATCCAGCACGCCGTTGCAGTTCAGATCTCCGGTGCGAAACAGTCGCCGCGCTTCAAGCTCCGTGCTGACGAATTCCGCGTTGAGGGCGAAAGGAACGTAGTCGCTCTCGGCGACCGCACGGTTGCCTGGAAGCGCGCGCCGGAGCTGAGCAGCTGAGCGAGGCGCGAGCGCGCTGGGCGAAAACGCGGCCGCGACGCGGCTGCGCTCCAATCGAGTCAACTGCTCACGATTCGCGCCTGAGCGCAGTTACCGTTCGTATCGAAAAGCGAAAAGATGGCGTGGAATTCAGAGAGCGACAAGCAGCCATCTTTGTTGCTGTCGGCTCGGTTGAAGACGCGCTGGGCGAACGCGACGATCGCCTGAAACGAAGCGTGCACCGCGTCCCGTCCGACCGGCCGACGGCAACGAGCGGCGCATCGCGGCGGCTGCTAGGCAACTCGAACGCGTCGGCGACTCGCTTCGCTTCATACCCGATATAGTGGTTCGTTGTGAGACGCTGCGCTTCTGAAACGAACGAACGCGCGAGCGAGCTCGCGTTAAACGAGCGCAGCGGCGCGATGGCCGCGGCGCAATGGCCGCGACGCTGGTAGAGACACGCAGAGGCTCCTGTAGAGAGAGCGAAACCGAGCGCCAAAGCGCTCCTAGCGATCGTCACCTTCTCATCACTGCCGCCTCCGCCGTGGCGGTGACAAGCGCAAAAAGGCCGACGCTCAGGATGTTGGAGAACATGGTAGCGCTTCGCTGCAAAGATCTCCGCTCGCTGATTCGTCGCACTCAGTTGCGCCGCTTCGAGGAGGGGCTTCGTCGTTGGCAGTGCATCGAGCGGCGGCTTTTATACGCCATCCGTCGCCTCCGCCAGCCCGCTCGCCGCCGTCCTCGCAGCCCTGGGACGGCCGCTTAGAGTTCAACGGGTCGTCGACTGACGCCGACAGGTGCAGCGGCGGGGTAATCCGTGCGTCGGGCTCACGGTGGCGGCGGCGGCGGTCAAGCCGAGGGCAGGCTCATCGTCGGGTTGCCGTCCCCGGACTAGACTGACGCCCTCCCACGTAGACGGAGCTTGGACGAGGATGCCGCCGCCGCCGCCGCCGTGGCTCGGCCGGCAGGCTCGAAGCGCTGCGTCAGAGCGAAAAGTAGTAAGACCGCGCGCGTCGACCGCAAGCTGACCTGGGCGTCACTCGGCGATCGGCGCGAGCGCATCGCGCCGCCTCGAGGGCGGTTATCGTTCGCCTCGATCGTGGATGAGGAGCAATTGGCATTCTGCGCTCTCGCGCTTTATCCTCTGGCCAATGAATAGGATTTGCCGCCTAGCAGCGCGCGACTCGTCCGACGTCGCTTCGTCGAACCTCTTCGTAATCCTGGAGCAATGACGCGACGGTCGTTTGCTTTAAATCCGATTGCCACCGACGAGCTGTGGCGATGACCAATCGAGCGTCCCATCATGGAGCACAGAGCAGAGTGAGAATGAGTGATAGTGAGCAGCTGCACTCATGCGCAGCTATAGTGCTGGTCTTCAAGTCCAGCGGTTTGAGGACGTGTCTCCTTAGCTGAAAGAGCTAGGATGGTTGCCGGTTGAGCAAAGGATACAGAGCAAAGTTCTTACGCCGACCCACATGGCCCGCCACGGCATGGCTCCTTCATACCTAGCTGAACTGCTGCATCAGTTTTAGCCTGTTTGTGCCCTCAGGTCCTGTGTTGACAATAAATTAGCTGTCCCATTCCTCCGCTTAAAGACAGTTGGCGATAGAAGCTTTAGCTCTGCAGGTCCTAGACTGTGGAACTCGCTTCCACAATTCTTACGCAACGACATCTACTCTCCAACTGCCGACTATGGCACATCTTTTTCAGCGGTCCTGAACTGCTACTTCTATGCTACTCACTACCTCAACTGCTCTCCTAACTCTGCTATGCTTCCCACTTTCTCTTTGTTGCGTGAGACGAAGTCTGTTGGCTACCGAATGCGTACCGAAAGCCGCTTAGGCTGTGAGTGTGCTATGCAAAACTGTCCTGCGTAACACCCACATGGTCTTTATGACTTTGTGGAGTTACAGACGGAGATACATTACATTACATTGGCTGCGCTCATGTGCAGCTAGAGTGCAGCTCGTGGTGGCGCCGCAGCTCCGGAGAATGCAGGCGCTGCGTAAGTGGAGCGCTTCGTGCACACTGAGCGCAAGTCGCAAACAAGAACAAAACAGCACGAACAAAAGCTCGCTCGTTGTCTATGCGAATGAATCTGACGCTGCAGCTGATTGTGCAAGGCATTCGAGCAACTGCAACCTAGCAGACGCTTGTCACCGACCAAGCGAGATCGAACGCGCCGCTCCGCGCGTTTCCGGTTAAATTTCGCGTCAGGACTAAAGCGCGGCTCCACGTATCGGTGGCCCGAAGTGGCATTTTTGCAGCGCGGCCAAGGACGAAACGCGAGCGCTACGCTACGGTAGGGAGCCAGCGTCGCAGCCGGCAGATGGTAACGAGACTGCGTCGCTCTTGCCTCGGCTCGGACTGTCACCATCCACCGCGCGAAGAAGCGCTCGCTCGCTTGGCCGCAACGATCTCGCGCACGAGCGTGCGCGCGACAGGGTTCAACGAATGCTCAAGAAAGAAGATTGGCATCGGGAGTGCAGCTGGCTTCAGTAAAGACACAAACGTTCGAGTTCACTGTGGCAGTCGACTGTGGCCCGTGGCCCGACCGTGGCCCGTCGACCGTCGCCCGTCGACCGTCGCCCGTCCGCCAAACGTCCGGCTGCATTTCGCTCGTTGCTCGCGGTGAAATGCGCCCAAGTGCGACGTTCCGTCGGCTTCCGAGTGCGGACTTTTCTCTCGCCCAGCGACGGCCCGGCGACGCGCGCGCGTCGCATGACTGTCCGACGCTGCGGACGTCTGTCCGACGCCATCGGCGGGCGACGACGCGTGCGCCCCGCCGCCGTCCGATGCCACGGCTCTTCTAAGTGAGCTCTCGCGAAACTCTCCTCGAACGCCAGCGCGCAGCCTCGGTTTGTAGCGATATGGCACCGCGCGCTGCTGCCTACTCTCTATAGCGGCAGCAGCCGCTGCCGGGGTTCGCGACGTGCGGTGCCTGCGCGTCCGCAGCAAGATGTCGACGCGCGCGCCAGTGAGCGCGTCGTCGAGGAGCGCCGAGCGTCCCGCGCCGCTGCGGCACCGACGACCGGGTCGACGATCGTTTCAGATACGATTCGTTGCCGACAATCGAACTTGCCTAGGGCCGCGCCACCCGCAATTCCCCGCAAGCCGTTCCAGCGATCGGCATCGCACGGCGAGCGCTCGGTCAGCGCTGGCATGAGCGCTCGCGGACACCCGCTCGGCATCTCGTGCAGGACGTCGCGCCAGGATCGTGCGATCGCCGCTGCATTCCTCCGCGACCCTTCGCCAGCAGCGCAGGCGCATCGCAGTTGGCGTGACTCTCGCGATTGGCGTGCGTTGGTCTGTCTCGGCGAGCGGAGCTGGGATGGAGAGCGCGAACGCCGCGAGCGAGGCTACCGCCGCAGAGTGGCGCTGCAGTAGCGAGCCCGGCGCTCAGGGGTTCGCGAAGAGCGCGCGACGCTCGACCGGGGGCAGATGGGAAAGCAGTCGGCTGCGACGGTTCGCCGATTATCTCAATTACCGCTTTTGTCGTCGGAATGTCTAAGGGCCAGACCGAAGGCGAGGCGCGTCGAACGGTGGAGCTTCATTTGCAAAGAGGTTAACCAAAGTGTTGGCGGCGTGCGCGCGCGGGGGCTGGCTCCCGCTCACGGCGGACCTTCGTTAGCAGCAACGTGCCACGAGCCGGCGACATACTGCCGCGGCGAATCCGTGCGTTCACCATCCCGTAGCATGAACCCCGCGGCTGCATTTAAGCTCATGCAGAAGCGTACAAAGGCGTACGAAGCGGCGACAGTGGCTACAAGGGGACGCGAGCGGGTGCGTATTTGGCTCGGGTTCAAGGTCGACCGCGACAGCCTCTGTCGCTCGGCCTGCAGCTGGCTAATTATCGACCAGCATCCGCTAGCTGTTGCGCTCTGCGTGATGTGCACGCCTTCGCTCGCTATTTGCGACGCTCGCTCGTAGCGAGCGGTCCGGAAAGACTCGTGGCAGCGCCGCGGCGCCCCTGCGAGTGACGCGCCACGGCCAAACGCCGGTGCGGAATTATACCCGCTCTCAGCGCCCAGATGGGGCCTGCTTCATCGCGCCAAGCAGCGACCGTCGGGAGCTGCAATCTGGGAGTTGCCACTTCATGCGACGGATGAAGTAGCTCCGACGACCGTCATAATACACCGGGGACCGTTGCAAAGCTGCTACCGGTCGCGAAAACGCGGTGCCGAGTGGCGCGGAGCGATGTAGTAGCGCTTCGCCAGGCACCTGCTTCACCTAGCGACTCTCCCAAAGGCTAATAATGGCAGGTACATTAGCAAGAGAACGCACCGTCCTAAATTTATAGCAGCCGCTAGCGTCTGCGCGATTAGGCAAGGTGAGCGAATAGCTGTTAGCGCCAGCCGAAGTGAGGTGAGCACACGGTGCCGCATAAGGATACCGCATCGGACGCGGCCGGTTAGTTTGCCCCCTTAGACCGTAAGGCACATGCTCGCCCGTCATTTTCGCTGAAAGAAACGATACGCGCTAGCAAATTTTTTATCTAAATAGTCCCACCCTTTCGTCTCATTTCAGACTGCAACCTTTCGTACGTTAAATCGAAGAAGTAGCATCGAGCTACTCGGTGTAATGGTGGGCAGCCAGAACATCTTGACCGCTGCGCAGCAATGCGGTGGCTGTTGGCATACCCTGATATTCTAGTGTTTAGCCATGCAAGACTAATTGCGTATACGCGTACAGTAAGCCCCGAACCTAGAGCGGTTTGAATAAGGGAAATTTGGGGATACGTACTCGGCCAAGGTCACGCAAAAGAAAGGGAAAATTAAAATGAATCCAAGCAAACTTTCAAAATCAGCGACTGTCAGTGCATTCGACACAGCCGCAAAGAGTAGCGAGGTAGACTCCCACTTACCACTCTCGATTTAAGAAAATGTAACCTACCAAAGATTTTCCGGTCCCTGTCTATTTTGTACGTCGGGGCTAACTTTTTTTGTAAGCTAGCATATAGCATAGATCTATAATGAGTGAAAGAGTTTGAGAAAGAAAGCCAGACCTAAATAATTGTAGAGAAACTTTAAAGGAGAGAGAATTGGCAGAGATCAAGTGAAGAGACGGAGGCAGAAACATAAATAGATGGATAGATAGAGAGAGAGAGAGAGAGAGAGAGAGAGAGAGAGAGAGAGAGAGAGAGAGAGAGAGAGAGAGAGAGAGAGAGAGAGAGAGAAAGAGTGAGAGAGAGAGAGATAGAGAGAGTGAGAGAAAGAGCTAGGCGCAGATGGTTTTCCTCAGCTCTAGCAGAAATATTCTGACAGGCATTAGTGTCGCCATCAAGTGGCGGACAGCTTACGGCTGCATACCTGCACCTGTGTTTCGTATTGCGTGCAGCCATACTAGCAGCCGTTCGGGCATCGGCTGGAATTCAAATCGTCGCCAAAAGGTTGATGTCGGAAAATCGTGTTGTGCCGATCAGACGATGCCGTCCCATCGCGAGACCGTCTGGAGCCGTCCAGGCTTTAACTCTCTAACTCGAGGGAAAGGGAAGAGAATCGCTATCCACGCAGCATCTGCAACTCGCGATGATGTAAGCTCTCGTACGAGAAGCCTCACTCACTGGCCCTCCGGCATTTCTGTCGAGCTGGTAGAAGCGAACGACATGCATTCCGGCGTCACCGTCCGTCCCCTGGTGACGTAGCGGTACCGGTAACCAGCCGTCGCTAGTAGCACCTGTTGGACTGGCTTATTCCGGTCTAGGCGGACCCAAAGCAATGCTGAGCCCCATGGCGCTTGCATTTTGCTCTTGGCATCAATAATGGCCCCTAGGCGCTAGCTTTGCATCTTCACCATTTAATGTTCCAATGACCAAGCGAACAGCCGTCAAGTACGTCGGGATATTACAATTCAAACAAAGTCTCGGCTGCGGAGCCCTGCGACTTCAAAGCCCGTGACTTAATAGCCAGTGCGCAAGTGCGATCGCCACACAGCAGCGAGCAGACAGCGCGAGAGCAGCTGTCTCCGCTTCCTCGCCGCTTCAGTCGCGCCAGCCGAGCTGTCCGTCAGCGCCAGTCCCGGGAACGAGATCAATCAAGACCACGTTATCCACACGGCGCTATCTTGTAACGGCTACGATTTTTGCGTACCGGCATTTGGGTCAGCGTGGGTCAAGCAAAAATGCTTAGCATGGCAATATCTTAGTTTTTATAGCTGCATCGACGAGCGCTCAAACTTGAGTGCGACTCAATCATTGTCAGGGAAGCAAGCATTGCTAGGTGGCGCGTCCCTCGCTTCGCTTCCGCAAGGGAACCCTTGCGGCTGATACGGCGGGCTCCTTGACCTCAGGCACTTACATTAAACAGCTAACGATTATCGTAATATCATTAATAATAGTTTATTTAGGTCATTCGTTTAGCAGCCAAAATAATTACCACTATACACGTATTTGCAGGTGAATACCGTGATGGCACACTAGGTAAGGCGGTTGCTTTCGATTCCTGCGGTGGGCGACTCTTTATTGCCACTGCAAGCGGTGGTAATAGCCGTATAGGTTCTTCTGTCGCTATACAAAAAGAGGCTGTTTAATCAGCTAGGATTTATTTATTTATTTAATACGTATCTACGAGTAAATCCTAGGCACGGTATCCAGCATGCACAAGCAAAGCAGTATCGTGCTTAAGCCAGCGAGTAAAGCAAATAGAAAGACACTCGTGGCTACCATTTGGTAAGAACTCAAGATGAAAGAATGCACTACAATGAGTTAGATAATTTAACAACCTCGTCAATATAGCGGCATAAGAGCCTTCATGGCTATCGCCACCGCTTAAAGTGGTCAGTGATCGATCGATCATTGCCGGACTCGCAGCCACGATCCTGGTCATTATAAGCGAGCAGCTTGCAACTGGGCTAAGGCCCAGCCTGAATAATGCACCGGTGCGAACGCAGCGCCGAAGCAAAACAAAAGACTAGTTCACGGGGTTAAGTGAAACGGAAGCATTTTTGTCACTGAGACGTAAAACTCGGAAGCAAGTTCTAGGTGAATTGACGTCTAGATCACCAAAACACTCGAGCCGAGTTATGCAGTGGCAAACTTATTCAATCTTGTTCAATTCTCGTCATGCGGAGGTCGAGTCTCATCTGCAAGACCAGTCGCGTGTTGAGACCCACGTGTGTCCGTTCTTGGTCCTTCGCTGTTCTCCATTTATACTTGACCTCTGTGAAAAGTTGTTCAGGCCACAAATATCAACTATCCCTTATATGCAGAGATAATCAGCTTTATTTGTCGCTAAAGACGTCGAAATCTGCTGCTGCGAATGATAAACTGAATCTTTGCCTGGCAGACATTTGATCAAGTAATTAAACAAATTACCTTAAACTATAAGATGATTGAACTAGCACCACAGACGTGTGGCTGGACTAGAAGATAATGCTCTTCTAAAAGATGATGCTGTTGTGCGACCTTGGCCATTTGCTCGCAATATAGGTGCCATTTTTGAAACCTAGATTTTCAAAGATTCATAAAGAAGACTGTATCCACAGCTAGCCAGAACTTCTGATTAATACATAAGATTGGAAACTGTCTACCACGGTCGCTTGCAAACAGATTAAGAAGTTCCGTGGTTTGGTCTAGGCTAGATTATTGCAGCCCTATTTTACCCAGGCTAAATAAAAGAGCGGCAGCAGCTAGCGACAAATATGGCTACGATAATAGTAAAAAAATCCCAGAAGTTCAGCCACATGTCTCCTTTGCTGATAGAGCTTAGATGACTTCCGTTGATTACCGAATATAGAGTAAAGTACTTAAGCAAACTCACAAGGCCCGCCATGGCTTAAGGCATTCTTACCTAGCTGAGCTGCTGCCCCAGCTTCATCCTCCTGGTGCC